>VWZT01001632.1:4875-87634 GCA_013397055.1 Pachycephala philippinensis
GCCCCGCCACCCCTCCGGCTCCGGGACCGGAAAAAAAGAGAGCACTTCCCTTCACCAGTGCCCTTTTATATGCAAAATCGTGAGAAGCGATTGGTCTAAAACCCTGTCCATCAACTCAGTCTCTTCAAACCACCACAGATTGCAATTGCACTTAAAGCTGCAAAGAACAACTGAGGTCACAGGAACAATTTAATTTGGTTTAACTTAGTCACTCCTTCCTGAAACAGCTGCTTTCCTCTCAGATGGCTCCATCAGAATTAGAGGGAATTACTTGGGTCAGCTTAGACAAGGCAGGTGATGGCACACTGGCAGCAGGGCTTCAACTTTGCATGTCAGAATTCAATCTGTGAAATGCATTCAGCAAGATATGATGCTATCAGAAGCTTATTACTTGGAAAAGCCAATGAAGTGGTAAATTTTCAGCTACGTGGCTTGATCTTTGAGTTGCAACTGGGTTAAACCCCTTATTCTTGAGAAAATTTCTGAGAAACTCAATTTGAATTTTCTAATAATTGAGGAATTTGCAGGGGAAGCAGCCCTCCTAGCAGGCTCTGGGTGGCTGCAGCTGTGGGGTGCTCACAGCCAGGACCTTTCACTGCACAGTCCTCAGCATGTCTGGGGTCACTATTTCCCTGCAGGGAGTCAGGGACTTCCGTCACATCCCTTGTCAATCCCACTGCAGCTATCCAACCAAAGCTGATTTAACGGCCACAATGTACGTTAAGTAGCTTCCATGTATTCCTTCCCTATTTGTCCCCCTGGAAAAGCCTCATTGTTTTCTACACCAGCTGGGATCATGGAGCAGGCCAGGCTTGCTCTCAACTCTGTGCTTGTCCCCTTCTTTGTTTGGAAAAGGATGCCTATCCATTAGGATGCCACTCTAATGCCTCAGAGTTTTAGCCCTCTGCTCTACACTCCTGAGTACTCTCAAAAGCGTGTTCAATTTGCATAGGCCAGGTAGAGCTCTAGTACAAAATCAAACCTGCAGTCAGAGAAGCCTGCAAAGGAATATAATTCAAAATGTGGAGGCTTCTTAAGATATAGCCGAATTCCTAAAGGAAAAACCAACAGCCAGTGTCAGCCTATGCATCTCTGAAAGCCTGCTCACCACATGGCTTTTTTCAGATTTCCCAGCTCAGAAAACTATCCTGAGTTGCAATTGTGGCAGACAAACTGCCTGTCCTTAAGAGCATCCTCCAAACTTCCGCTGTATCAGCTTCACACTAATTGCTTTACTGATGCCCACTTAGGCTAATAAATGCTAAATATTGCAAAGCAGTCCTGGTGCACTCAGAAGATTCATTGGAGAAACTGTGCCTTGGAAACGGAGTCCAGCATCCACCTGCCTTGCCTGCAGAAACGGAGCACCAGCTGTTCTCAGGAGGTATCTGAGGCTTCTTGTGTCCTGCCAAGGCATTGGAGGCACTGGAGAATTTTAGAGACCCTAAAACACTTGTGACATTGCACTCCATTGGAAACACTTAGAAAAGGCAGTGCTGAGGACATGAAAAAGTGGAGCACTTGGGACACTCCCAAAGGGACCTGCACTGACCAGCAACTCTGTGACCAGTATGGCAATAAGGAAACCAATGGTCTGTGATGCTGAAAGCCATTTTATTAGCTAATTATCAGCTGCTTATTTATCAGCTGTGTTTGGGGAAGAGCAGATCACACCCTACTCACCTATGGCAAATGTTTTATTGTGATAAACAGCCCTGTGCTCACCTCCTGCTAGGTCAGGAGGGGCCCTATTCAGAGTACTATCCATTTCATTTTGTAGTTTAAAAGGGAACCTAAGCTCTTCTAACAGCGTGGGTCTTCCCTATTCAAACAGCAACTCTTTGACTTGCTAGTCCTTTTTTAACTCTCCCTCTGCAGGGCTTCCTTTTTCTTGCAGTATTTTTTCCTAGTTTGCTTTTTCCAGGGTTTGCTTTTTATATGTGGGAGAGCAGCCTAGCAGATGCTGTTTTATAACAGGCTGTGGTCTGTCTCTTCAGCCGGTGAGTACTGCTGAGCTTCATTCTTACTGTCAGGGAGTCAGTGCAAGCTTTGAGTGGTTGCTTTTGCTTGGAAAACAGAGAATACCGTGTTACTTTTACAAGTGTAAGCACACTTCAGTGTTCCTCTATAATCCCATCATCTTGCAGCCTGTCTTCTGCGTACAGAGACTGTGTATTCCGTACTGTAGTGGGTGACCTCAGACCTGTGTGTCTGCTTCTGATAATGTACCTTCACTTTGCTTGCTTAGTGTGAATTACCAGGGTTGGTTGCTTGGCAGTGAAAGTGCCTGCTGTGGCAGGGCTTCTTTAGCAAACTCTGACAGCACCAGAGCTGCAGTGCAAATGATTCCACTGCCACAGAATTTCTTCCTGCAAGTAAAATGTGGGAATGCTGTGTGTTCTGCATAGCTCGGGTCTGTTAAAATAGATGCAGAACTGTGCTCTGGCTTTGTCCGTCTCTCTAAGTCCGTTCTTTCCACGCTTTCATTCACAGAGAGGCTTCTGATAGTGCTGGATGTTAGACTCACAGGTCAGGCTGTGTGTCCCGGACAGCTGCTGCTTGTTCACCTTACAAAGGTCACAGTAGTTCTGAGCACTTCTGAACAGCTTAATCAATGTACACATGAGCCTGTATGGGAAGCATTTTGCATTTAATTGATGAGCAGGTTCTGGGAGTCACATGTGGCTCTTATTGTTATTTCTTTTGTAAGTTAATTTTCTTTAAAATAATTTTTAAACAAATTTCACGGTCCTGGAAATGTTTGTTTGCAGTAATTTCCCTCAAATACATATTGTCCCAGCCCCAGCTGTATTTCTTTTGTTCAGAAACATTGCTGAAAGTGAGGATGTGGACACTGAGATAGAGCAGGGCAGCACAGAGAGATGGCTGAGGCTAACAGAGGGTCTCAGTGTATGGTCACAGCTAATGTACCAGAACAGGTCAAATTAGGCCTCCTTCTCTGTGTTTAAATACAACTTGCAATATTTCCCCACCATTTTAAGGCATTATTAGCACTTGCTATATAAAGTATTAACAAGTGCTCTCTGTTTATCCGCATTAATGATTCAGTGGAAACTCCTGCCTTCCCATTAATATCCACTAGCCTCATTCAGTGATAAAACTTGATTTAGTCTCCAAATTACCTCAGCACAAAATTTCTTGGAGCAGCAATGCCTAATAGTTCAGGGCTAGGTGAGCTGCTGTGATAGCCAAATAACAGTGGCAGCATCTTTTTTTGAGACTCGACAGATAAAAGAATCAAACCAGAACATAAAGAGAGACACAAATAAATTGCTAAACAGTATAATCCAATGATACCATACATCTCAGAAATTAGTGCCTCAAAAATCAATAAAAACTGAAGGGAAGAATTGTAGTTGTCTAGATGCAGGTATGTCAAAGAAATTGCCAGGCTCTGGGAATGGGGAGGGAGATTGACTCTGGAAAAAGGGGGACATACTGCCAGGGCATAGTACAGCAAGGAAAAGGTGATATTGTCTGCACTGGAGGGGGTTGTGGATAGAATTGGAGAGGGAATTAAGTTCTCTGGGATTTGAGGGGTATCATTGCACCACTGATTTTGTATTTTGGTGGCCTTCTTCCACTTGGATGCAGAGGTGGGAACAGCACAGGCTGCTCAGTGTCTGGGCTCTTGTCTGGGCTTTGCTTGGATTGGAGCATAAGGTTGGGTTTGGGGCATCTCTAACTACAAAAAATCATGTTGTTGTGCCTTGGCTCCATTTGTAGTGCTGTGGATCCTTTGCCTCCAGAGATACTCCTTGGACACCGCTTCCATGTGCCTGTGCTGGAGCTGGTGTGGGGCCGGTGCTCGGTGTGAGCTTTAGATGAAGTAGACGATGCTGGAGGTCGCTGCTTTATGGGCTTGTTGTGAAGAGCCTGACTTTCCTGCCTTGCACAATGCACTGATCCAGCTCCCCAACGACAAGCTAATATAATGTGGATTTTGTTTTTCTCCTTTGACTGTTCTTCCCTGGACTTTCTTGTGGGCTGGTGGCTGCAGGTTTTGGTGCTATGACTGCTGAGTGGTGGGCACTCAGGGATCCATCAGACTTCAGTTTTTTTTCTGGTTTTGCATTTTTAAAAAAACACCATTAAATTCCCAGTCTTTCTACAGAGCAGGAGCAGATCCAAGCTGTGCTGCTTTCTAGCTCAGATCTCCTTTCTACCCTACATGCTCCTCTTATTGCTCCCTTTGGAGTCTGCTGGCAGCAGATCAAGCATGGCCTGTCTTCTTGGTTTGCCGCAGCCTGCTGTCTCCAAAGGTTTGTGAGAATAGTAGGGCCCTTGCCTCACTCTGGTAGCCATTACTCTGTGTATCCTGTTAGAGCCGCATCTATTTTAAAATAATCATGGGGAAAAAGAGAATAAGAGGAATAGAGAAAAAGGCAGAAATAAGCAGAAAAAGAAAGGCAAGGTAGACACGTGCCAATCACCTGGAAAGGGAAGGAGAACCAAATAATCCAGGGAGTGACTTTGACAGTCTGAGCCCAGTGATCCTGCTGAATTGAGTCTGCTGAATTGAGTCTCCCAAATGGCATAATTTAAAATAATTTGCTGCAGTTTTAGGCAAGAATTATTAAATTAATATTAATCAGTCATTAAATTCTGTGAAACTGCTTCTTCATTCTGGGCTGAATGAGGCCATTTAGCTGAGATGTGTTCAGCATGTTAATGTCTTTGTGAGCGGGTTCCTTCCCCCAGAGCCAGTGCCGCTCTCAGCCCCACTAACGGTGGCAGTTTCTTGCACCAGGTGGGTGTCTCTGGGGCTGGACACTGGCTGTTTTCCTAATTCCTACAAGCAATGAATGACTGAATGAAATATCAGCCTAGTGTCAATTCCAAGTCCGTCCCTACCTGCACTGAAACCAGTACATTACCTTCTAATTAGGAAGGTTTGATTAAAATATTTTCCTTCTTCCATTTCCATATGACCCAATCCAGTGTACATCTCACCTTGCTTCTGGTGCAGTCAGTTCCCAGTCTTGATTCCTATGTTAGGAAACAAATCTTTCCCAGCTCCTGAGACATGCAGAAGTTGAGATATTGAGGGGAAAACCGCAGACATCTTAACGGTGACTGTATTTTTGCTGCCAAGACCCCAAAGCCATTGATCATGAAGGAGCTGATGTTAACGGTCGTTTAGAAAATAATCCCTTTAGAAGAAGAACATCTCTCTGGCATGACCTATGCCCTCTGCATTTGATCCATTCAGCACCATGTGTGCTCTCTCCTTTTGTAGGAGGCAGGAGGTCACATGTGAATGGCACAGGGTGGGTAGTGCAAACTGTGACCCCATGTCGACAGGCTGCCCACCTAGAGCCCTTTGAACTTTGCCTTTGCAACTTCTGGTGATTTCTCAGCCCTGGAGAAACATGAAAGGCCTCAGCTATTTAGAGGACAGCACTGATTGACTGGTGACAACAAAATTCATCACCTTTCCAGAGTTGCTGTAATCCTCTAATTCTTCTTTTTTTTGTGCATAACATCTCCTTTTCCCATATATGACAGCGAAGTTCGGGGAAAAAGGGAAACCTTGGTTCTCTCATTCTCATTTTCTCTCCAGGCTCTGGCAATTGTGGGTAAGCAGCAAATACTAGTTAAAATCCAGTGAGGTGTGCTGATCTAGAACAAGTGGTGGAAGGACCTGATTGGTAAGATCATTAGAGAACTCACCCAGTGCTCACTGGTTGTCTCAGAAGGTGTGTGTTGGTGATATTTGGTGGCTTGGTTTTTTTTTCTTACTGTTTTATGAAAAGCAGGAGAAGGATCAAGGCTCAAAACTTTCTAGCATACGTCAAACGCATATGTGTGCATGTGAATATTATCTAAGTGTACAGTGGTGAGTTTTCACTAGCCTAATATTCCTGGCTCTCCAGGAATGTCCAGGTGTTTTGGATGGAGAACCATTACCCTTGTAATTGTCTGCAGGTTATGAAAGGTAGAATGCTTATAGCATATTTTTAAAACTAACGAAACCTCTTTTAGGTATGTGTCACTGAGTTTTTTCCTTATCAGCCCTTGCTTTTAATGATACTAGAGTGAATAAACCAGAAGGAAATCACTGAGCCCATGCAGGCAAAAAAATTAACACATTCTCTTGCTCTCAGGTCTAAAAAATAATGAATCATTAAATCTTGAAGTCACATTAACATTACCAAATGGGTTTGAAATCAGCTTGGACCTAAGAAGCTGTAGAAAACCTGCCAAGTGACAAACGGATACTGATGGTGATGTAAGAAATTGGAAACATCTGTTAAACAGGTGCAGCTTTCCATTTCCTAAAAGTTACTGGTTGGAGCAGTACAGTGCTTCCTCTGCCTGGCACCTGCTTTGGGGGGAATGGCCACAGGCAAAACCTATTTAACTGGAAACATCACCATTAGTGAAAGCACCATGGTTTCCATTGCTCCTGGTTTTTTGACCTTTATTTTGTTTCAGCAGCAGAAGGTATTGGTTCAGTATCAATTCACCTTCTGGATGGGGAAAGGGATACGGGTACCAGCTTTGAATGTGTGCTGAAGTCCATGACAATGCTCAGCTTACTTCAGCTTGGACCAAGTGCTGTGTGGTGCAGCATTGGGTACTGACCAAGTCTGTGGTCGGTACCTGGGCAAAGCAGACATTGTTTTTGTATCGTGCTTTCTAGCCAGGAACAAGGAAGGGGTTATTTTCAATTTAGTCCTTGCCAAATTGCTGAGTACCAGCATTTCTTAGTGGCTTCGTTGAAGCTCAGCCTCTGATACAGGGCTGTCTTATTCATTGGAGGTGCTCCAAGCCAAGGGAAAACTGTCATGTCTGTGTCTTTCATGCAGATGAGGTGGAGTTTTTACCTGGCTTGAGTATCTGTACTCTGGTGGGGTTTGTGCTTGGTGCTGTTCAGTGCCATTGTGTGCACTTCTCTGGGGCCCTTCAGCTGTGGGAGTGTCCTGTGAGCCAGTTCAAGGACAGGTGGCCTCAGTGCCTGCCAAGCAGGTATCTCTATGTGGTTGTTCTGCTCCGAGGTGTAGTTTTAAGAAAAACAGCTGGAATCCTTCACCTGGGTGATGGGTTTGCGTGAGATTCTGTGCATCACTTAAGTCAGCAAAGTAGAGCCACTCTGGGGCTGGATCTGGTGGAGGACCACTTCACTGATGCGCTTTCCATACTCCATCCCCTGGGATGGTCTGCCCAGGTGTGAGCTCCTCCAGTGAGCACATTAAATGTGCTGCTCTGCTGGCTGCAGCTATTATGGCCTTCTCATGGCAGCCAACAGCTCTTCATGTGAGATAGTCTAGTCTGACCTTCTCTTTTTGAAAGCTGATTGCCAGGTTAGTTGTTCTTTTCTGCCCATTTGAGAGGGTAATGTGAGAAATGAGAACTGACAGTGCATTTTAAATGCAAGCCCTGACAGAAATTGGGTATCCACACATCTTTGTGGAACAGTTCCAGCTTGGAGCAGAAAGAAGAGCACTGCCATGATACTGACCAGGCTCTTGTGCTCTGCTTCTCAGAGGGAAATATACTGCATCAGAAAGTTAAGTCAGTAAAGTTTCTTATGACCCAAATTCTAAAGGGAAAACCTGAGGCAAGTGATTGATGGGAAAAAAGGTTCATCAAAGGCAGAGAAATACAATATTCTCTGTAAGAAAACCTATGTAAAATATAATAGAGGAAACATTTTGCTGATTCTGATCCCTGGACAGTGGAGCATTAGCTGCCAGGCTCCAGCTCATGTGCTCCTGCTGTGCTAGAAGAATGTTCCCTTGAGTAAAGCAATAAGTGATCCCTTTTCAGAGGAGAGTGCTGTCTGGCCGTATCCTGCTGGATCCTGGAATCCAGGTGCTGAAGTGTGTTGAAAGGCATTAAAAATACATTAAATACTTTCCTTTATGCTCTTTTTCTCCACATAACTGCAATGGCTGTTGCAGACATGCTATGCGATACTAAATGCGCTAAGAAATAGGAGAGGGTACATGTGTGTAACGTCTTTTTATCTTTTGGAATTTAAAATTGACTCCAATTGCAAAATGGATTGACTTGGAAAACATATGAGCAATACCCTCATAACTTAGGAGCACAGGGTATAATATGTGCTCATAAGGTTTTAGGAAACATCTCTTGCTGAAAGGTCTTTGCTGAAGGCTGCGAGAACTTTCTTTCACTGATCTAGATATGATTTCATTTATTTTCTACGCTGACCTCTGCTGGCTGCCAATCCAATAATTGATCACGGTTTTCCTTTCTTTTTCACTGTGCTGGTTTGGCCTGGAGTGGAGTGAATGTTCTTCATAGCAGTTGGTATGGGGTTGTGCTTTGGATTAGTGCTGGAAGCACTAAGGGATGTTTTTGTTAGTGTTGGGCAGACCTTACATAGAGCCAAGGCCTTTTCTGCTCCTCATCCCACCTGTGAGGAGGTTGAGGAGTGAGTGGCTGGGGTTAAACCACGACAGGCCCTAAAGCCTATCAGACATGACATTGTCCTGCTGGTTGGTTGCATCCTATTTAAGCTGTTTAAGTACGATGTGTTTTGTGCTCATCAGTAGACTTGGCTGATGGCATTTTTCCCATCTGGTCCAACCTTGACTTCAGATTTTTCTTCTTGCCCTTTCGTTGTGCTAGAGGACAAAAACAGGTGAATTATGGACTATCAGCTGTAGATACACTCACTTTTGGGGAAATTTGAAGATATTAACATTCTTTTCATGCCCCTACCCCTCCTCCCCTCCACCCCCCACCCCCCTTCCTTTTAAAATGAAAGCCAGGTGTTTTTCTTTAGGAAAGCACATAGCATTTTTGCACCTCCTAAAAATATTTTTGGTTTTGGTAAAGTGATGTTGTTCAGAGAAATTGGACTTTTCTTATGTAAAACTTCTTCTCTTGATAATGGTGCCCATTGTGTTTGTGCAGTATTTATGACTGACCACTGTGTTTTCAGAGGACATTCTCTCGAACTCCTTTATCACCTTTGCTTATGCTGCACTAAGACACACAGGAGGGTGAAGGGCAGAAGCATTTATCAGGTTTTTCTTTATAACTTTGCAAGATTTATTGATTTAATAAAAAAATAGGCTTTGATCATT
The DNA here is from genome assembly GCA_013397055.1 of Pachycephala philippinensis. Lineage (NCBI taxonomy): Eukaryota > Metazoa > Chordata > Aves > Passeriformes > Pachycephala > Pachycephala philippinensis. The sequence continues at coordinate 13,956 of VWZT01001632.1, forward strand.
ATCTTTCTAAAGCAATTGAATTTGCTTTATTCCAGCTTGGGAATTTGGTTTAAATTTGCCCGTCTTTCTCATATCATACACTCTGTGTCTTCTGGTGCATGCTTTCAAGTTTTAAAGTTTGATTTATTGTAATTTATTACCTAGAAGGTGTTCTTAAATTACTGCTTCAATAATATAATCTACTAAAAACTCTGTGGTTTTATCACATCATATCTGTATTTGACAGCAAATTGATCTGACAGTATTATTACATGTTTTTGACAGGCTTATTTGAGATTCTTAAATCCCAGTTCTCTCTTTGTTTCATTACTGTAACATCACTGGCATAGCCTTGCAATCAATTATCCACTTAGGAAGACTCAAACGTCTGCCAGTTTGGTTTCCAGAGAGGTATTTACTTCAATATCTGTTAAATATGTTCATTTTTTTACAGTTTAAAAGAAGATTTCCTGCCCTGTTCTTGCTGGTGACTGTCAGAGCAATGCTCTGACTTTTGCTGGGACTCATCCTCTGGGCAGGTCTGGTGGCAGTGGGAACCCTGCAAGGGACACAGAGATATCTCCTCATGCCAGAATATTACTTTTTTTTTGTTGCAACCTGCAGAAAGGCCACTTGCCCAGCACTGCTGTGGCTTCTGGAGAAAGCAGCACAGGTTTGCTTGCATTTAATTCTGACTAGAGTCAGTTTGGGAAAAGGACTTTGTCCTCCCCTTGCAAACTGGGCACCATGGTGTGGCTGATGTCCCTGTAGGAAGGGGTTGAATTTTGTGGCAGCTGGATCTCTCTGTCCTAGGAATGAGGAGCACCTCCAGCCATCTGCCAGGGTGCCCATGTCACGTTATCTGCCTGGCCAGGCCAGGGCTTGGGCTTGCCCTGCCTCTTGAGCTGCTCCCTGTCTGCCTTTGAGACATAGAGTTTGTAGCATTTAGTAAAGCTTTGGTTGGTGGGGCACTTAAACATTGAGATTTTAGTTAAAAGATTGCTTTGCTAAAGCTAGTTTAAAAAAATTGGGTTTTAAAAGACTAACTCAGCTGTATTTAATTAAGGAAACTAATAATTAACTAGAGATATCAGAGCATCAAAATTTGAAATAAGCTTTAAGATGTAGGGGACTATTGTTTATTATCTGATGTTTATTCAGCTGTGTTGGGCATGGGAAACAGGTAACATCAATTAATAAGACCAAAGGAAAGCTGGACAATTATTGATTATCCTATTCAAAACCAATGCAGAGAGGTACTGAGAGTCTTTCAGGGAACGATCTGTAATGTCCAAGCTTGGCAAGGCGAAAAGTTCAAAGAGAGGAAGACTAGTTTTACTTCATCAAGTGAGACCTCTCCCTCAATTCACGGACCACCGACTCAATTCAAGGGACTGACTACGCATGCTTAATGACTTTTTGGCTAATTACCATATGAAGCGGGGAATGGGAGGTGTCCTTGTTATAAATACGTATTTGTACCTTGAATATTTACAACTTTTGCAGATAAATAGAGTCTGTATTGTTTAGAAATTTGCCTGTGTATTAGGGAGCGATCCCATGCTGGCCTCGTGCTGGAAATAAACATACACTTTCTAACTTCAAATTGTTAGAGAGTTCTTGTCCGTCTCAGATGGGTATTGATATTAGATCAATATCCATATTTTAATAAATCACCTTCTGCCCAGCACTCACTGGGATAGGAGCATGGATTAAAAACGGAAATATCTGGGATGTCTCTTTTGGTGAAGCACAGGTGTGGCTTCAGATACAAACTCTGCCCTGTTGCAGTCACAGTTATTAATAATTCATTTTTAGGGTATGAAAAATGTAAATTTTTCACAAATAGCTATCCTGCAAAAGGGATAATAAGCTATTTTATCACTGCTAGATAGTCTCAGGGGCTATATAACTATTTTGATAGTTGAACTTTTCCCCTGGTGTTTTTGCCTATGTCATTAATTTGAACAGATAGCTTGTGTACAGGGTTATGCTCTTGTTCATGATGCTCACATTGCTGGATCATTATTATACACTTTTAATGTAATAAGGAAAAATCTTTCAGCCATAAAAGAAAAAAAATCTTGTGAAGTGAGTTGCCTTCCAGTGAGAAACATGCTGTTGGCAACATATTTAATGTAGCACCTAGAGAGTTTGGTAATCATTGTGTGTCTGTGATATTAGCATTCACATTGCTTATGGCATTTGGATCAACAACAGGGGAAAAACTATCTTTTCTCAGACTAAAAGTTTAAAAACTTAGAGTTTTACTTAAAACAATCAAGTTGGGACCCTCTTGTTATGTTGCAGAATTCTGTGAGTTTTTTGAGCTCCATGTTGGCCTTTTAGCTCCTGAAGCAGCGTGTGTGACATGTTGTATTTGGATTTATACCACATAGATAAATATGGCAAATGGCCAGGTCGATTAACAAATGGAGGAGCAAAGTCTCCAGAGGAGGCATGCAACCAGTGTATTCTGTAAAGAGGAGAAAGTTGCTTTAACAAACGTGGATGCTTCTCTACTGCTGCAAAGTTAGCACAGCTCTTGGCTGTGAAGTCATCTAAAGATCAGCTGTGTCCAGAGTAAGCTGCTTTAAATAAAACGAGAATTTGACCCAAGAAACATTATATTCTTTTTTACCAGCCCCACTGTGCTGAATTGGGCTGAATCAGTCAGTATTCTTCCTAATAGGTAGTATGGAGTTAGGTTTTAATTTGTGCTGGGAAGAGTGTTGATAGTTTCGGGGTGTTTGCTGGGCAGTGCTTACATGGAGTCAAGGCCTTTGCTGCTCCTTTCCCCACCCCACCAGCGAGAAGGCTGGGGGTGCATAAGGAGCTGGGAGGGGACACAGCTGGGACAGCTGATCCCAGCTGACCCAAGGGATGTTGCAGGCCACGTGGCATCATGCTCAGCATGTAAAGCTGGGGGAAGAAAAGGTAGGGGGGTTGAGGTTCAGAGCAATGGTGTTTGTCTTCCCTAATGACCATTTCACATTGGAGTCCTGCTTTCCTGGGGATGGATGAACAGCTGCCTGACCACGGGAAGTGGGTAATGAATGCCTTGTTTTGCCTTGCTCTTGGGAAGCTATTTTTTGACCCATTAAACTGTCTTTATTTCAACACAAGAATTTTCTTTTACTCTTCTGATTCGCTCCCTGTCCCACCAAGGAGGAGTGAGTGAGCAGCTGTGTGGGGCTGAGCTCCTGGCTGGTGTTAAACCACGATACCTGTTAATGTGGAAGATGAAACACATTTTATTTTAGTTTGAAGCTAAAATCCAGCTTCACATCCTAAATGGTGCTTCCATCAGACTGCATTTGCCAGCAGAGCCTGACTTGAAGATTAGTGTGAAGGGAGTGGTGAGCACCACATACCCGACAACTTGGCGTAATGACATGTGACTTCAGCTTGTGCTTCTCTTAGGGGATGACTAATAAGTCTTAGTCTCATAGAAAACATTAAAATACAATTACATTATGTTAGATCAGCTCTCACAACAGCTAAATTACAGAGTGGTAGGCAGTGGATTTTCTGCAGTGGATTCCAGCCAAACTCCTCCTGACACAAATGTATGTGATAATTCACCGTGCGGACAGAAATGTATGCACTATTGTATTTTACAAGACAGATTTTTCTTATGTTTTTACAGGTTTTTCTAGCTCTGGTAAAGTCTCTAATGAAATTCCAGTCCGGTAGTTGACTCATTAAGCTTTCCCTCAATCCATCACTGTAAAACTGATTATCAAGATGTTGTCTTTTGGTGTTATCAATCTTGAGTAACTTTTTTGGAGATTGATGCACATCCGTTCTTATGACTGGCTCAGATGATATCTGCTATTTATCTTGATCTCCTTTTATTTAGTGTTTTAACTTAGAAGGTTATACTGCCTTTTTTGATTGAACTTTAATGATGAGGTCTTGACTACAAGACAGGCCTTCCACAGCTTTCAGACACATTTTACAAAATAGTGTCCTCAGGCTTTCCTTGCTGACACATTTCCAGATCGTCTTTTTCATGCAGTCCCAAAGGGGGTTTGCTTCACTCTGTGTGTGCTTCTACTCAGGTGGATGTGCTGCAGCAGTACAGCCAGCTTTAAAGGAAATTGGTCATAAGGAATTGCTCCACAATATAAAACAATTATTTGCCAGCTTCCCTGTGGCTGTTAATGGGTCTGCAAGGGGCAAATTCAAGTTAAAAGGAAAGTAGAAGCAGCAAGACATGGTTCTGTCAGCAATATAATTGTAAATAGACCAACATGTCAGTGAAATGGCAGGTCAGTTGTGGCCAGTAAAGTCATGCTCTGGTTAAGCACAGACAAAACCAAGCAAAGAAAAGTGAGGAGAGAGAGAAATAAGGGAGGAAAAAAAGCTTTGGAAAGGTATTGGCAGCAGCATCAGACTCTGGTGATGGAATAGTTTAGGGCACAGCTGAAGCCAGACCAGTTGGGGGATGTTTTTGAGGATGGTCTCTGAAAACCTTTTGAGGGGCAGGACAGAAAATCTTGACATTAAGGGATGGAAGTGGCTTGTCCCTTTGTGCATTCTTCACCATGTGTATCTGACCTGTTACACATCCCTTTCAAGTCCATTCATTTTTAGGACCTATACATCTTGTATTTGAAAAGACTGTAATACAGTCCTGTGTTACAGGATTTAAGGACAATTTTCTAATAGGAATAATTAAAACTTTAAATTTACCCCCTTTTTATTTTTTTTACCCCAGCAGTACCTTGCACCTTGGGTAGCTTTTGTTAAGGATGGTGCTGTGGACCCCAGTGCTGTGATAAATCTCCCAGTCTCTTTCAGGAGAAACATACTGATGCAGTCCTGGACTTCATGATGGCTGTCTAGTTCCTGCTAGTATGGGGTCAGATAGCTGCCTTCGGTGCAGGGGAACTACATACAGCATATAGCAATCTTGGGAGGTGATATTTTTGTGTGCATCATTTAGTCTCTGCCTGGAGGTTCCTATTCATCCCCGGGGAGTCAAACTACTCCATGGAGGACTTGGGAAGGGGTCACTGCTTGTTTGTACTGCAGGACACCATGAGAGTTGTATCTTCATAAATGGACCCTTCTGCATTTATTCAGGCTCATTGCAGAGCTCTTACAACGGGCAGAAAATGAGGTGTGTTTAGGTCAGTATTTGACAAGCACTTAAAGCATGTGGCCATATTTGCCCCCTGCTCTGCCACTGGACACAGCCACACATGCAGTCATTTGTAATTTGCTTTCATGGTGGTGTATTCAGAGCTTCTGCCTGTTCCCAGCTGTACTTCAGTATCCAACAGGGATTGAAAATCAGATGATGCATTTTAATGTAGTATAATAGATTGCTGGTGAAGAAAGAGCTTTCTTCTCTGTGTGTCCGTGGTGGAATTATTTGCATTTTTTCACTGTGTCTGCATGTGCGCCAGTAGTTCTGGAGATTAACCTTAATCTCTGATTGAAAGCAAAGCAAAGTGACATTAGCTTGTAAAATGGATTCTGTGAGAGATACATTTAATTATTTTCTTTTTTTTTTCCCTCAGTAGTCAAAGGTAAACTGCTGCTAGCAATGTTATTGGACCTGGATTTCCTTTTTTTTTTTCTTTTTTTTTTTCTTCCCTCTTAAAGGCTTCAAAGACATGAAGTTTTAGAGAGCTTTTGGATCTAATTCACACTAGTTCCCAAGTGCATCCTTTATGATAAGGAATCAGTTGTTTGAAAGTATTTTCTCAATAAGGAGGTTCAATTGATTCTCTATGGCTGCTGCCCGAGCTGAGAAACTACTTGTCGGAGATGAGGAAGAAAAAAACAAGTAATAGAGACGCTGGGTACTTTGTGACATCTGTTTGTCCAGAGATAGTAAGTTTCTTGGAAAGCCTCATATCTTGCCAGATCACACAACTGTGTAGCTCTTCTGGGTGATTCATAAGTTCTAAATGTGTCTTTAGCTCTCGAAACAAGAATCTTATGATTTCTCCTACTTTTTTCTTCTTTCAATTGCTATGTGGGTAGATGTACAACATCTTGCCCTCTGTTAGTCTCTCTCCTTGGGGATGATTCCATCAGACCTCTGGGACAAACTCCAATTGTGCTATAATGTTTAATTCCAGGACATTAAAACCAGCCTCTGTATCACACAAACTGTGCTCTGCTCTCATCCCTGCAGGGCAGTTTGAGCTCTAGATCTCAGCTCCTGGTTTTGCAGTGCCATGAGAGCAGGAGATAGATCTGATGGGTCAGAGGGATCCCTTGCCCAGTGCAGATGTGCTCCAAAGCAGACCCTCAGTGGGCAGGCAGTCACTCTGCAAGCTACCACAAAATGCTAATTCCAGTGGAAGTTATTTTTTCATAACTCTGCTGAAAAAATAAAGCTCAAGACAATGTTTAATCTGTCAAATACTTACTGGAGGACTGTTAGTTCATGTTTCTGTTATGTTCTGGCAGTGCCCAGCTACTGGGAAAAGACATCTACTCAAGCAGAGGTGGGGAGGGGAGGTTGTCATCAGGGCCTGTCCACTTCTGCTGTGTGTTACCAAAGCACTAAAGCGGAGTGTTTGCCGGTTTAAGTGTAAATGAAAGGCCCTACTAAATTGTCTTGGCAACAGGATTATCACTGGCCAGCCAGGAACTCCTTCTCCTTGAAGGATATTGGCAGTGCCTGGTCCCAAGACGCAGCTCAGCCATAAAGCTGCTGAAGCAATTTGAGGAAAATTGGTTTTAGTTGCCTGATGATACTGACCCCATAGCTGGGTAAATGCTTTTGGTGGCTGGAATTGGTAGAACTGTGCTGTGTTTTTGTCCCAGTGCTGGTCTTTTTGGGATGGTCCAGTTCTATTGACATCTGCACCTCAGATTGCAGTATACACTGCTACAGTGGAATTATCCTCTTACACTCACTCTGCTCTTCATATCTTGTTTTTCCGGTTGTTTTTCAGAGGGCAGCTGTTTCTCCTTGGCTTGCAACAATGTTCAGAACATGCAGATATTTCACCTTTAAGTTTTGCAACCAGTCTGGTATCTGTATTTTTTAATTTCCACTTTTTATTTTTGCCTAATTCCAAATGTCAATGGAAACAGCCTTTAGTGCCTCTTTCCATAGCCTATCCTTATAAAGATCTCCCATTAAATTTTGTGTCACTTCAAGAGGAGGAAGGAGCGTGGCCTTACCTTAGCCGTGTGCTATAAACATTTGTTATGTGCCTGCTGCAGTTCACCTCCTTGGCCAGCCTGTGCTTTCCTTGGCTTTCTAGTTACTTAAATGAGTATGGTTTGGGGACCTTGTGCTACCCCATGTCTGTTACTGTCATGGTGAATTACACTGGCTGCTTGTACACTCCCAATGACAGTCTCTGACAGCCATCCTGGAGGTAGTTTGTGAGAGGCTGTGGTGATGTATCTCAGGAAAGGGCCTGGCACTTGACAGAACAGTTGCCTCTCTCTCTCTCCAGCACAAATTCTTTGGAGCCCCAGAGCTGTCTGTAGCAGACTGTGGCAGTGCCAGCTCCTGCCTATTTTTGGGGATGTCTTCACCGCTGGAGTAAACATTTCTTCATAGCATTCCTTGTAAGTATCTTCATCTTTTTAGGGCAAAGTCCTATTTTTAAAAGTTCTCTGAATGACAAATTCACTGCTTTGGTTGTATTACCCCACTGTTGCCTTCCTTCTTGTCTTCCATCCTCCTTTTTTTTTCTTTCTCCTTTTTCCTCCCACTCTTTAATTTCACTCTATCTAAAGAAGTTCAGTGAAAAATTTGTATCAACTGTTTAATATTGCTTACAAGCTGAAAGCGTTAGAAAGCTCCTTCTCCCCTACTCACCCCAATACTTTCAGGAGCCCCTGCACCCATGGTGTAGTGTTGCCTCTGTGCTGCAGGGGAGGTGATCCAAACTCCAGGAGCACAGTCTCAGCTTCTTTCTGCTCAGTCTCTGGGTGCAGCAAGTATTGTGATTTACTAGACACCGTTATGTACAGAGAAACTTCAAGTGCTCCAACTTTCCCTAGACTTGCAGTTTCAAGAGCATTCTTGAAACTTCCCATGTGGGTCAGTTTGATCTTGTAGGAGAGAGATGAATGCTGTTCGTCTGTGTTTCCTTTCCGTAATGAATGGTTCATTGATCCATGCTGGAAACAGTCAGCCTTGTTGACTACAGGGAGCAGAGTACAGATGAGAGCTCTATAAGCCGAATGGCATTGATTGCCTTAGAACCAATACATTTTCATTAGGCTCATTTTATTTCTCAGATTTTATGAAAGTAAGAAATTAATGGTCCTTGCTAAAAGTGCAGAGAAGGACTGGGAAAGCTTCCCAAGGTTTTGGTCTGATCCTTACTTTCTTGCATTGTATCTTCAGGCCCCCTACAGCGTAGGTTGTTCTGGTAGCAAAGGTTGGGGACTGGTGTCATTCACAGAGCCTGACTGCAGGGCTCCTGCGTTTCCTCTGTATCACCTCCTCTGCTCTTGTGTATGCTGGAGGTGGGCAAGGTCTTCAGGGGACAGAAAAACGTGAATTTTCCCCTTATAGGTACAGTGCAGACAGGAATGTTTGGGCTGTTGACATGAGTGGTCCCAGAGGAGATCCCAAGGCAGAGCTGCCCTTCCCTGCTCTGATGCTGCTCTCTGCAATGCCTGACGCTGCAGGACTGCAAAGGGTGCCTCTGCTCCCAGCTGGAGTGGAGAGGCTGCCTGAGTCCTGTCCTGTCCTGCATGGAGCTCTGTACTGTCTGAAGGGGCAGGAGACCCTCAAGTTGCAGAGAAAGCAGGGGCTGGCTAGGGTCTGTCTATGTGGTGTTTAATATCAAAGCCTGCTGGTGTTCCAGCATACCAGTGGTTCTGCATGTGCAAGTCCTGTCTGAAACCCCGACTCTAGTCAGGGTCTTGTGAGGACTGAAAGCTGGGGAAAGCAAAACAGACCCCAACAAGGTAATGCATGTGTCCTTGGACTGGGAACAGGAGGCCTGCCTGGCTGCTGCACGCTGTGCTCGCCTGTGGCTGCTGCAGAGCACTCGAGCCTTCGGTCCTACACCATGGGAATCCCTGCTTGCCTCAGTGTCTTTCCTATTGCATTTCACTCGCCATCTGTCAGCAGCAGCTTTCCTCTGCAGCCCTTCTCCCTCCCACCACTTGCACCCATCAGCCCCAGAGGGAAGCCAGCACCTCGTACGGCACCCAGGGCATGAGGCTGCTGCCATGGCAGGGTGTGATGAAAATGACCACTGCTTGCATCCATTCCCTCTGCCCTCTGGCTTTGCAGCCAAGCAGAGGCTTAAAACCAGAAAACAAAAAAAATCTGTCAGAAAACCTGGTATTTGTGTTGTTTCCCTGAAGACAGAGAGCTGTAGCAGGGAGCTGGGTAGAGGCAGTCACTTTGGAGAGCTGGATAGAGGCTGTTTCTCTTGTAGGGGTCTGGATTTTATCATGTGCTTCTTATTCTGCAGGTTTGCTAGTCTAGATGTATTTACTACATGGTTTCTTGGCTAATTATTTCTAGCATGGCACTGATTGAGCTGTTAATAAAGTGTGAAGGTGCCTCGCAGGCACTTTTTGAGTCTTAAAGAAATTATCTACATCTAAATTGCAAATAGTAAAATTTCCTTACCCACCAATATTAAGGTGATAGCATCTCCACTATTGTAAAATTAATCAAACTTCTCTTGGTGACAGAAATGTTAATTTAAATTTTTCATCACAATTACAGAGAGGGTTATTGCTGCCTCTGACTTGTAATTAATTTCTCTTTCTTTTATCACTGTGTTACAGCCCTTTATAATAGTGATAAATGGAGTATCTACCAGACCTTTTTTTTCTTATATAATATAAATTGCTTTTAGGTTTAAATAAAAATACTTCTGGTTAATGAGGGCTTTTCCATAAACAGCAAGATAGGAGAAAATACCTTGGGGTTCAAATAAGCATCTCTGCAGTTAATATGATATGCAGCAAGAGATGAGAACAGGAGTAGCAGGGACCAAATACAATGTTAGACACTGTCCCCCTGTTATGTGTTGTCCCAATGGAACCACATGTGCAGGAAACAGACAATGAAGAGAGATTTGCTGCTGCTGAGGTAGGACTGAAAATGGGATTGGCAAAGGATAGTGGTGCATCACACCACTGGCACAAGCAAGAACTGGGAGAGGTTGAGGGATAATTGTCACAAGAAGAGAATTAATGGGTCAATCAGTCAAATGTTTTAGGTATGTCAGCAACAGGAATACACAGCAGGAACTTCAGATCTTGTGTGTAATCAATGTTACAACTTAAAAGCTGTAGCAGAGGCTTGGTAGAAAATGCCCATGGATAGAGTCCTGATAGAAGAGTTACAGCTCATTCAGGGAGGACTTGGCCATGGGGGAGTGGCTGATGCTCAGACTGAAGTTATGGTGTGTCTACTACAAGGCTCCTGGTGTGGGTTTTTGGAACAGGCATTCAGTCAGGGACAGTCAGCTGTGGACCACCAAAGAGGTGGGGCAAATGAGGCTGCTGCTGACCATCTGGCAGATCAGTTCCCTGGTAGGCTGTGGGCAAGATAAGGAGCTGAAGGAGAGCTGCAGGGAGCCTTGCAGGGCAGGTGGGCATTGCTGTGTAGAGAGATGGGGAAGATGGACTTGCTTGATGTGAGATAATGGGAATCAGAGTGGGGCGAGGTGGTAGCTTTGAAACTCTGCAAAATGACTGCAGCAAGAGAGAAAGTAAGTGAACTGTTCCCACATCCTGGTGTGGCTTGGAAAAGGGAGATTGACTGTTCAAATGGATTTGTTTGAGGCTTATCCAGGGATATGGTAAACTGTTTTAGTAAATTACCTGGTTATCATATGTCACAAGTGGCTGTGCATCCAGCAGTTGATAGCATTAATCCCTAATTACAGGCTATCTCATCTGAATTACTCTATGACGCTCAGTGATCTGTGTTATGGGGGGGAATAGAATAAATTATGAGAATACTGCCTCAGGCTGTACAACCTCATAGATCAGTAAATATCAAATTTTGTGTATGTCTTTGAAAAGCATCCACTTTTTTTGATGCTTGTTTGAAACATGCTTCCTTTATGGTTAAGTTTCCCACCTGTAAAATTTGTGTGCCCGTGTTGCAGTCTCTGGGTTTCACCAAGGCAAGTCTCCTGTTAGAGGTATTTGGCCACCAACCAATTTGCCAGGCAAACTACATTTTTCACTCAAATGTAGTTAATGACCCAAACGAAATGAAATCCTTGTTACAGGTTGATTTAAACAATGTGGTCTAATGGCAATGTTCTCTCCTTTCTGCCCACTCTAAATTACAATTCTACTTTATTTCAACTAGGCAAAAAAACCCGAGCTTTTTAAACAAGGCTCAGGAAAGTGTCTATTGACTGGAGGGAAGCAAGGAGGGGGGACCATTTAGCTAGAGCCTTTTAGTTTGAAATTTTCTGACAAAAATTAATTAGAAGAATCATGTAATTACAGTAAATGTGTCTCATTGGTCCCTAGTGGCTTGTTTCTAAACATTGAAGGATTATTTAGGCATTCGTGGCAGCAACAAAAAGTACCAAATAAATGTAATGTGTTGTTTTTATATACAATAAAAATGACATAGAGTAGTTGCATGTTTTACTAATTTTGCTACAGGATCTTAAAGAGGTGGGATGGTTGTGCAATCGGTTTAATTTTTGCTGTTGATGCAGAGGTTGGATTTGGGGTGAGATGCTGACAGGTGTTGCTGCTGGTGTCCCACAAGACACTTGGGAAGAGGAGTACCCCAGCACCCAGAAATGTGGATATATCCGCTTGCTGTGTTGCCCAAATTGCATGTTCCTACCATGAGATGGGAGGTGTAAATATTCCCTGCAACTGAAGCTGAGCTCAGTGGCTGTTGTGGGAGACGGTGGCTTGATTTTTGTCATGCCTGCAATGAACTCTCTGTCACTGGTGAAAATGGGTAAACTCTTGCTGGGGCACTTTTAGCCCAAAGCTCAGCAAGGCAGGAGTGGTGTACTTGTGGAGCTGGAGAATACTGGGATAAATCCACCTCCACTGCTTCTCTCTGCTTGTTACGGGGCTTGCATCTGCAGGAACCTGAGAATTGTGATGTGATTTAGCCTCATAAATGCCTTGAGTTCAGGTCTTTTCAGTTATTCTTATTTCACTTTGTTTCCAGGGTAAGTGAAGCTTGAAGGGAAAATCTCACCAATGTCTCATGCAAGTTGGATTAAACCAGTTATAAACATATACATAAGGGGGACATGTATCATCTTAACACACCCCCTCCCCTTCTAAATTATGTTGCTTACAGGGCACAGGTCTCTCTAGTCTGTCCTGTCCTGTCCTGTCCTATCCTATCCTGTTGAACAGCTACAGCTTTGTCAGATAAGTATGTGACTTCATCCTGGCTTGGATTCATCAAGTAGATGGTTGAGCTATATGGAAAGACTCATGATCTGGACATACCTCTTCTTTTTTTTGTTTTCTATAGAAGAACAACCCCCACAGCAAAGCTGGCCTGGCTTTGGGATGTTGGTTAGGTGAGGTGAATCCCATCCTCTAACAGTGTTTGGATCTTAAAGGTTGTGCATAAGAGCCATCGGTGGAGACATATGAACACTGTAAATCTTTTTACTGCATGTACCAACCATAAAGAGAAGTGATCTTCAAATGACATCATCAACACAAAGGGCACTGGGAGAAGTTCCAATTTATGACACAGTAAATCATCAAGCAGTCTAATAATGAATATTGAGCCTGGACAGTTTTGCAAAGTGAGTTCTCATATAGAATGGTATTGTGCTCCAAATGTGGGCTCCAAACCTGCTTAGCTAGTACCACTTAAGCTGCTTTTAGTGAGACCATTTTGGATTTCCACAGTTGACCAATCTTCCCAAATTGCTCAGTGTCTAATGTGTGTAGGCCATGAAGACATGGCTTATTTCCAGGGACAAGAAGTCTGGGTTCTTCAGTGTATTTTCATCTAAAAGCAATGCTATGGTGCTCTTGGAGTGTGCGGTGAACACATTTGTCTTTGCTCAGTGATGATGGTTGATCATTAGCAAAATGTATTTCAGTATTTATGGTTACACGTGTATTGACCTTAATGTTCCACACAACAATGAGGGGATCATGGCCTGCCACCATGGGGGAGGTGCCATATTCCTGTGCACAGCTCTCCCTGAGCAGAGAAAATGCCTCCAAGGCACGACAGCTGTGAAGGGCAGTATAGAAGAGGAGCAAGTCCTTGGTTCAAGTATGATAAACTGGCTGCTCCAGCCCTGCTCCTTTTCCTCTCCACTGGTTCTTGCCCTCACTTAGTGCATAGGCACTGTTAAACCACATGCTCCTCTGGGGCTCTTATGCAGAGCTGCCCTGCAGTAAAGAGGTTACAGTAATCGGAACCAGTGTGAGGATGTGGCCCATAGACATGTCTGCTGGTGAAGCTGCCAGAACTTGTGCTTGAGAGATGTTCTGCTCCAGCAGAACTGTAGCTTTGTCACGTCACTACCCATGGATGTACATCTCCATATTCCTTTATTCTCAGAAGTGCCTAAAGTCACGTTATGTTAGCAAGACAAATATATGGTGTCCTGAAGCATAATTTATACTTTGCTATAGGTTTAATGTGATTCCTGGCAGCAAAAGGGTCTGATCAAAGCCAGGCAAAAGGCAGGCTTTTCTGTTGAGCAACATGACAGTCTTGTGACATAATGAATTACGCACAGCTGGTTTTTCTCTGGCTTAGGAATTTTGTTTCATTATTACTGTATCTGTGCAATTTCTTAATATTCTTGAATCTGGACTCTGCTTACAGGCATATTGGATTATTCACATGCTAGAGTGAAATACGATATGGAGAGGAGCATAGAATGTGCTTTATTTGTGGGTAACTGCATATGTAATGGTGTATAAAGACTCAGGAGCAGCTACTTAGATACAATGTCTCTTCTGCTTTCTCATTCATCACAATCATTTGTAAGCTTCCTCTCCTAGCATTACTTCTCTTTTTCACTTCACTTTCCTGAAGTTCTTTCTAAGCTAACAGCCTTTTAGACAGTTGACAGTGTTAATTAAATAAAATAGACTTCAAGGGGATGGCTGACATGCCTTGTGTTCAGCTGCACAGTGTTAACAAGGCTGGGCCTTTGGGATTGGATCTACAACTTCCACAGGAGTTTGTGGGACATACTGAACTCCCACTGACTTCATAAGAAATTGAGAAGGCATTTAGTATAGGAAAGGGCTTTGGGGAGTGCTTTTCCTGGCCTGCTCTGGGATGAAATGGAGCCTCTTGAAATGGAAATCTCAGAGGACAGAATACCAGTACTTACTTCCCAAGCCAGCCAAGGACACAGGAGTTAGAGATATACAGGGAGCAGATTTAAGATCTCACTCTATGCCTCAAATATCAGGTTTTTACATGTGAGGCTGGATTGCTCCTACATAGAATGTTAGTCTTATAGAAAAAAGGCTGAGCTGCAAATCTCAGATAGCTATGGCGAAGCAGGGATGTATGATGCATGATATGAAATACCTTGTCAGAAATTGTAAGTTGGTCTATTTTGTTAGTGTATTAGTAATGATCACTTCTGACTCTTCTTCTTAATGAAGAGCATAAGGCATAATGACTTAACCCTTTGGGTGCTTCCATTGGTCAATCACATTCCCTAATTGTATGCCCAATTGTATGAAAAGTCAGTTTCCAATTGCCAATACCCATGAATTTTCTAAGTGTTATTTTGTTGATGCAAATGCATCTTGCTTTACCTTAATGTTTTACTGCATTTTCACCAGCAGTGATGAGAAACTCCCTTTTGTGTTTTCCATCCATCTCCAGTGATACATATCTTAATAAAATACTGTGCAGTTTATGACCAAATCCAGTGTGCCTACAGGTTTCCATTTAGGTAATAGGGAATGCCCAGCTTGGCTGTGTATAGGTGGACCACTTGACTCTTGCTGTTATGGATTCTGTCTGTGTCAGGTTTCTCTGGAGAGCAGCATTGTGATTTAATAGCTAGTCTGCAATTCCATGAATTACATCAAGAGGGATGATAACACAAATGGGTTACTTGGGCTAACTCAAGCCACTCTCTTGAGCACATTGGATCAATTTTCTAATGGATCAAAGTGGGTGTGTTTTGGAAAACTGCTGGCACGTGTATGTACACTCCTATGCTACATCACATAGACAAAACCAATTCCAAATTCTGTTCTCTTTTAGTCTGTTCACATTTCATCTGTATTTGAGACTTTTGAAGTTGAATGAAGCACTGGAGATTGTGCTAATTGGAGTGACCTGGGACTAGTAAGTGAGTGGTCTAAAGTCCACTTCCTGTCTCTTCGGTGTTGAGAAGTTTAAATTGTGGGGACGGGGAATACTGGTGAAACAGAGTCCATAGCTTGAATTGCAACTTTTGCTGCCCTCTAGCCTGGTGATAATACCAAGCAATGGAAATGCATGCAGTTAGATGTCTGGATATTTACCCTAAGCCTTTCTTCTTTAGGATCCTTTTCCTCCACTTGATTCATCAAGTTGGAGAAAAGCCATAGCATAAATCCATAGTTTGCTATCAAATTAAGCTGAAGCAAAACCTCTCCTTACCGCATAATTTAGAATTTTTTTCATCCCTTTGCTAAGTGCATCGTGCTGGTGTAAGCTCAAACATGCAGCTGAGACCTGTGGACACCCTGACATGTAGAGATGGAGCAGAGACAAAACCTATGGAGCGACATTGGTTTTACATGTTTGTCCATTTAAGTGCATAAGAATCTGGTGGGTGTTTTGTGCCCCAAAGAGATGTAAAATGTTGTTATTATGGCATCTTAGTTAAACATAAATTCATCATGTTTTTCCCCTTGGCTTTTGGTACTGCATTGTCTCCATTTTTGGTGGGGTTTTTTGAGTATTTATAACTTGATTAATTAATGTGAAGATTTTTTTGTTTCCAGTACTGAGATTTTTTGCTGGGTGAAAGAGGGGCTTATTAATGAGTGTAATATAAAGTTAAAATTGTTTATGTTTGTGGCCCGAACTTGCCGTTTTATGTGTAAAGTGGTTTGTGAGAATGAGTGTGGGTCTTAGCCAAGTACGCTGCTCCTCTGTTCAGGTTTGGGTTGTTGTGCAGACCGCTCACTTACTACTTGACATCAAAGAGAAGAGAAGCCATTAAAGGGTGCCCAGCCTCTGGCTATTTTGGGAAGATAGCTCTCAAAGTTTATTCCTCTCAAGAGCCAAGTAGCAAAGGAAGCTGATAAAGTTGCTGGTGAACGCTTTCTAGTCTTCCAGTGTAATCATGAAAAGGAGGATAGAAAGAAGGTAACATATGAGGGGCACTTATGTTTCAAGTGAAGTCTGGAGATGGAAGAGGGTCCTGGGTTGATTTCTGTGCAACTTTAGGAGTGTTGAGTGAAACCGGCTTACACATTTGATATGGCATGCTACTCTTTTTTCATTATTATCATTTTGCATAACTAGTTTAGTTGACAGCAGGCTGGTTTTGCTCCTTTGATCTCTGCTCAGTTTTGACTGTATTTTCAATAACTACTTAGTATAAAAATAAAATGTGCAGGCTGCATCAAATAAACTAATTAAAGATCAGAATGAAAAAGTGTCAAAATCCGAGACCTCGCTGAGGCAGATTAGTCTCTGCATATGAGACACAATCGAATAACTAATGGGTTGCTGTAGTAACAGGGGAATCGATACCCCTCATCTGGTCGGGGAGTTGACAGTAATTTCTGCTGGGTCATAGATTCTGGAAAATGAAGTGCCACCTACTACAGCACAAGTAATCTCTGTGGACTTTTTGACAACAGAGCATACTACAAAGTTTATATCAAAGATAATGTTAATCCCTTGAGTCTGTTTGTTTACCTCTGAAGGGCTTATCTGATATTGTTACAGCCACAGACAATTAAATTTAGCCTCCTGCGTGGGCTCTTGATGGGTTAGCTCGGCAAACAAGCCTTTGGTTTTGCTTCCTAAGTGATGGGTTCATAGGACACAGCAGTACCAGGATGCTGGACTGTGGGAAGGGAACCTGGAACAGTCCAGTCTGCTGTGCCAAACCAGCTCCTTTTACTTACGGAAAACTCCTGCCGAAGTCAAGAGAAGCTCAGCTTGAGTGGAGAGGGGGAAGTGCACTTGGGTACTTATAAGGTGGTCTGTAACCCAGCTGTAAAGCCAGGCTTGCTGTAGGCTGCATGTATGTGTGCCTTGGAACCCAGAATTTCCAAGATTTTTACTTGTTTTCTCTGAACTGATTGCAAACTCTCTGGGATGGAATCACTCTTATGTGTCTGGGCAGCACCTAGAGCTGTGTCAGCTGTGTACCCTGACTGCTGATGGGTGGCAAAATTGGACTCTGTGGTGGGACAGGCAGCACAGCTTTCCATCCAGGAGCGGGAGCTACAGCTACCCAGTGCAGACTTGAGAAGGAAACCAGCAAGCAGAGAGGACTCCAGCAGGATTTCCCAGCTGCAGGCAGGGAGAGAGTCCTGTGAAGCACAAGGAGTTAATGTTAGCCATAGAGCTACAAGGGGCTAATAAGCCCTTCTTTCAAACATTTAGGGGGATGGTAGTGCTGGAGAGAAAGTAGGCCACTCCCTAATGAGGGGAGTGGTGCTGTTAATTACATCTGGAAATGGCCTGAGATCCTGAGCTCCTGAAATCCATCTTCAGCAGAAAACAATCAGGAAAATAAGATCAAGCAATTAGGAAATGGGGGAAAAACTGTAAAAATGGCCTGGGTAATTAAAAGCCGGTAAGGGACCATCTAAGTTTTGGCAAACAGTGCCAAGAGAGGCTGCTGCCTTTGCTGAACTCTGCTTCCCTGATCTCACGGGTGTAGGGCCGGGAGCACTTGCTGGCACAGAGGATGAGCAGGAGGTTCCCAGCTCCAGCGGTGCCTGTGCCGGTGGCTCAGCTGTGCGAGGGCTGCTGGGTGGTCGGGACACTTCCCATTCCTCGTACCTCGCTCATGGTAGTGCCTGTGCTCCATAATCCGTGGGAAATTGGCTAGGCTGTGGGCGTAAGAGGGGCATTGCAATGGAGCAATTACAGCTACACGGGGTCAGTGGGGAACAAACGCAGCCCTGACTCTTGCAGGTGGGCTGTGTTGTGGAAAGGCAGAGCTGTTTTCTCCCCCTGCAGCCTCCTGCTGTGGTTTCGGCTGCGAGGCTGCCTGTGTCCTGCTCTGCACAGGGTGGGAATGGGGAGCTGCTCTCCCTTCACCTGTTCCTCAGTTTATGGGACCAGTGTGTGGTGGGGAAGAGCCCAGCGCTAACTCTGATACTCAGCCACAGCTCTGCAGCTTCTGCTGGTGTTCGTGCTGGTTAGTACATAATATTGGTGAATAATAATACCTGACCCAGTAGAACAAGAACTCTTTTATCAAACACATTTAAAGAAAAATGGCAGTCTGTGTAGCATGTAATGCAATGGATGATAAATCACAAAATGAGGAAAAACAATTGTTACTCCTGCTGGTACGAGTTCCCGTTCAGAAGGTCCATAAGTTATGTTTTTGATGACATAAATTTAATGAAGTTCTCTGGAAATGCTGACCAGAAGTCAATACACAACTCAGTCCCAAGAAGTTTCTTAATACCTTTGATTGTTTTAGGTAATAGATCTGTTCATGTGTATCTCTCCTATTAAGTGCTGTGATATGATGCCATGATGAAATTACAATATGGAGCTCGACTAAAATGGCATTATCAGAAATGTCACCCCCTAACAAATTAGCAGTTGTGATGTTTGCCCTCTGGTTACACAACCTTGTTCCTTTTGTCTTCTGCTATAACTTATAATAACAAAGCCTGTGATGTAAATGTCTTCAGGGTATGTTTCCAGTAGCAAAGTGTGAAACATGTTTCAGTGGGGATATGGGGGGGAAAAACAGACTTCTTTAAAATTCAAGACAAAGGATTTTTTGCCTTGGGCATTCCAACTGCAGCTGCTGTTGATACCCACATATCTGGTTATGTAATCCACAATCTTTAAAATGGACAAACAAAACAAAAAAATCCCCCACAGAAATGTAGTTACTAATTTCTACAGAGATTGGTTTATGATGGAAAGGTTGCAGATTTCAAATGAGTGAGGTGCTGTTTGTACTTACAGCTTTAAAGCCTGGGGATCAGGCAAGAAAATGGAATGAGGTTTGGATTTTTTTTTTTTTAAACTGAAAATATAAATTCACGGGTCTTACTCCAAAGCCAGTGCAAAGACCTCCATTGGGTCCTATGTTTTTCCTTCAACAGAGCATAAGAAGAATTGCAAATTTTAAAAGAAATTTAGAAAAAAAAACCCAGGCCTCAAAGCCGTGGCTAATCCTTGTTCTGCTTGTGTTGTAGCAGGTCAAGGGGGAGCTCCTTTCTCTGGCTTACCAAGGGAGGCAGATTTCTGAAATGCTGTCCCCAAACCTCTGCCCGTGACAGCAGGACATGGATCATCCCACTCCAAAGTCCACCTGGCTCCAGTTCTCTTGCCCGTGTTGGGCTGCTCTGTGCAGGTGGGAGAAGATCTTGATGGGAACTTCTCCTCCCTGTCATTTGCCAGTGGCAGTGTTCCCAAAGGAGTCAGTAAAGGGTCATGAGCCAGCCTGGGTGTGCAGGGCTTTGGGCAGGGACCTGCCTCCTGGGAGGTGCAGTGCAGGCAGGACATGAAAGGGCATGAACCCTGGATATCCGGGAGCAGATGGGAAAAAGAGATGGTGGGTTTGGTGAGCATGAGGAGCTGTGATCAGCATGTGCATGAGTTAGTGTGTATGGCTGTGCAAGCCAACTGTGGGAAAGGGTCTGGGGCTGGGCTTCTCTGCCAGGCGTTTTGTTTTACCAAGCCAGCACACTCATGGTTAATAATCTTTGCCATCACCCTTCCTGGGAATCAAATAATAAGCTAACTTTTGCTCATCATGAGCAGTACCTGCCTTCATTTCAACAAAGGAAACAGTCAGAGACAGAGACAGTCTTCGATTAGATATAACTAAGTGTTGCTTTTTATTTTTAAGATGCCATGGAGAAAACTTAGAGCGTAGAAGCTCAATCCATAATGGTGACACTTCACTTATCCAAGCAACTGGGAAGTGCTTAAATTGTGAAGCCTGTGGCTTAGTTATTTACCTGTGGCTTAATTGGGTGTAATTTGACTGAAGAGTCTGTTTATTTTCCTATAGAGAGGCTCTAAGATGCCTCTAAATGGAAATGTTACTGATCTCTGCCTGTGTGCCCCTTGACTTCAGGAGCACAGAGCTCATTTAAACATGCAGAAACCTGTAAAAAATGTGTTTTCTCTGGTGCAGTCAGCCTGTGTTTTCCTCTGGTTCTGCAGCTGGGAATGTGTACTGGGAGGTGAGAAAACCCCTCCCATATTTCTGCACATATTGCTCTGCTCAAACCTGCACAGGAGCTATTGCTGATGCTGTACTGGGGAAGAGAGGCTCCCCAGAGGGGACAGAAAACATTGGAATCCCCTGGAGCTGTTTCTGAAGTGATCCCACACTGGCACCCTTCATCTGAGCCCAAAGGTCTTAGGAGTAAGAGTCTGGGTGGGCTTAGGGAGGCTCGTGCTCTTCTCTTGTTGGTACTCCATGTGGTTTTCATCCTCTGCAAATTCCACACTGGTAATTTTTTCTGTCCCAGAGCTGGGAAGAATCCTTTTTTTGCAGGATCGGATATTCAAAATTATTCTCATATTACTGCATCTGTGGGTATTTGCTGTTTATATTCCAGGCACAAATCCCTGGTGAATAGAGGCAGACCAGGGGCTCTACCCTGGCCACTCATCCTTATTTAGATGACCCTTTTGACTTCAGTGTGTTATTCCTGCATGCCTAAGAATAGTTTTCCTGTGTGAGAGGTTAGAGGACTGAATACCAGGGCTTTCAATTTGCATATCCTGGCTAGAGGCTAAACTGTCGCTTGCATCCAAGTGGATGGAAAATCTCTTCCTACTGTTCTGCCAATGTAAAGTCCTAGGAAAAGATTTTTATCTTGAATATCCGTTTAATTCAACCTAAATGTGCTCATATACATTCTGGCTAGGTTTTCAGTTCAGAAAGCTGATTTTTCTTCTCCCTATTCCCCTTCCTTCACACAGAGGCTCATTCCAGGAACTTCCTTTTGAATATCTGTAGGCAATTTCCTTATAGTACTTGGACCTCCAAGCTTCATTGGACTTCTACAACAACAGAAGCTTTATATCATCGGTTTTTCACCCCAAAATGCTTAGTTTCTATTACCAACCTTACAAAAGGGCAGTGTATTACTACGTGGTGATCCCAATGATAAATGAAGCACATTATATGTGAAGTAAAGGCTCTATTTATCCTTGCTCTTTTTTTTCCAAAGTCCCAGCAGGTTTAATGTGAGTAGCTTTCGATGACCTTCATAATCAAGATTAAACCTCAATGCATTCTCACAGAGGTGGACAGCATTGCAGACATTTTTAAATTGAAATAACAATAACAGCAACGAGCTCTATTAGTAGTATTTGATAATGCAAAAAAAGTTAATGTTCACTGAAAGCCAGGTGACAGTACTGTTTGATTGTTTACCAACACAGTCATAAAGAAACAGAGTTATTAAAGGATCTGAAATCACTCAGTAATTCTGCTGCTGACATTGATGGATGGAACTTGGCTGTTCCTCTTTGCTAAAGCTGCTGACTGGATAAATGTTTTATTCATGAAGCCCAGGGCAGGAAGGGATGCCAAAGGTTTAAGAATATTTTAAGAAACGCTTTGAGATGTCAAGCAAGTTAGCAGGTGTTGTTAAGCAAAGGAGCTGAAGTGCTACATTTAAACATAACTGAGCTCTCAACATATACAACAACAATACATCAAAAGCCAGGATGCGATTCTTGTCTCGAGCAGTATATGGAATGATGAGTTGGGAATACAAGTCCTTTTATTTCCTGCACCTTTGTACCTTCAGTCATCTCGCAGCCTTGTCTCTTTGAGCATTGTTATACCAAAGGGAATTTTCACACATGACACTGTGACTTTAGGCTTGGAAACAAATAAATATTTAGATACTAAACCCTACAAGGTCACATATTTATATCAAAGAAAAAATAAATTATATCATGAAAATGTTCATGGAAATTACAGCCAGGAACAAACAATTTGGGTCACAGTAAGTGGACTCTGGCTGACTGGTCAGTGGGAGAAGTTGTTCAAAATTGTAGTTATTGAACGAGGCTATTATCAAAATACAGAGTAATGAGGAATTTTCCTGTATCCTCTTCACCCTGCACCTGCCTTCTCTTTGTCCAAGGGCAATGTCTGCCAGCAGCAAGTCTAGAACTTCTCACCTCTTTGGTAGAGCTTTGCAGCAGGGAAGGACTGGCTTGTGGTTTAAGTGATTCTTTCAAATGCCTTGACTTTGTTCTACAAGAATTCAGATCTGGATCCGTTGTTGAATTTTGTAAAAAAAAATGTTTTAATTGAAAGCTGTGTTTTGCATAAAGAATTTTAATGAAGAAATCCTTAGCCCCACAATCTCCTGCATGAGCAAGTGTTTGAGTATTTCATAATCAATATTAATAACTTCTTTGAAGTTGCTGCAGTCTCATAAGAGCAGAACAGATGAGCTCTTGATGGAACTGAACTGTCAGTCCGAACACTGTGACATTAGGAAATAGCTCCATTTCCAAGTCTAGATGTGTGAAATGTCCTTTCTTGCCAAGGGAGCAGCAAAGTATAGTTTAAATGTGGATTATTATGACATCTCATGAGTATAAAAATTGGGAAGGGTATTAAAAATGAATAATTAAAACTGGAGACTGATAGATAATGGCAAATAAAAAGCAGGTAAGTACTGCGTTCCCACTGCCCTTTTGATTTGCTGAGATTCAGTGCTAAAGATCAAAAGCATATTTCTCATGGACCCCAGCTAAAATTCAAATCCAGTAGACTGACAGTGAAAAATACTGTCGAAAAAAAAGCTGTCAAGTGGAAACAAAATAAGTCACTATGTTACCTCCCTTTATCTGTCAAAGGCATTGATTATTTTCAATAGAGGAGCCCTCTGACAGTTGTTGAAACTGAAAAATCCATGTTGGAACATTTTGGTTGACACATGTTACTATTTCTTAAACAGATAAGTCTAATATGTTATTTTTGACTCTCTGTAGGAGCAAATGTGTTTATGTAGTATTTTATGAAATATAAATAATGCAGAAGGAAAGGAACATCCATTAGCACTGCATTTTCTCAGCTATTTGTATCAGTGGGTTTTTTGTTGCATCTTTCAAAAATGTTCTTTCCATAAAATCGTGTGTTCCTTTGGTGGCTGTGATACATTGCAGGGATTTGCTAAGATACCCTGAAGTAATTCAGATAATCAGTGAGCCATATTGGTGCTATTCTTGATCGCTGCTGTCAGTTTACTGTTGACTACACTGAATTTCTGTTTTCCACCAGCCACAAGTCCATAGCAGTGATTCAGACATTAATGTCCTGCCAAATGCCCACTTGTATTGCACAAGGACAAATCGAGAAGGGCAAAATAAGGACTGCATCTGAGACTTGCTGCTGGTTTTTGGAGTGAAACTGGGGCTGAGCCTCTTCCCAAACTCTTTCTGTGCCTGTCAGTTTTCAAGTGGTGGGTTTGGACAACCCCGATTTTACAGGTGTTGGCTTTGCAATCCTGCAGGGCACGTGTAGTAGAAAGGAAAGTCTATTTTCCAGCTCAATTCTTATGTTTGGAAATAGGGACCTCTTTTCCAACATTCTCCATTTGCTAAGGTTTCTTTCCAGCTGAAACCTTAGCAAATGGAGAATGTTTCCAGTATGGTCCCTTGGGAGGAGCTGTTGAGTGGCAGAGCCATTGTGACTTGCTAGCACTATTAAGAAGGTGAGAACTGGCTGAAGCAGCAGCAGCAGCCAGAGAGGCTAATGCCCTTGTAGACAGTCTTTATTATTCATTAGCACATATTGTACTTCCTCCTAAATATAATTTAGGCTACACTTGTATCACATTAAGATAACACTAAATCTTTCTGTAATTTGAAGGAAATACTACTCCCAGCTGTTGTTGTAGAAGTGAACTAAACAAAATCCGAAGAGGTGCTAAAGGAACAACCATAAAACTCCAACTGGATTTGGCACACATCTCCTTTGGTGCTGTTTATCACAGAAGTGGTTGGAAGCAAAACTCGAAGCTTGTGAACATGATGCTTTTGTTCTCCTGGCATCTCACACCTTCGGAATTACTCTGTCAAAATGAAACAAACTCTCAGACCCCTCAGGTACTTGAGCACTTTGCTGCTTGTGGGGGAGTGGGGTGACTGATGAACTGAGCAATCATGTTCCTGGAGCAGGTTGTCATGAGGGACACAACAGTCCAATAATTTGACTGCTGGTGAAAATGGGGTGCACAGGGACTGAACTTCAAAGACATCTGGGTGCCTAATCCTGTCTCAATGTAACAGAAGTGGGGCCCTAAACTCCAGTGATGAGCTGGCCTATGCAGCGTGACTCTGCCTACACCAGCTCAACCTGAATGAAGGCCAGCATTTAAATAGCTTCTCTGTTGCAAGCTTGTCCTAAGGCTGTAAGCTCTTGTCATTTTGGTTTGTGTTTTTACAGCATTTAGTGGGATAAGGTCCTTACCCACGTGGCTGCTCAGGACTTGTCAAAATGAATTACTATTAATGGTAACAATAATAAAAATAAACATGTGTAAATAGGGATAGTGACAGGCTCAGAGTTCTGACAGACCTGGAAAGCTTTGATCTTGTGTTGGTAGAGATCAGGATGCGCTGCCTTCCCAGATGACAGGCTTGGATGGAGGAAAGAAAAAAGAGCTATACACATCACCTGTAAATTGTGCTTCCATCGTCCTCCTCAGACTCCCTCCCCCATTAGCTCTGATGATTTACTAAGAGTGTGTGTCTAAGTACCAGCAAAAAACCAACTCAGAAATTAACCCCAGCAAACTTACAGTCTCACACCTGACCCCAGAAGTGTGCAGTGCTGGTCATCCAAGTGGTAATGGATGGCTCAGTGTGAAGCAGAGGAGAACTGTGCCATTAAAAGGGAAGCAGGGACTGAGCTGCTGCGTGGTGACAGCTGTGAAAAGACACAAACCAACGTGGGGTTCTGACAGTGTGTTGTGTTCAGAAGATATAGAGGCAGAGAGAGGAAAAAGGAAAACAAAAGGGGTGTCTCTATATGGCCAAAAGGGAATTGCAGCATAAGCCAGAAATTACAGCATGTGGATGCGCTGCCTGTCGGGGAGGGAAGCACCAGCCTTTGGGGGCTGGCACTGGCCAAAAGCCTCCCGGATAATGGAAAAGTGCTGCAGGAGTTTGCAGGAGCATCTGTCCGGCAGCAGGTGCTACCCATTGTCCATGGAGATGAACTAAGAACAGGGCAGGAGCCTAATTTACAGGGAAGTGGCAGACTGTGATTTTTCTCTAAGTGCAGATTTGGTTTCTGAGCAAATCAGATTTATGCTTCTTTCAGACAATTTTGCTAATAAGCCAATGACTCAGAGCCCACAGCAGATGGGATTCTTTAGCTGAGGTAGAAAATATTGCTTTTGTTCTAAAAAGAAAGTTGCTATTTTTTCTTTCTAGAAAACTGATATCTAGAAAATGTGATGATTTTTCCTTCCCATCAGCTTTTTCAAATAACACCCAGCGATGCTTATGGACTCTTATCTAATATGCAGAAATTCTCATTAGAAAAAAGTAACTCGTGACAACTTAGTATGTCATATGCTGGGGAAAATATTTTTTAAAATCAATTCCTGTAATTAATAATATCCCAGAAGCCATTGCCAACAACCACAGCACTAACTCGTGATTTGTGGTGAGCTCTCTAGGTGTCTGAACAGCAAGATGCCTCCTGCAGGAGGCTGCTGCCAAGAATTTAGGAATATTTCTCAGGTAGGAAGAGGGCTATGTATTTACTTCCATGTCTTTGGTCACTGACTTGATACCCAAGTGGAGACCAATGACAAGTGGAATTTCTTGGAGGTCAGTGTGGAGACCAGTGCTATTTAACATTCCTGTTGGCTGTACCTCTCCTAAAAATGCAGGATGAGAGAGCTCGGACTGTTCAGCCGGGGGAAGAGAAGGTTTTGGGAAGATTTTATAGCATCTTCCAGTACCGAAAGGGGCTATGAGAGAGTGGAGGAGGACTTGTTACAAGGATGTGTAGTGGTAGGACAAGAGGAAATGGATTTAAAGTGAGAGTAGGTTTATATCAGACATTAGGAAGAAGTTCTTTACTGTGAGAGTGGTGAGGCATTGGCACAGGCTGCTCAGAGAAACTCTGGATGCTCCATCCCTGGAAGTGTTCAAGACCAGACTAGGTGAAAGGTGTCCCTGCCCATGGCAGGGGTTTTGGAAGTAGGTGATCTTTAAGCTCCCTTCCAACCCAAACCATTCTATGATGAAATCCTTGAAAGGGACACCCATCTAGATGAGAAACTGCTAAAGATTCCCTTCACCTGTCTTCTTCCCCCTGTAGATGTTCAAAAACTTGATTCCCTCTAAAGTAATTCAGCATCTTTTTTTTTTTTTTTTTTGACAGAAAAGCATCCACTCTATAGGAAGTTTCTGAGGGATGGCAGTGAGCATGAATATATCATTATAAAAAGACATTCTGAATTCAAAAACCTTATGTGGTCTGAATTTCACTGAGAGGGGTATTTCTTTTCACAGGCTATAGAAGTGTATGGTACATGGGTTGGTGAAACCTTTCGTGACATCATTTTGTTTAAATCCCTTTGAAGACTGTCATGTTCACCTTTCTTGAAAATTGTGTTACAGCAGGCAGAAAAGGAGGGTTTGTTTGGCTTGGTGATGTGCATGTGAATGCACCCTGGGAAGTGACAGAGGCCACTTTACTACTTCCTTCTTTGTAGACTTGTGGTGCAGGTGCAGAAAGTCGAGGTTTGAGATTCAAAAATGCTTTAAAAATAAATTAAGTTTTTATTTATGTTATGATACATGCATTCTTTGAAAATCATGTCTCTGTGGAGAGCTTCAGTAATTACATATACAGACATTTTTATGGCAGGCACCCCTTGAGCCTGTACTCAGTATTTAATGATAATCTGAAAAAGTAAGTAGCAAATTGCTGAAATTTGATGCTCCAAAATTTAATCAAATCTAAGTGTGACTTAAGAATTTCCTTTGAATATACCAAATCTATATTAATCAAAATACTGATAATAAAATGCAATGTGAGTAAAAGGAGGTTACTATTAATTGGATGGAACAGTTGATTGTCTAATAGGGTGAACTTCAAAACAAAAAAATATCACAAAGAGCTCAATGGAAAACATCTGCTGAGGTCTGAGAAGTGATCAGGAAAGCATAAATATAAAATGGCATTACATTAACTTGTTGAATAGAGGACAACACTGAAAATATGACAGTGTTGTTCTAGAGATGGTGATGTGGCCTCACCTTGAGAAGCTGTGGTGGTTTAGTTTGCATCTTTTACTTTTTTGTGAGATAAGGATTAGAAGAAGGGCAAAACAGGCTCAAAACTTTAAGAAATACAAAGCAGTTTATTACTAACAGAATTAAAGGTAATAAGAAGAATGATAATGATAAAGATTAAAACAAACCCTGTCTTTCCCTCCAGCACCTCCCCCTAATAATTTCCATACTTGCACAAAGGATAACACATGATTTCAGGTCAGAATTGCAGTTCTTAAGTCTCATTCATATTTGAAAGAAAAAAGAGGTTTCTTCTGCTCCAGTGTGGTGTTTCAAACTGTCACTAACAAACAGACCCGCCCGGGGAAAAGAAAAATCTGCTGCCATGAAATATCTCTCTCTCTCATGAATTTTGCAGTTTTTCCCACAACTGCTATCATGAACCAAGAATGGGGTGTTCGTTTTAAGGATAACAAATTCCAGCCTGGAAAGCAACAACTCTTTTCAAAGTCTCTTACAGCTCCCAAGTGGCTCGGCATGGCCACACTTCCCTTCTGCAGGCTACACATGGAATTCTCTTCCCCCCATGTCTCTGACCGAGAAATAGAACAGTTTGTGACATAAGTCTCTCACCAGTGTGCCAGAAGCATTTTTAAGCTACGCGCGAAAAGACATGCTGCCGCCCTCCTTTTTTTCCAGTCCTCATCTTGGCTCACGTGACTTGCTTTCTCTTTCTCTCTGACTTTGCAGCCTCCATGTCGAAGGGCTGATTTCTTTTCGGGCTTTGCGGTGGAAAGAAAAGCCTTTTCTCCTTTATGCTGCCAGGTGTTCGGTGTCCGCTGCGTCTGGTAGTAGAAAACTGCCCCGGCTCGGCCCGGCCCGGCGGGGGCCCGCGCTGCGCCGCGCCACACCATGTGGAGTGGGGGAGGGGAGCCCATCAGCTCCAGACGGTTTCGGCTCTGCCACAGCCATTGCCGCCTTCCAGCTGCCCACGGGCTCCGGGGGGGGTCTTGCAGCACCCCGGGGGGTGCCGTGCTTCATCTCGAAGACGGATGGAGAGAGGGCAGGGGGCTCGGCCCGGTCCGGCCCGGTCCGGCCCGGCGGGGCCCGGCGGGCCCGGCCCTGCCACCCCTCCGGCTCCGGGACCGGAAAGGAAGAGAGCAACTTCCCCTCACCAGTGCTCTTTTATATGCAAAATCGTGAGAAGCGATTGGTCTAAAACCCTGCCCATCAACTCAGTCTCTTCAAACCACCACAGAAGCATGTTTGGTTTGGTTACCCCAATTAAAAAATGATGAAGCAGGAAATAGAAGAGGTTCAGTGAAGGGCAGCAAACCTAATCAGAAGCATAGAAAATACTTTAGAGGGAAGATTTGCATGCAGCAGAGACTGCAAAGGTTAGGTCTGTTTATTTTAGGGAGAACAGTATGTGGGAAGTGCCAGTGAGAGACAGGCCATAATGTATATAAATAAAACACCAATACCATGGCTTTTTCCTCTCTTGGATAAGAAAGAGAGACGTAAAATGAAATTTGAAGTCAACGCATTGAACGGCTTTTACAGGAAGCACTTTTAACCTAAGTTCTAATTAGCCTATGGGACTCATTGCCACAAGGTAGGATATTGAGACTGACAGACTGGCAACGTTTGTATGATTAGCAATATCTTCTCCAGCTGGGTGGGATGCAGTTTCATCCTTTGCACTTCGGGCTGTATGTTAAACACAGCTTATCCCTCAGGCATCCTGGTGTACAATATTCCTTTATGGGATTTTACAGGGCCTTTTGAAGCAGCTGGCACACATTGGTCTCTAGGCTGTTGCTTGACTCCAGCACTTTGAATTCTGTGTTAGTGACAAGGACTGGGTAATAATTACTGGATTTAAAAATAGCTGCAGAAGTTTGGATTGTTTTGGTTTACCCCCACCGCGCCTTTTTTGACTTCCCTGTGAGTTGACTGTGAGTACATCAGCTTTGAGGAGAGGTTTTGGCTTCCCGTGGAAGGTGTCCATTTGCTTATTCTGGATCGATTTATTTTGCTTTCTTTGTCCTCTTAATAGCTTGTATCCCTTATAGTCTTTAATTATTGCATGTTTTGGACTTTTTAACTCCAAACCAGCTGCCATCAATAAACTGGTCCAGTAATTATTTCTCTGGCTTCAGAAAATGGCTATCATGAAGTCACAGGCAGTAGGAACAGGTGGGCTGCAGAATGCCTGTTTGATTTGGTAAACAGCATTAAAAAATTGGCACTTGGACTTTATCCCTGTAACAGACCGGTTCTACAGCTTTTGTTAATCACATGCTGCATGTTTTCCAATGTCACAGCATACGTTCTTTTCCATTGCAAGACATTCATTGCTTTCTTTGTTTTCTTTTGAAAATGTAGAAAGTTAAAAACACATATGAATTATCCACATGATGGAAATCCTTCAAATGTACATTGGTGTTTGGTTGAGGAGAGCCCTTTGGGAAAAGAGGAGGGTACAGATGGATGGACAAAGTCAGAGCAGGCTGAGCCTGGGGTACAGCGTTGGCAGAGATGCTCTGCTCTGTGCAGTTCCGACTCCCGTGTCCAAAAATTGTGCTCTGAGGCACTTTATGCTTGTAGGACAGTTTAGCTTAATGTAGAGCTGGTAACTTGGCACACAGGAGTCCTGCAGTCTGTTCTTGGCTCTGCTCAGGCCTCCTGGGTGAGCTTAGAGAAGTCACTGCAGCAACCTCAGTTCTCTCCAGAATGGGGATTGTGAACCTCCAGTCCCACAGAAGGGCTCTGTGAGCTGCTGGGGAGCAGTGAGACTAAATTTGGGGTGAGCTGGTTCCTGCTCCTCCTGAGGATGGGGCTGTGCATGGGGCCATGTTGGGATGCAGTCACCTCCAGCAGCCCCCAGTGCTGTGAGCTGCTGGCTTTCCTGCCCCTCATGGCATCACAATACAGCTTCAGTACCAAATAACATCTGGGTTTCTCTACTCATCCTGTTCTTCCTGTAGTCTCAGATTTTATCCCATGTTCCCCTCAACAGCCACGTTTGGAAGTGCTGTTTTCCACTGAGGCTGTCTGTAACGAGGTCCTGCAGGAAGGGCTTTGCAAGGCAGCCTATACTGAGGGGCTCAGAGGAGGCCATGGCTAATGAGAGAAACAGTCCTGTCCCTAAGAAAGATCTAGGGGACTTCAGTTCCCTTGCTATCCTCTCCACATTTCCTGGAGAGAAAACTTCATCCCTTTGGGAGAGGAGGCAGCATCTGCTCCTCCTGTGAGCACTGTGCAAAATTCATTCTCCACTGCAGGTCACAAAGGACCAAGTAAATAAATTCTTCTATTATTCTCCCCCAGGAGTGGCTGAAAAGTGGTGATGGTGGATTTGTTCCTCCTGCCACTGCTTAGCATTAGGGCATGTATGTGGCCATATATTCTTCTATGCCATGAAGAATAAGGAAGGGGGAGAGAAACTCATGGGGGGCTCCCCCTGCCCCACAGATGAGAGATTTACTTCTTCCTAGCACAGCAGTAGTAGCTGTAGCTCTTCCTAGCACAGCAATACAGTGATTCTTCATCTTAAGGGCAAGCTGGATGACAAAAGTGGGCCAATACCAGCTTTGTATGAAACCTGGTGGATTTTAAACAGAAGAGAGCAGTGTCCTTGCACACGCAGACATCTAAAGATCCTGTTGTTCTTCTTCCCATGCTAGCAGTGCAGCTGTTAAAGCTCTGGAACATTTTTGGACAAAGAGTACAATGTTCCTGTGAGACTTTAAAAATTAATTAATAGAACATTGATTTAACTTACTGGCTTTTTGCAATGCCTTTGTTTCCAGGCAGTAAAAGTCTGCTTGCCAGTTGTCCAGCCAGAAGCCAGTATCTATAAAAACCTGCCCCAGGCAGTTTGTGGAGGGCCTTAGTTAATTAAGATATGCATTATCATCTCTGCTTTGCTCTGCTTGTGAGAGAATGTAAAAAGCACAACTAGACAACTGTCTTTTCTTCCTGTTTTGAGATTCAGTCTTGATCCCACTGTGATTGCCAGCAGCAGACAAGGAACAGAGCCAGAAGAGTGAAAATTAATAGTGGTGGTATCTGAAATCTCCATCCGTGAGCTTAAAAACATGCCTGCTTTAGATCGGGCCTTTATTTGCAGGGGGCAACAGCTCATTCCCCTAGTCTGAGTGCTCGAAAATTTAAAAATAGAGTGTAAAGACCCCTGCTGCCATTCTGCACAATGCTTCAGACAGCATGTGGACTTCTTTGTGACCAAAAGGGTTATGTCTTATTGTCTATGTAACTGCATCTATTCAGGCACGTGCATTCTACAGAGTGGCTCTGTTCTTAACAGCCAAGGGTAAAATGGTATCCTGAGAAGTTTCTGCTCAAGTATTATAGGTGTTTGACATACAGTTTTAGTGAATGAGAAAGCAGCAGTGCTTTGTTCTCAGTCTCCATCTTCCCCTCTGCCACCTTTCTTCTCTCACAGGCATCCTGCTTCCCTCCCTCTGGCTGACTTGCACTAGGGCATAATCCGTCCTTGTCCTTCCCATGGGGACCTTTCCTGCCTGCATCCCTTTCCTGCTGCCTGCCCAAAACCACAGAGTGCCTAGGAAAGCCCCAGTGTGCAAGTTTTAAGTTTTTCATGATGCAAAAGTGATTGGGAGCCACCTGGCCTGGGAACGCAGCAAGCTCCAAGCTTCAGCATACCAAGTGTACTCTTTTTTTTGGAGATTAATGTATCAGGAAAGGTCTCCCGGGATATGGGCACGTGGTTCAAGTAAGATGCTCACTACCTCTTTCCTAGACCGTCAAAACTTGTCTGGTTTCTTCAGCCTGCTATGGTTGAGTTGTGTTTGACCTAAAAAGGGGTTAGGGAGGTCTCTGAAGGCAGTCAGCAGCTTCCAGAGCCAACTATTCCCCAGGGAGGAAGGAAATCTCCTAAGCCCTAGATAAAATGCTCATCACTTAGACAAATGTGCCGAGATCCTCAAATCCTCCCTAGAAATAGGGGATTGCAATATTAAACGTAATTATGAAATGTCTATAGAGCTGCAGCTACAGATGGAGCTTTATGAGTGGTTTGAAGTAATGCTGCACCAACATCAATTACTCCCAGCAACTGCACAAAGATATTTTTAG
This sequence comes from Pachycephala philippinensis, assembly GCA_013397055.1. Taxonomy (NCBI): domain Eukaryota; kingdom Metazoa; phylum Chordata; class Aves; order Passeriformes; genus Pachycephala; species Pachycephala philippinensis. The sequence continues at coordinate 46,411 of VWZT01001632.1, forward strand.
GGTGATATTTTCATTTTACAGCAGCACTCGGTCACTTGCAGCCACCAGCCAGGTGCCACCTCACCATTTGCACCCCAAGCATGCAGTGATCTCTTAGCAAAGCATGGCCTGTCCTGTTCTCTTGCCTCAATAGTCAACAGCTCAGATGAACATTTTCCCCTGTCTTGGCACCTCTGCTGACAAAATTGGTGTGAATGAGGGAGCCTGCCTGTCTTTTCCTGCAGCTGTGAATATTAGCTACAGAGTAGCACTAAATCTTGTTTAAGCTACAGTAATTCCACCCAGTGATGAATGTCACTACCTGAATAATTTGGGTAATTTCCTGCAGCTCTAGTGTACTAGCAGAGAAATGAATGTTAATTTACTGCTAATTTAGTATACTAACCCTTAATTAGCAATGAGCAAGCTCTGAAATATTTGATACTGAAAGCTCATCAAACTTACCAGAAAAAAAAAATGCACCCCTCCCAGCTGAACTCTTCACTCTGTTTGAGGTTATTAGCAAAATGCTGTGGGTGTTCCATTCATTACCTCTCACGAGGATATATGTAGCTGGGAACACCCCCCTTTTCCACTCTTGCTGCAGAAATCCATTAAGAATGTTCTTGCTCTTATGCAATATATTCAGCTGTTGTAGGGTATTGCTGTGTGCAGGGATGCTGTAGCTGTACTGACAGGCAGGATTAATCATAGAATCATTTAGGTTCGAAAAGACCTTTAAGATCATCAAGTCCAACCATAAGCCTTACACTACTTGCACAGATTATCAATGACTGGTGTCTAAAGAGGTGAGAGAAGGGCTGAGTGTGTCTAATGGGCTGGGCTGTTGCTGCATGAGGCAGCACATGGCTGTGTGCAAAAGCTAGATGTGACATGACAAGATCATCTCCCACTTTCCTCTCTGGGCTGTTTCGCACTTTTCCAGTCAGGTCTGGTGTATCTTTCTCAATAGTTCTATCAATTTTAATTTTATTCTTTTTGTGTGATAACTTGCAGAATAAGGCACAGCGCAGCCTGAACAGGGGCCTGTGTGAGCAGAGTAGGGCATCACAAGCAGCCCTGCCTGTGAATGGAGAGTGTGTGCATGGGGGTGAGTGGTGATGGAAAGTGGTGGGGCAGGAGGAAAAGGGACTCTGGGGAAAGGAAATGAAAGAAAGATGTGTTTTAGCTGAACTGCTGAAGCCAAGCCAAGCACTAAGCTGGGCAATGAGCCAGTACATGACTTATCTGTGCCTCTGTGTTGGTACTGGAGGACTTTTGCAGAGGAAAGACCGAACTGTCAGGTGAATTTTCCTGTTGTTGGAGATGAAGTCAAGCAAAGCCCCATAATGCTGGGGTGTTCTGCTAATTGTCCAGCAGAAACTTCCCCTGCTGCGCAGGATTATTCAGATGCCATCCGGCCCAAAAGCTCAGTGATGAGCGGAAGAGATTTTGATGGTGAAGAAAGACACTGTGTGCCTTTCCTGTCCCCAGAAAAGGTGGAACTGCCTCAGAGGGGAGAGAGGGTGGGAACTGCTCATAGTGTGTTTTTATGCCCTGACTGGGACAGGTTACCCAGCACCCATCACTGCAACTTGATTTCCTACAGCAAAAAATGAACTTTCCTGTTTCACTCTATGCAGACTTATCCTTCCTAAGTGCACTCTTGGTGTGGGCTGCTTTGATGTTTCTGCCTGGGACTTCAGTATTTACCTGACATTTGTCAGTCCCCCTTGTTCCACTTTCCCTTCTGCCTCTTAAGCTCCTTTTCTGGCCTCCCATTTTTCACCTGGTTGAGTGACAAGAACTGAATTTCTAGTGCTAGGGATTATTGAAAATATCCTCTGTGATACAGGATTCACTGAACAGCTTCAATCAAATCTTTCAAGAAGTTAATGGGAAGGTCTTCTCCTGGAAATGACCAGTGCTGGATATTCAGAGAAGTGGCCATGGCAGATAAGCTCCAGTTTATCTGCTTGGAGGAGAGGTTGCTGTGAGGCTGGGTGTGTGCAAATTGAAGCCTGTCCAGCTGGGCCAGGACTCCTGCAGCTCCAGACGGGCCAAAGACACCAAACTACAGTGATTCACAGCCTTGCACCACTGCCAGTGCCTGGGCAGCCCCTGGCAGCACACAGCTCTTGCTCTGCATCCATAATGCCATGTTCCAGATTCTCCCCACTGCCACAAGACCAACTCCAGCTTAGGTTCCTCGAAAGGAATTCACAGTCAGACAAGTGCAAAAGAGCTGTGCTGAGAAAGGAGCCCTTTCTAAGGTGAGGGAAGCTGTTGGATGACAAGCTGATTTAAAATGTAGGCCAACCCTCTACTGGCCATGTCCCTCTTCCCTTCTCTCCCTGTTTCCCACTATGTCTGTTGCCCCTCCTCAAGCCTCACCAAATTTCTCTGCAGCTGATAAACAAAACAACAGAAACTCCAACAATTCTTCCTTATGTTAATGCCCCCATTCAGTGCCAGGGGATATATTTCACACCAAACCTGACACCTGTACATGGATGACTCTCTTCTCAGTCCTTCATAGAAGTTCATGTTCAGGGGCTGAGACATACATGGATTTATGCAAATTCTACCTCTTCCTCGTGGCAGTTCTCACCATTTTCTTTGCAGCTCCTGTAGCTGTTTGTCAGGGTAAACACCCAAATGCCTGATATAATTCATCAGCGTGGCAGGCAAACCTCTTCCATTTCATTTTCCTGAGATGTTCTCTGTTTTTGGGAGCTCAGCATTGCTCCATTAGTTGCTTCTCTGCTCCTGCCAGGGGGAGTGGGGAACTATTTTATTTGCATATTAGGAAAAACAGATGAAAAATGGCTGCACGTGCCTTCCGTTCAGCTTTCTGTTTAAAACTTTTTGTTGAGTTGTTGAGCTTTTCCTTCACAGAATATAGTTTTCTCAAGGAAGATTCTGTCATTGCTAAATGAGCCATTCCACAAAATAGAGAAAGTAAATATTGCTAGACTGTGATCTTCTCCTGCACCTCTAGGCAGAAAATGACTGTGATAATCATATACAGGTGAGAGGGATACATTGTTCACCCTGCTTTATACTGCTGACCTTGTTGGAGAACCAAACAACCACCTCTGTGTGCCTCTTCTTTGGAGGGGCAGATCCTACCCAGCTATTCTTTACAAAGGCTGAGCTGGGAGAACTCCTTACTTACTCTTGTCTAGTTAGAGGCATGTAAGAGCATGACATCAAAATTAGCACTTAAAATACATTATTTAAAGAAGTATGCACTTCCATATTTATGTGATGGGTGTTTTACTACTGGAACACTTTAATAAGGTCGTACATATTATGCTTTTCTTATCTGCACTGTTTTATTTAGACTCAAAGGCTGAGACTCACTTAACCTGATGTAGATGTGTTCATCTTAGTTTGGACATGTAGTTTCTATGACAGTCAGTGAGAGGAAACTGGTACTTCAGAGATGTCATTTATCATGAAAAAATAGACATGTAAGAGAGTTGAGATGAATCCTGAAAGCATCTTTTTCACTCTGTTGATCACAAAGGACATTTTGGGTTCTGGACCTCGATGGGTCAAGTCTGCAGTAAGGTGAGTACTGCCCCACACCAGAGTCTTCTGCAGAACTCCAGGAAAGAAAGGGCCCTGGTGAACTCAGGAAGAGAAAACGCAAGTTTAATATGTGAAAACTCTTGTGTGTGTATATGTGTGCTTTCTTAGTTTCTGTTTCATGTAACAGATAGCTTTAGGATCTGTTTTACCACAGCCAAAGAGGAATCAGTTGTCAAGTTTACAGAGTGAGAATTGCTAACCCTGGAAACAGTGATTAAAGTAAAATTTAGAGCACAAGTTGGATAATACGTGGGATGGGAGAAAGTCTAACGCAATGTTGTGGTCAGAAGTTACAGAGCAGACAACTGTGTATGTGAACAGTGTGGTGGTGTGGTAAAAGAGAAAATAAAAGAGGGAAAACCACACCACCAACATCTGAGCAGGAATTTTCCACCAGCTAGGGTGACTTCCATTTTAGGTCCTGCGTTGATGGGAAAAATCCCTTCCCCAATCCATATTGGTCCCCAGTTCCTTTTCCCCTCCCTATTCTTCCCTCATTGGTTTGTACCCCATCACCCCACCTGCTGATCCTCCCCCTTATATAAGTGATGTACCCCCATTTTGTCTATGCTCTTCAGTCCATGGTGGTCTCCGGGGCGTGGTGATCCTGGGACCATGCCGCCACCAGAATAAAGCCTTGGAACCCCATGCCTGGAGCCCCTCTCGTTCCTCCGCCTCCGCTGGTGCTCCCCTAGAGGGAGCCTGCTCCGTTCCCAGCCTGCGGACCAGAGGACGTCTGCAGGGGGAACGCTGAGCCGGGCTCCCCGGGGATGATCCTAGCGTGTTGCTAACTGCAACAAACAGGACTCTCAGTAAAATGGTACTGCCCTAATATCTGTCACTGGGTGCAACTACATCCTGAGCTTGAAAAGCATGATAAGATGGAATAGCCTCAGAGGACCATGAGGAAGCTCATGGCCTGTTTTCATTCCCATTTAATTGAGAAAGTATGGAAGATCACAGTCCTAGTAATGAAAACTCACTCACCATCTGTAGGTACTTGTACAGGGAGCTTGCCAAATTGCCCTTGATCCAGCAGAAGGGAAGGCCAGCTCTGGGTGGAGTATGGAACTGAACAAATCAGTGGTGGAAAGGAACAGGGCTTTCAGTGGGAGCCCCTGGTACAGCACACCTTGATGACCCTGGCTTCTGATTCATTGCCAGTTTTATAATCAGGATGGGGTGTTTTTCTAAAAGCTGCTGTAGTTCAAGGAGGGATTAATTCAGGGAAGTTTAGGCTGTGCAGTAGGTCAATATAGCTGATCACAACAGACTTTATGGGAAAAAAGACTTTGTCTCCATAAATCATGGCTGTGGTTTTGTCCAAATGGTTTGGAAGCAGGCTCTTGTTTACTAAGCTAAAAGTCTTTAAGCAGGAATTTAAATTTTCTTTCTGCAAGCTCTTTAAAATTGATACCCACAGTAAACCCAGCTTCAGGAAATCCAGGACAATGCCAGCTAATTAATTAAGGCAATTAACAAGTAAACTGGTGCTTCCTTTGACTGTGGGCAAGCAGTTGGCATTTTAGCAAACTTTCCCTCACAATAATAGTAATACTTCTTGGGGCTGTCACACTGTCCTCATCCACCAACACCCTTTCCCAATTATAATTCTCTTCTTTTGATCTTGTAAATGTTTTTTTTATTTTTTTAAAATCTAAAATATGCTGTTTGGAAATGACATTTTGTGAAATGTTCATTCTAATTATGCGGGGATGGTTATCACTGCAGGGATGTTGGCACTGGCTTTCGATGCAAAATCCTTCTTTTCTGCTGATTATATCGAGAAAGCTCTGCGAGCCTTAGGCACCTGAAAATTGTAACACATCATTGTTCACTACTGAGAGCAGCAGGGAACAGAAATGAAAGCTGAAGTGGGAGGGCAATGTGGTGGCATCTAAATCAGCATACCATGAGGACAGTGGGGAGGCTGTCATGCAGGTGTGCTGCTCCTGGCCCCAGCAAGGGCCTGGGACTGTACCTTGTGCACACACCAAGGGACCAGGGTGATGGTAGTGCCTGCCCATAGAGGCCGGAGCCACGTGTCCCTCCTGCTTGGTTGGCTCCTAAAAGTGAGGGAGGAGTGGAGTCATGAAGGTTTTCCAGCTGGAGGAGCACGGACACTACCCAGTGGAATAACTGCCAGAGCTCCTGGCTGTCCATGATTTTTTGGCAGGGGTCTACTGAAGCCTTGGGGTGTAGCACGAGGTCCCCACACAGCTGCAGTGCACACCCCTGTGCCCCAGATGTGCATGAGGATGTCAGGCCTCCATCCTCTGCTTGGTGCTGCCATCAGCCCCTCTGACATGCCCCGGCAGAGATTTGCCTTGCCAGCAGCAGGCTGGCACAGAGCTGGTGCTGGATAATGGATAATTCTGGATAATACTCTCTCAGGTGCAGCAACAGAGGTTTCCTCTTCAAATGACACACTTGTGACAGTGGTGTTTACTCTGGGCCAGGCTGCTCCCTCCTGCATATCTAATACTTCTTGAGTCTTTTATCCATCTCAGTGGGACTGCCTGAACAGCAAAGTGCTCCTTGATACAGGTAGGGTTGTTATAATCTAAGCACACAACAGTAACACTCCTCAGCATACTGCTTTCATGAGCAGATATGAAAAACCTGTAACAAATGAGGCTGGAGCAGTTTTTCATGTACCATGCTTGGGGCAGACATGTGAGACCTGCCCTGGGACCCAGGCAGGCAGCTGTGGCTTTCACCCATCCCGCTGGATGCGAAACATGAACTGTGGTCATCCTTGGCATGACTTTAAAACAGCAGTATTGCAGCTTTGAGAGATCCCTCGTCTTCAATAAACTTTCTTGGTGTCATTCCCTGGGTTTAAATTTGGCCCGGGTACCCACATTAGCATTTCTGATTCAGTGCACAGCCTGTCTAATGGATCCCACAGCCATAAGGGGTTCTCCTTACACACACTGCAATATGGGCTCACAGGGAGCTGAGACCTGAACTTAATGCTGAGCAAACATGTGACTAATGGCAGGTCCTTCCCTAAGGACTTTATATTAAATAGATTCCTCTTCAGATTATAAGAACTTCTGGTTTGCTGCTCTAGGTGAAGATAGAGCTGAGTAAATCGTGGATGTTTTGGATCTGTAGTAAAAATGAAAAATTGGTGAGGTGGAATAAGCAGCCATATTTTAGTGGCCAAAAAGAAATATTCTGTACTCTGAAAAAGTACTTAGTTTAGTTCTAGTGCTTTAATTTTTCAAACTGTCCTGTCTCTTAAAAACCTATCTCAATATTTAATTTTAAAATGGCATTTTAAAAATTAATGGTGCTGACAGTTTGTTTCCTTTTTGGGGCGAGACAAAAGGGAAGAGAGTGACAGAAACAACTCATTACAAGTATTTTTTGTCTTTTCATTTCTACTCTTCAAGAAATTTCATATTCAGAAAAAATAACAGATCTCCACTGGAATAATAACATAAAATGAGACCTGTCTGTCTAATGCCACCCCACTGTTTTACTACCACAGAAAAGGAACAATGAATTTCATTCAGAAATGTAAAAAGTGACTCTAAGTGCTTGGTATAAGCCACCGCTGTTGCATCAGGCAACACAGGCAAACTCAGCTATTAGCTAAGATAAAGCTGCACTAAAGGAAGGGATCATTAGAAGATTAGCTGAGACTCCTTCATTATTAACGAAAACTAGTTCTAAGTGTTAAACACTCCAAGCATCTTTTAAAGAATGAAGCATGTATCACTTGGAGAAGAAAGCTCAGAAGTGAAAACGTAACTTTAAAACCTTTTTGTCTTAATGCAGAACCCTCTCAATTTCTTGTGCAATAGGATGTTTTGCCTGATTGATATATTAGAGTGGGAGGGGGGTGGGCAGTCAGGGAGCTGCCATCACACCACAGTTCCAGCGGGACTTGCAGGAGAAACAGGTTTGCAAAAAGGTCCAGGATGGCAGAGTGCAGCTCCACAGGTCTGAGCGTGAAGGGCGGTGGGGAGGATGCTACTGCCCTGAGCAGGGGATTATGGGATCCCTTTATACTCTCAGGGCAGCATAAAGGGCTTGCGGGGGAAGAAGAGCTGGTGCAGTTCAGGGCCACGTCTCAAAGCCCATGGTGTCAGTGGGAGCTGCAGAAGAAGGGCAGAGCTGCCCAGTAGCTCTTTCCATGTGCAGTGCCCTTTTCTTCAGCTCCACAGCTCCCACCACTCTGGTTTGTTATAAAATTGAAAAGAGCTATTAGCTAACTACCTGGAAAACTAATCAACCTATTGTAGCACAAATCCTGGCTTTACTGTTAATCTCATTCAAGGATTCCTTCTGTCCTGTTTGGCCTGGAGCTTGACACCAGGAGCAGAATGAGCTGGAAGTGTTCAGCACCTTTGAGAAAGAGACTATATGCAGGTAGCCTGCATTAAGGGATGCTGGAAAATAATCCCCTGGCACATTAGCTTATGGATGTGTGTGTTGGCAGAGATCAAGCCAGCGGTTCATGCTGAGCATCTGAATTCACAACAAACCCAAGTTCTGTAAAATAATGCTGGCTTTTTTAAATCCATATTTATTTCCTGCTTTCAGGCGCTTATGTAGCTATTGATCTGATCAATGCGAGTAACTTTTTGGAAAAACAGGCTTCTTAAAATGCCTTAAAAGCTTCATTGTTAGGATAATGGAACCAAAGTTAAAAACAAATCAAACAATGCACATGTAAAAGGATTCCCCCAGACAGCTTGAAAATAAATTGAAAACAAATTCAATTAAAATAACAATCAACCTTTTTGTTCCTTCAGTGGAACAAAATTCTGAATGATTTCTCTGAGGCAGGTACACAATGATAAGAGATTTCTTTGAAATGCTCAAGATAGCAAACCCATAGGCAGAGCTATGACAGATCAAAGCAGTATTTGTGCTAAAGAACAGCCTGCTACTATTAAGTTTCTACTTTAAGGGCTGAAATGTTTATTTTTTTTCTTTTCTTCTAATTTTTTTTTTCCTTTCAGTCCCAGATGCTTTTGCATCAGTTGCTGTTCTTTCCTCATGGCTTTTACTTCACTAAGTCAGGCCCTAGATCTTGACCCAAAGGAAATGTATTGTCAAAATTTCTTTTTACATGTAGCATTGTACTTTCCGTGTTCTACATGATCGGAAGTTTTCCTCTTCTCTGCTTACTTTGATACTCTTGACCTGGGATTTTCTTATGCCGTTAATCTTTTACACCCCAGCTGTAATGGAAATGGAGCTATGCTTGGAGCAGTGTTGGGAAGCAATGCGGCCAGAGGCTGGGCTGCACGGCAGGGCCTGGTCCTGCCTGGCCCAGGAGTGGTGCCAGCAGTGCCAGCAGCAGTGGGGCACTAAAACAGGTTGCCAGTTCCTGTCATGGTCCTCTTGAGGAGGTTTTGCTGTTGCAAATAGAATTACAATTGGGCTGAGGTTTTTGCTTCTCTGTTATTTGGCATCGTGCTTGCGACCCCACATCTGCAGCATTGTGTGCAAAGGTGAAAGTAATGAAGGCAGCTACTGATGAGCTGTTTTTTTGCAATTGATTGTGCTGTATTTGCTCATAGCAGTAAGGACATCCAGTTCCTTACTGTTTTCTATGTGCTACAAAGCACCTTGGCCTTGCAGCCATTCTGGAAAAAACACATTTTCTGTTTTAACCAAGACCAGGCACTGCAGGAACAGTCCTTGTATTATCCATTGATTAGGTGCCCCTTTGGGGCTGCCTGTGTAGTGTGTTCTTGTAAAATAGGAGCCTCTCAGCCAGGCTAGTGATGCTTTGAGTAAATTACACTGCTATCTACGGAGTGATGCTGTTTGCGGGAGAAACTTGCTGGTTTTGTTCACGCTTTTTGTTGCAAATTTGCTTGATGGCTACTCTTCTCTGCCAAAGTACCTTTTAGTCTTGAAGAAGCTGATGGGCTTTCTGTTTTGAAGATCCACTAAAATGAGGTATGAAATACTCCTCTATTGTCTAGTGTGTGTTGGGACATCATGTTCCCAGTGCTGTAACCAGAATGGGTTTGGATTGGTACTCTGCATGAGGTGAGTGTTCAGTTCTCTGTATTGTCAGTGCACTGGTAGGCATGAAAGGACCTATTACACTCTTTTAGCAGAAGCAAACAGAGGATTAGAAGGGTTGAGGGCTGTATTTTCATCTCCTTGTTCCTGCACAAATACAGCCTGCTCCAAGAGAACCATGTCAGACACTGTGGGAAAGTGCTACTTGGGACAGTCTTGGATGTTAAGGCAGAGCTCTGTAGTTTCATGAAACCCAAGCAAGGAGTTTGTGTTGTAACACTGATTTCAGCAAGCATTTTTACTTCTTCAGGAAAGGTGTTTCACCTGGTAGTTCCGGGTAGTGGCCGGGTTCAGAGGTACCTCTTATTTGGCTACCTCTTATTTGGCTTGAACGACGGTCTCACATATGTGTGGTTGTAGTCAGAGGAAGAGCCTGTCTTGTTCTGAATGCAAAGTGTATTCCTTGTTATTCCAGGCACAGGCACTTCCACAATCACAGATTTTCTTTTGAGTCATCAGAATTTATTTTTATGCCCACTAATTACTGCCATGTCTGTTCCTTGGAAACCATGGGCAGTGAAGGCGCAGTTCATGGGCATTGAACTAGTTCAGTTTATATTGAAATGAGTTAATATCTGGAAGAATATTTGATTTTAAATACTTGAAGAGGTCTTGCAAGGTTGCTTGCTACTTTGGAAAATACTATGGTTGCAGTTACTATTCTGCAACTTTGCTGTTTCTTTCCTCTTCATGACATTATTCAATCAAAGTGCAAATCAGCTGGCATTATTTGCATATTACACTATCTCTATGTTTTGCTAGTTTTACTGAGGACTCCCAATAAAGGGGATTTTAAAGATAATTTTGGATGATGTTTCCTTTCTGTCGACTCTTGTCAGCAGGCCTGCCAGAATAAAAATATGAATTTGGGCTGGTGGTGGATTTAGAACTGTGCTTGGATATACCAAAGAAGAGTCAGAATATGGCACTAGTAGGGGTAAAACAGGTCACTGTGCTGCATTCTTCTGTAAAAGCAGCCAAATCTGCAGGATATTCTAGAGTACCAGAGTAAGTTCTGGTAATAGGAAGATCTTGGTAATTAAACTGGTTGTACCGGGTGAGAATCCAATGGGGATATTATATGGGTAATATACATGGTGGGGATATCTGTTTCATGGCAGCAAGGCAAAGGGAAGCAAAACAGGTATTTGGTTTATTCAGCTTTCAAACAAATTTGAACTTTCCTAAGACTCTATTTCCACACCTTCTGGAACATTATGCTACTTTCAGTGATTATCAAGCCTTTCTTTTTGAATATGCAGAACACAGATTTATATGAAAATGATGGGAGCACTTGTGACTAAGAGATAAACCCAGGCAAGCCAGCTCTTAACAGTCTGGTTAACCCAAACCTTTGGACAAGTTTGAAATCTGAATCTGAATCTAAATTTCACAAATAACCTTTACTTTATCAAGTGGCTGAGCCAACGTTCCAGGTCCTGCAAGCACTGGCTCTGAATATCGTAGATTGCCTGCGTCTATGATGATGGAAAAGGATCAGTTTATCCTTCTATAGAGTGTAACCATTCCCAGGTGAAATGGCTGGAAGATCTTTTTAACAGCATAAGCACAATTTTATGTGGAGAGCAAATGATTTCACAGCCTACTCTGAAAGTAATTAACAGAAACAGAGTGTAAACACCAGCTTCTGTGCTCTCTGAAGTAAACAAAATAAGAATTTATGCTATTGACCTTGTTAAGTAACTAACATTTTTCCTCCTCTGCATTAGCTTTTGCTTTCTCCCACAGTTCAACCCCTCCCCCCACCCAAGACTGAGGCCACTTGCAACACCAAAATGTTCAATCCCACATTTGAATAAGTGGAATAAATCCAGCCATACTGCTAAACATATGGTAAGTAATAGCATCATTAACAATAGCATAGTGCACATTTGACAACTGAAGGGATTTGGCTGCTTTGTGCCAGAGGAGTGACAGCAGAGGAGCAGTCCTGGCTGCTCCTGCCATCCTGTCCTGTCCCTCCCTCTGCCCCTGCCTTGCCTACTTGAAAATTTGAAAGGCTGCCCATCTTCTTACCAGTGACTTGGGCTCTTATCTTACACTGTCAGCTCTGCGAGACTCCATTTCACCTTTAAATGGTGCTGTTTATTCTGCATGGGTGGGGATGAGAGTGTGGAGAAGAACAAATAAATGCCCTCAGCATCTGGTCAGGGCGATTGCTCCACAGTATGCCTTGGCCCTGACTGTCCATCCATGGCTGAGCACTTCTTGTGGCATTCAAACAGACTGTGACACACCAGGGAAGCCAAAAAGTCCAGCTACTGCAGCATGGTCAGGAGCACAGAGAATTGGCACATGGTGTGTTCTCAGCTCTGAACTGAGAGACCGGCAGCCTGGGGCACGTGGGGGGATTGTTGGAGTGGTGTGTGTTAATTTTGAACCTGTTCAGGGAAAAGCACATCACTCTCCCTTCATATCCTCCCTGACCTATCTTGAAGGCACAGGGGCTGTTGTGGCAGTACAGCCCAAGAGGATGTGCACAAGATCCTGCCTCTCCTCTGCCAGAAGTGCTCCTGGTGGCACCCTGCTGCAGGATGCAGCCTTGCTCACGGGTTTTGGGGTGCTTTGGCCCCCAGCACCTCAGGTGTCAATATGGGTTGGCAACCACTCTTTGTTGGCTTGTTCCTGTTCTTGCTGCAGTCATTGGCAGCACCTCATAACCCCTGTCCTCTGCCTTCCCTGCTGCCCTTCTTTCCTGCCCTATCTTTGCTTCTCCTCCAAGATATCCTTGACTTGCTGTCTCTCATTTCCCTTTCTCTCCTTATCAGATTTGAAGTCCATAAATGCATCAATCCCAATCCCTGCCCATCTCAGAGCTGGAGATCCTAAGAGTTACCTCAGTTCTCACAGAAAGACCAGACTGCTGCCTTCTGCACCTCAAAGGGCAGCTGACACTGGCACATGTCACTCTCCATCACCCTGGGGCCTCAGCAGCAGGGTGACTTGTGCATTTGTTTCAGAAATGGTTTTATTTGGTACCTCCATGTTGCTGCTGGTCTGATGCCTCATGAAAACACCCACAGCCATGTAAAACTTTCCCCTTTTTGATAGCCAGCTTTGCAAATTATTTTAGACTCCTACCCCTGGAAACAGCAGATGGCTTCTGACCAAAAAGTCACTCCATCAATATAATGCTTAATGCTAGGGGATAAGACTGCTGTTTTACTATGCATCCTGGATGCATAAACCCAGTTCACTTCATCATCTCTGAGCTCCCTTCACTTGCCACCTGTTATCCTGCTCCTGTGGATCATTGTGCTCCCAGATAATCTCTGTTTCCCAGTGGTGTGATGGGCAGTGCTCACTGCTCACCTGCAGCCTGAGCTGGCTTAAGGTGAGCAGCAGAGGCTTCTGCAATTTCTTCCTGCTGCAAGAGGTTCTCCCCAAAACTTTGTCTGGCAATATTCATATCCCAAACATCTGAATTTAAAACCATCCCTAAGTGTTACAGATAGGTCACCAGGTCGCCCAGTCCCTCTGTTTTGATACTGTTCTCAACCTCTGCTGGCTGCTGGGTTAATAAAAACACCTCCATAAATTACATTATTTTTCTTCTTTATTTTCAGCAGAACATTTTTTGTACAAATGAACATCACCTTGCAGCATTTGCAATCCAGATGTAAGTAAAAACAAAGCCAAGAAGTCAGTTTCTGTATTTTGCACTGGCTGAGCTCTTAGAAATGCAGGAAGAGAACAAAGCACAATAAAAAGAGAAGTTAAATGCAAATGTCTATTTTTTCTTTAACTTGAATCATTGAATATGCACTGAATAATAATCAAGACCAGGACTTTTTTAAAAATAAGAGGTTTTAAACAGATTGTTTCAATGCAAAGTCATGCTGTGTTGCAGGGGAAAGACACCATTTTATTAATCTAACTCACACTTGTTTCTGAAGGAGTATGAGTGTGTAGGGGGCAGAGAAAGATACTACCCACCTGCATTTGGAAGACCAAGCACTGGAAGATGTGTTTGGATGTGCCTCAGGTCTGTTTTGACTGTGCAATTTACTGTGTGTATGTACGAGAAACCGGCACAGAGAGCAGGTAGTGGAAGAGACTCACTAGTAATAGTTGAGAACTATCGATGTTGTGGGCTGAAAATAAAAACAAGATTTATGTGTCACCAAGAAACAATGCTTTAGCCAAAGGGGATGGTCAGAGCAGGGGTGGTTGCAGAGGGGTTGTGATTCTCAGCAAGGAATCTGGAATCTGTGGGAACCTGTAATGTACCTCGGGAGCATCAGCAAAGGTGTGTGTGCATACATGGGGCATCATGTTGGGAAGGATGATGTGTGTAAGTAGTGTTTGTGTGCAGTCACTTCTGTCTGTGCAGCCGCGGTTTGCATCCCAGCACTGCCAAAGGGACGGCACTTGTTTTGGGAAGACACACACCACCCACTTGTCCTTTGCTGACTCGACGGATTTAATGCCCTAATGCCAGTGTCAATATGCCTGGGATTTGTTGCTCGCACTGCATGTTCCTTCAGCCCTCATGTCCTTGTCCTGGTGCGGGAGCCCAGCAGATGGAGCAGTGTTCCTGTTCTGAGGGATGCTGGTGGGGGGTGGGTGCGTGTCTCAGTTCGGGGGGAGCGGGGCTGCATCCGGAGCAGCGCTATGAAAGTCAATGGAGTTGAGCTGATCGGCCCCTGTGCATCTATAAAATACAGAATAAAAGCTCCAGTATTATATATATATGTGTGTGTGTGTGTGTGTGTGTGTGTGTGTGTGTGTGTGTGAGATTACCATTTTCTGTGAGGGGAGTGCTCTGAAATATATATATCTGAGCAACAGAAGAGTTTGTATAGAAATACATTAAAATTTCCAAACTTTATATACTCTACTGTAGACTGTTTTTACCCAAGCTCTAATTTACAGTAGAAACTTAGACAAGGGCATAACAAAACAATCCTTTTGATCACATTGGTACTTTATGATAACTATATACTTTATTATTTTTATTAAAACACTAGTAGCTACTGTTAGCAGTATTCCCCCAGCAGCAGCCATGAGCGCTGGCAGAAACAAGAACTGAGAACCCTTCTCCATCTCTATTTTTTCTTAATAAATAATTGAAGGGGAAAATGAGAAAAATATGGTGTAGGATCCAAACAATAAACAAAAACCAGGGTCAGAAGGCAGGGCACATGCTTTCTTCTCCTTTAAACCTAACTACCCATATTTTTTTTTTCTTGCTGTGACAGAGAAATGTACTCAGCTGTTTTTGTAGTGAATTGTATCTTCAAAAAATAATTTTATATATGTCAGGGCCGACCTGCCTAACAGGTCTAGTGGCATATTTTCATCTGTGTTACTGAGACAGCTCTTCTGCCATGCAAAGCACAGCCCTGCTCCAATTATATACTCATGGCTGTGCCTGCCCTGAACTACCTGATGCTCATTGGAATGGTTGTTGCACCCAGGTAAGTTTGGAATAAAAGAGGTCAGCATTTGTCCCCTGCACGATAATGGGAATCTACCCCTTTGTAGGTTTTCTCATCTCTCTCTTAACTTCACTGATGGGGCAGTAGCATCATCTTCCTGCCTCTGGACACTGTGACTTGCTGTGTCTATGCACCTCCTTACTTCCCAGGCTGCCTTGTTTCAGTGCATGTCCTTTGTACATTTCCTAATTTTCCCCTCTGAGACTGCACTGTTGTGATCTCCCTCTACAGTGTCTTGCTGTCAGTTTGTCTCTGGGTACAAGATACCCAGTGTTCAATGTTAATTCTGCTGCATTTCAAAAGCATTAGAAGTTTTCAGCTGCAAAGCAGACCTAACAGGAATGTAAACAGCTTCGTCTGAACATAGGTATTTTATATTAGCAAGGCATGTCTGTTTGGCAGGCTTCCCTCCATTTCAGGAGGGCTAAATTTGGCTTCTTTTCAACCATGCTACTTGGTTACACAAGGTAAGCAGTAGAACTGAGCTTTGGATTGTTATGTTAACCATGCTGTATGTATTTCATTTGCCTGGTGTCTATATTTCTAGTTTGTGCCTGTAGCAGGAAAAAAACAGTGGTCCCTATCACATAATTTCAACTCTCTTTAAAAACTAATGGGAACTGCTACAAAATCTTAGCTAACAAATAGATTTAAACTTCAGTTTGACCTCCTTAGCCAAGAAAAACAAAAGCTGAGAAGGGATTAGTTTTCTGTGAGCACATCAAGGGGCAAAAGCCCAAGTGGGTGGGGAAGAGCTGTTTGAGCTGGGGATAATACTAGCAGGAGAACAAAGAGGGCTAGATTTGTCCTGAATTAATTTAGAATGCTAGAAGCTCCTTCATGTCTGGTCAGGGCAATTCTGGGACAAGGGCTCAGTATGAACATCAGGCAAAAACCAAAGCTGGCTTTTTAAAGGAGCATCCTCAGGGTGTGAAGGATTATGGGGGTGAGTCCTGCAGAAGCCCAGACTCACTGCCCAAGGAGTCCTTCACAGTCCACTCGTGCTTATTCCTGTGTTAAAACCATTTAATGCTCCTTTTGGAATTACACTGAAGTATGGAGAAAAGCATTTCTTGTGGTTGCATTTCTTGGGAAGAGCTACTGTTGTGCTGGGAGGAGTAACGAATAACTCCCAGGCTCTCTGCCTGCTGCTCTTTCAAGGCTCTTGGCAGATAGGTTGAGCTCATGTTTCTGCTGCATCTGGTTCAGCCCACTGCCTGCTCTGAACCCTTTTTTGCTTTTCCATCAGACCAATGCTTCTGTCTTTGAAAGCCACTCTGTACTCTGTCCTTGCCTCCCTCTCTGGAAATCTTACCCCATATCTTTCTACTACTCCAGCCCGTCAAACTCATCCACACCCCCAGCTGCCTGTCATCTTCCCAGAAGCCATGATCTGTCTCTGCCATCTTCAGGAGTCTCATTTGGACCCACAGCTCCATTCTTTTTCTGCTCCTCCTTGGAGACTCACCGTGTCAGAGCAAGTGCTGCACACCTGGAATGACTCGACTGCCTTCCTCCGCTGCGCTCTGGACCTGTCTCTGCATCTCCTGTCCCTGTGCTAGAATATCTTACACCTGCTCTCAGCAGGGTTTTGTGGATATTAGAGCCAAATTTCCAAATGTGCCTGGTGGACTGGAACATTTTGACACGGTGTATACTTGGGTCAGTGTTGATGACACTTGCTCAGAGCTACTTTGCTGAGTACAGCCCTAGCACTCAATTTTATTATTGAGTGCTCTGTTTGAAGTTGGGTACAGGAAAGGAACTTAAATTAGTGGAATTCTGGGTGTGATGGATGAATTTTCTGTGAGAGATGGTCCAATTAGAGTATCAGATGTTTCTCTGAGTATCTGTCTTCTATATTTTATCAATTTTGCCAGCAGTTGGAAGCCACGAGAGCAGAAGAGTCTTGGTTCAGAGCAGTTCTCTGGAGTCTGATATGGGCTTATGTGAAATTGATGCTTCTCCCTGGTTTCCCATGACTCTGCCACTGTAGCTGTCGTGCCCATCAGAATGAATCTGCCTGTGAGAGTCTGTAGGTCAGCAGTACCCTGGGACAGACCCATAGATCACCAGCCCATGGAGCAGTGGTGCTACTATGCAGGGCAAAGGGGGACTGTTGTGCATTCTGGCACTGCAGCAATTCAGCATGCATGGCAGAAATGTATTCCAGCTTTGTACTGCTAAAATGGGGGGCCAATCTATATGATCCATCTGCTGTCAAATTAATATCCAAAGCTTCCTTTTGAATTCAGGTCTTTCACAAGGAGCAGCCTGAGTGACAGCTACAGGAAAGAATACAGAGATATGATTTTCCTGCACTATAACTCTTGAAGACTAAAATAGTTGGTATTCATAGTTCAGCTTAGCTTTGGCAGGGTGCTCTGAAATCGTAAGTTACACAAAGAAGAAACCATGTGTGCTCAGATTCACTAGATCTTTTTTTATTGTTATTGCACTAATTCTTCATTTCTAAGTAGCTGCATGGAGGGTGCATGCCATTTCCCATCCCTCCTTAGAACAGAATTTCAAATTATGAAAACATTTTTTGCTGAACTTTGGCTAAAGGACATCTAAAGCTCTGTGACTATTGCTGGTCTCCCAGAGACAGAGTCAATAAACTTCTGGCACTTTGCAAGTACCACAAGATAATATTTTACTTGATTATGAAGTTTGCACACCTTGCATTAGTAGTACTAATACTTCAGAGGAACAAAAGAACATTT
The DNA here is from genome assembly GCA_013397055.1 of Pachycephala philippinensis. Classification (NCBI taxonomy): domain Eukaryota; kingdom Metazoa; phylum Chordata; class Aves; order Passeriformes; genus Pachycephala; species Pachycephala philippinensis. The sequence continues at coordinate 64,232 of VWZT01001632.1, forward strand.
TTAGCATTTCATTTGCATAAGGGCTGAACTTGTTACCTGTTGAATAGGTACCCTGGGGTTCCTTTGATTTGCTGTGGAGTTCTGTATGGCATGGAAATAGCACAGGAGTCAGTAGCACCAGTGGAGTTTGGGTACTTTCTGGCTTGTCAGAGTCTTGCCACTCAAACCCCATCAACTTGCCCCCTGCAGATTAGGTGGCTTTGTGGATTTTCTTCTAGTGTTGCTAATTAGCCAGCCATTAAGTGCAGGAAGAAACCCCTGATTTCAAGAAGAGTTTCAAGGAAGGCTGTGGACAGCAGTGCATTTGGGAGCAGGGTGCTGTGAGCCCTGGTGTCCTGAGCCCACAGACTGGATGGGCATTCAGCAAGTGAAAAAAAAGTGTTTTGTGGGCCTGTCTTGGAGCAAACTGAGGAGCAGGGAGGGAGTTTCTCCATCATGCAAGGCAGCACAGCAAGAGAGTGAGCCCTGGAGCCAGGAGCCATTTAGCAGAGCAGCTGTCAGTGCAAGATCCCAGTGAGGATGATGTTGATGGCCTGGGCATGTTCCTCAGCTCTCACATTCCCACTGGGGCTGTCCAGTATGACAGGGAGAGCTTTTGTTGGAAATGTGAGTCTCAAAACACTGTCTTCTATTGCTCAGTGCAATAGGCTAATCACAAAACCATCCTTACCCTACAACTGGCCTTAACAACTACTTCCAGCATGGAAACATTGGGCCCAATTTGTTCACCCATGTGCCAAAAAAAAAAAAAAAATCCTATAAATGTATTCAGGAATCTTTGCTACATAAAGGAATGCAGTATCTGAATAATTAATTTTTAGTATTACATGTATAGTTTGGCACTTGCAAGCCTAAAAAAATAGCAATGTGTTGTGGTGACACAAGGGGGAAGTAATGAAAATGAAGTAGATACATGCATTTAAAGAGAGTTAGCTAAACTGCATTTAACCTGAGTATGAACAACCATTTAGAATTAGCAAACTCTTCATTTGCTATAATTTACTTTGAAAATGGATGAAGGTAAATTGAATTAAGGCCTCTTTAATTTTAAATAGAAGCATCTACATAGTGATGCAATTAAACTAGTATGTTCTGAGGGTTAATTTGAATAGCAGATCCAGACTGATGAAAAGGGCTGTGGGGCAGTTGCTTGGTTTGAAGAATCCTATTAAGATGGGCACTGGAAAGTATTGGCTCATTTTGGAGATGGAGGAAAACCTCCTTGGAACAGGCTCCCCCCTGTTCTGAGCCACTTATGGACTCTTGGACATCATCTGCAAAACCTTTCCAAGCAACTTGTGCCCCTCAAGCTGTGGATCCTCTGCAGCTGTCTGAGCTGTTTGGCTCTGGATTCCTTTCTTCAGTGAGGAGAATACAGCAGTGGCTGTGTCATGGGGCTGTAACTTCAGAAGCAAATACAAACTCAGAGAAGGTTATTTCAAACTTTCACCAAATTTTGAATGACTGAAAATGTAAAGTGATTATTGTTATCCTTCTTTGGTTCCAGAACACAGAGTCAATGTTTCTTTTTTTAGCCAAAGTTTTCTCTGTATTCCAGCCCAAGAAGGAATGCACAGGTGCAGTGTCTATACTGTCGTAGACTGATAGATTCTTTCCCCCCGCCCAAAGACTACACTTGTCTTAATTTCCTCTCAATTACACTCAGGCATTAACTAATGCTGACTAACTACGGCCCGAAATAATTATTGCTATCTGTTCCCTTTGTAAATATAACACCAGTGTTGAGCTAGAAGAACAATGGCATATTTACAGAAGACAGCTAATTAAATTGAATTTCAATTGCTTTCAGTTTGCCAGAAGGAGCCATTTTCACAGCAAAAAATGTGTGCAAGCCTGCATGCTTACCAGGAACAACGTGGTATAACATAATTCAGAGTTCCCCAGACAAAAATTCAGTTCAAGACAAATTTACACTGGCAATAAAAACCTCATTAAGGAAGATATGAAGATCTCTCTACTACACCGTGACAATTAAAAGAGGTTATAATTTTTTTCAGTTTATTTAAGGAACAGTATATATTTCATTGTTCCAGAGCAGTTGTAATTGCAAGTGTCTTTCAAACACTGCTTGCAGTGATGCATTTGTCTTATGACTGTAACTTCAGAACCAACCTGTTGATGCATCTTCATTAGGACAGGAGAAGATGCTGAAGTTTACAAATACTTCAATGCTCTGGTTCAGTTTTCCCCTCTTTTTCCAACCCTGAGTCCTGGAAAGTTTCTTTCCCTGCTATTATTCAGCCACCTGCAAAAACTTCCAGTGGTCACAACTTGTCTCCAAGTGTTTGCACTCTCTTTTGTTCCTTTGAGATATTTAGCGAAAACTATTAATGATAATTACAGAGCAGCAGTCCTTTTGCAAATCAGAGTCTGAAAGAACCATTCTTGCTGAAGCCTGTTGTTACCAGTCCCCAGGGTCTTTTCTGTTCTGCAAAAACAAAAACAAGGGGATTGTTTCAGAATGCTTTTTCCCTCTACAACAAAGAATGTGTTCTTCTTGTCCCAGTGTTCAGATGCAGAAGTCTGGCCCACTGGTTGTTATTTACAGTCTTCCTTGCAATAGTTCACTGCATTGCTGGATGGAAAACTAATTTTCTTATCCTGTCTGCTTATCATTCCTCAATTTGTTTTTATCTGTTGGAAATAACAATTTGGCAGACATCAGCACTTTTCCCATGTTTAGTTAATTCATTTAATTTTGTGGTAAATGAGAATAATGGGGCTTAATTTTGCTATTTATGTATTGATTGATAAGTATGGAGATCGCAGGAGATTTGGCTTTACAAACCAAAATTAAGTGACCTCTGCATGAGAATGATTTGGCACATGTCCTTCACTGAGTGCATGGAAGTGGAGATGGCACAGAAGCAGATGTGGCTACGTTCAGGTTACAGGAAGATGAAATGTGAAAATTTGTAATGTAAAACTCTTATTATATGAATGGAAATCAGTACCACGTGGGAAACACTACTTGCTGGCCAAAGACTGCTCTGACCAGCTCCTTCTGATACAGCGGTGCTTTCCTTTATTTAATAGGAGACAGGCACTGATGTGCGTCAGAGGGCGGAGAAGCACTGGGGAATTCAGATAAATGGATTGTAGGGAGTGTCTGAGCTTGAAGCTGGGGCTGAGGATAACTGGCTTTACTTTCTGTTTCTGTTTTTGAACCACAGAAGACTTCTGTGCACTTTAGCAAGTTCCTTGAATTTTTTTTTCCATCTGTAGTGTTGCATTTACAATATTTTTCGTCTACCTTGCTTAGTTTGAGTGTCAATTCTTTGTGAAAGGATTTGTCATTAAAAGGGTGTAACAGAGGCAGTCCTGGCTTCCTTTGGAGCTTTTGAAACAGAGATGGCAAATAACACCACAAGACGTGCACCAGCATCTGGTGGCTGGAGGTTGTCTCTGGTGATCCAGGACCTGGTGGGATGGAGATGTGGTAGGTGACCCCTCACCATCCTGCCTCTGCTGGTGAGTTGGCTTGGAAGAAATTTGGACAGTGAACAAACATGGGCTGAACTGCACCTTCCTCTCAGGGTGGCTCTGCTGTCACCACTGTGAATTCACAGGGCTGGTTTGGCCTCCCCTGGCTGATGCTGCTGCTGGCCCCACACAGGTGGTCAGTTGGGCCAAGGCTCTGCGATGAGACACAGTGGGGTAAACCCAGAAAGAGGAAAGAGCTTTTGTTACCCTCTGCCAGAAGCACTGCGTGTATTTGAGAGATTGGGAAAAGCTACACAAGCTTCTTTGAATTTAACCTCAAAATCTAATTTCAAAGGTAACTGCTTGCAAATTTCCAACTGTCTTTTAGTCTTAGTATTGAAAGCCCCTTGCATTCCCCCAGTGGCGATGCTCAGCAGCCCTTGAAATTATTTTCAGCATGTATTTTAAGTTTCCAAAGAAGAAAGCATAGGGAAAAAAAAAATCGGGATTCTCCTCAGTGATGTTGCATCAATACTTGGCTGATCTGGGTAATGCGAAGCACAGCAGAGCAGAGCTGAGCTACCAGTTGCTCACTAATGAGAGGATTAGATTTGCCTGCAGATGGGCTGGCAAAACTTAAGCAAGAGAGCAAACATGGAGTAAAGTCAAACTTGGACTCTGGGTGAAGGTGATACAGCTTTTCCTCTGAAGAGCATCTGCTGCATAAACAGCGGGCAGGAAAGCAAAGCAAAAGCAGTTGTTTGGCCAGGGCTTGAAGAGCATTTTGCACTGAGTCAGTGCAGCTTTGCTTAATTTTTTTTACTGCTACTAATTGTATTTATGTTCCTGGCCAGCCCAAGTGCTCTGAGGCTTAAATGTTATAGTCAAATCCAATCCAAATATACTCACTCTCTCAAGTAGGATCAGTTTAACAAATAGCGTCCTCTGAGGTGGGCTGGAGAACAGGGAGACCAAACTGGCAGCAAAGAGCTTTCAAAGCCAAGAAATAATGTAGCAGTGCCTTTTCCCACTGGTCTGGGGAAAGGTAGGAATGAGACCCCAGCCTGTGGATGTAGCGGGGGTAAGTGCTGTGGTCACCCTGTAAGACCTGCTCAGTATGGGGGTGGTCCTGAATTTCTTGGCGTTTCTTTGAGGCTTCCTCACTGAATGCAGATGATTCAAAAAAATGTGGCTGTTCCAGGGGGATCTTTTTCAATTATTTCGAGAGTCTGCCGAGCAAATTATTCAATCTCAGACTTAAATGTTTACATTTAATATCTATTTAAAATCTGTTACTGTTGAAATAGAAATTGTTGCCATGTCTGTGTAAAAGATGAACAAATTTTCCACCATTTTAAATATAGAACAAAAAAGTTTGCAGTTTATTTCTGTATTTCCTGCATGATGTCTGAGAATTTTTCCATCCTCATATATTATGAAATTTGCAACCTGGCTAGGGCTTAATATCATGCTATTATATTAAATTTTCATATTTTCATTATTCTACAAGTTTTAGAATTTACCTTTTAGGTTCCTTTTTCATCTTGTTCGCTCTTCCTTGCTGCTGATATATGCTCCTTGAGATCATAGCCATAATTTTCCATTTGTAATTGAATTTTAAAATTATTTTTACAGCTTTCATTTTAATTGGATATTTTTCCTTTTTAACTAAAGAAACCTTCTTTCATGGTTGAAAGGGTTGTTTGTTTGTTTGTTTCTTTTTCTTGCCTCCTGATTATTATTCACTCAGTTTATTTGCCTGAAAAGCATTTTCAGTTTCTGTTTTGCCTTGTTGGTTTTCTAGAGTACCAGCAGTCAGCATTCATGGTCAAGCTGGTATCTGCAGAGCAGAATGAAATGTGGCCATGACTACTAGTAGTGAAAACATGATGAATATTTAGGTTGGTGATTCGTTCTGTTCATCTATTTATTTTATTCAGGGAGATTAACTGCTGAACCACCTCAATGCAACCGCTGTATTTTTTTTTCTGTTAGAAAGATATCAGTTTCCAAAGTGTTTCCTGAAGTTGAGCCCCTGTGGTAATGTAAGTTCTTCCTCATATCATCGCAGATGTATTTCAGTAGGTCTGGAGGGGTCTCAGAGGGACAGCTCTTAATGCACCATGGTAGCATCCTATACTAACTAGGTCTTAAATGTAAACAAAAGTCTCTAATTCTGTTTTCTTTATGTTTAGGAAGCAAATACAGCTGTTTGAGTCAGGACAGAGTAGGAATTGCAGCCACGGGTGATAAAAAGGTAAAAGGTGCAAGTTCAGTAAAGGACCAATGAAAGCTGTTGACTCAGGAAGGGCCAGCAGCTGAAATTAGCTGAATTATCCAGCTAAATAAATTATCTGGAAAATCCATCTGAATTAGCTCAAATTGAGCCAAGATCAGGTAAGTGGGCAAATCACTCTCATAGGCTGGTAGGTGGAAGATGGACATTTCAGAGACCATCAAGCCTCCTGGAGGAATGAGCAGAGGCTGAAGCTTCAAGCACCCAAATGCGTTACGGTGAGACTGAGGATGGGGCTGCTTGGGGGGTCAGATTTTGGCTGTGGGGAGAAGAGCTGGCAGCTCAATGCTGCTGTCTCACTGCTCTGGGAACCCTGAGGAGGAGGCCGTGCTCTAAGGACCTGCTCCATGGAGCTCTGCAGACTGGATCGAGCAGGGGAGGGATTGGGCAACTGTAAGAGCTCGTGGTGGTAGAAATGAGAGAGGAAATCATAATTTCAAATAGCAGGTGAAAGCAGCTGAAATTAATTAGTACTGCAGTGTGACGTGAAGTTGCATAAAGCTGCACACAGTGCTGTATGTAACTACCTGCTGATTATCACAATCTCTTTGTTCGTCCACTATTCCTCAAGGCAAATCGTAGCCCCTTCACTTAGGAGTTGGAGGAACAATTGTATTTTGACCTCAGAAAGAAATTCTTGTTAATTTGAGCAAATAAAACATCCATGCTGCTTATTCTATGCTTTTCATGTGCTTGCTGGCTTAGCTTAGCATTTTACAAGTGAAGCCAAGAAGAGATGACATTATTTTTTCTTTTCACAATTTTTTTTCTGTAAATTTATTCTTCATGTCTCTGCAGAAACCAAGTTTCCCCCCTATTGTTCTTGTTATTGGCATTATACATAGATAAAGCAATTTCAGAGAGTATTTCTCCTAGTTAGGCAGAGCAGAGTTCCAATATACCATGGGCACATCTGTCAACATGATGCCCCTGCCTGTCTTTATTTTCTCAGTTTGCTTGTGGTCCATTTAAAATTAGATTACGACTGATTGCATTCAAACTGCCTTGAAAAAGGTTCCATCCATGGGCATATAAAACAAAGCTGAGGTGACTGGAAAGCCTGAGGGATCAATTCAAAATATCACTCTGTAATAAAAACTGTATTTCCCTAATTTTTTTATTGATTCAGCACTCATTCTCCTGTAATGTTGCCATGGTAATATTAAAACTCAGTGACTGACATTGGCATCCCATAGAAGTAATTTAAATAACAGTACCAGGGAAGAAAGCGGGCTTTGCTTTTGCAACAGTTTCGCTCAAACTGGCACAGAGGAACTCCTTTGGATGAAGGGAATAGACTGGGCACCTTTTTCCTTTGAAATATGTCATTTGTATTTCTCCCAGCCCTGTACTATGCCTGTGAAGCCAACAGGACACCTGCTGTTGGCACTGCTGGGTGCAGCCTTTGAAAGCAGGTATGAATATTTCGGTTGTAGGTGGGAACAGGTTATTTGTGAAGGGCACGGAGCTGCTGTCTGTTCAAACAAGCCCCAGCCTATTCTTCACGTAATCCATGATACAAAGCAAATGAAAAGAGCATTCCTGTGAAATTGAAGACATTTGGCTATTTAATAGTCACAAAAGGTGGGCCTCTTACATGAGGTTTGGATTCACAGAGCCAGTCAGTGAAGTGGTAGCTGGACATGAGTCCTTCAAAATGCCTGGGAGTCCTTGCTCTCCCATGGAAAATAGGATGGAGGTTTTGTTACATGCTGTGAACCTTCAAAGTCTGCAACACTGCACTGGTGAGAAGTGTTTCTCAGTCTCTGCTGCCCACACTTGCTGGGGGAAGCAAAGTATTCCCAGCACTCCAGCTTGGGTTTCTGCTTCCTGTGGGCATACACAAGTAACGGAGACTGCTACAAATGGAATAAAACTTAAGAGTAGATATATGGGAGCTCCAGAAGCTGCTGAATGGTTCCTCTGTCAAGGCATCTTAGTTACCAAACTGCTGTCATAAGTGTCCCAGAACCATAAAAATTATGTGTCCAGAGTCTGTCTCTGGACTGGGAAAATCTTAATGGAAATAGTCTCCTGCAGGAGGTCCCCAGGGTCTAGCAGAGACAATATTTCATGTTGGGTTGGGCATGAATCTTCAAGATGTTTGTAGTCCACAACATGGAAACAAAAAACAGGAAAGTTTGATCAAAACTGTCCAGTTGAGATAACTGTTAACCAGAATGATTCACAGAAGCAAAACTGATTAATGGGTGTGTTTGAAATAACCCAAACCCATTCAGTGGCAGTTTGTGAAAGAGGACTGTGACAAAGCCTTTGCTGGACTGCGTGCTAGGAGCAAAGCTAAAGGCCTTCTCCCTTTGCAGTGTTCACTCATGGGCATGACTCCGCACACAAGTTCCAGTGCAAAGTGATTTATTACGTAGCTCAAAATTCCCCAAATACCCCCACAGAACAGGATATAACATCATATAAACAGGAAGGATGATCACCACAGTGTTCCCCTATCACCTGGGATAAAGCAGAGACATTGCCTATTATGGTAATGTGTAAATAATACCCTATAAGGTTACAAACCGCATTCATCACCTCTCACAGGTCCAGCTTTGTCAACAAGCTCCAATCCTCTCTCCGCCCATCCCCGGTGACCTGGATACAGTCCCAGGGTCACCTCTGGGTCCAGGAAAGAGGCTCTCTCTCCGGCCTACCAGGCCTATCATTCTATCATCACATAGTGTAACCCAACATCCCTTGGCTCAGCCTGATTAAAAAGAAAATCAAACCTGCCCCTGCGTAAACACGAAGCTGAGGTCTGGTCCAAAATCAGCATCTTTGCACCCAAGAGGGGAAGTAACACCTGCTTTGACACTAAGTGGCTGTTTCATTTCTCTGCAAACTGTGCTTGTTGTTGATATCAGATGCCAATTAAGAGTGGAAAAAACATGGCTCAGACCTTGACTGAGTGGCATGAACATCCCCTTGAGCTGTGCAGAAACATGGGCGTCTTTGCCTTGGTGCAGGACAGGTGGGAGTGAGCAGTGCCACGTGCTCAGCTGATGGAGACGGACACAGCCCACTCCACCTTCTACCACACAAGGGAAGTCTCGCACCCTGGCCCCAGCAAGTGGGGAGTGCCCTGTCCCATCACTGCTTCCCAAAGTGGAGGGCCGTTTCCTCTGGACTTGTTTGCTGTTGACTGAAGGCAGGCAGTGGTTTTGTTCTGGTGCAATGCTGAATGAATATTGAGTGTGCCTCTAAAATAAAGTCATTACTTAGGAGCTCATTAAAGTACTGGCCTTGAAAAAATTTCCCACTGCTAATATCCTCTTCCATCACTGTGTCAGGGATTGGAGCTGTTTAAGGAAATGCTCTGTGCTCTGCAGCTGTCTCCCACCTCTTACCTGCGGGCCACCAGGACCAGGGCTGGGATAAAACTTTTTTAAGCCTAGAGCTAAGAAAGGGCCTGGTGTTAACATGAGCTGTAAATTGATAAGTAATGCTGGCAAAACCCCTCAGCACCTTCATTTCCAGAAAAGATCCTGAGGCTGTTTTCTCTCTACTCCCCTTGGTGAGCTGGGGCACTGTTCACTGCTGTGAAAGCGCACTCCTCCCTCTTACCTTTCTCCCCCATGCCCCACTTTTCCTCCTCATGCTCCAGAGATTCATCTCTTGCTGTACCTGCAGGTTTTGCAGTAGGAAGGGAGAAAGCAGCACTGCCATTCCCACACATTGCTGTCCTGTGTGCTGGGACAGAGTTGGAGCCCCAGGGGACACCTCTGTCCATGGGGCCACATCTGAGCCTGCAACTTGCGAAGCAGCTTGGGGCTGCCTGTGTCCAGTGCTTGAAGGTAACTTCAGAAAGGTCAAAAATGAGTTGGTGAACTTCGCTGTCAAGAAATCCTTCCTTGTAGCCCCAGTGTGGTTTCCTAGGTGGACACTGGCAGCGTTATTGCTGTGTTGGCAGATCCCAGCTCACTGCAGTGGGATTCAGGAGAACATCAAGTGTCCATACTGGAGAGCCTGCACCTTTCCTCCAGGTGGTGTGTAAAGGCCTGCTGGAGCTTAAATAAATAGTAATTTGCAGTAATGATATTTAATCCTCTTCAAACCATAATTTACAGTATCAGATTATTATCATAATATCTTATCTACAGTTCCTAATGCTTTATTGTTATCCCATTACAGAGAGTTCTGCTGCCAGTGCATATTGTCTATTTCTCTTACAAATGTTCTACAGAAACCTTATTAATTATTAGTCTCATAAAACACCTGTTAATGTTTCCATTTTAATAAATCTCCTCCTTAATTCAATTAGGTTGTTCTGATAGTAATCCTCTAATGTCCACTGCCTTTCTGTTCTCATCACAGTCTGATTGTAGAGTGGGAAGCAGCATTCAATTATAATTGATGTAGGTCATAATTCAGAACCAAATTATAACATATAAAGCCATATGATCATTGAGGAATATAATAGATCTCTACACTAAAGTGTCATTTGGATTGATTAGTGCTGTTTCTAAACCCTTGTTAGAGGCGAGAAAAGGCTTAATTCAAAAGGATCTTTTTTCGCTTTTCTTTTTCTCTCTTTTAGTCTTGAATTCATGTACTCTATTTCCTCCTTGATGGGCAGCATCTACTTCAGCTGCTCTGGGACTGCTCACAACTGCTTTCCCACTCTTTCCCACTGGTGTTTCAGTTCTAAAGCTGAGCTTTTTTTTTTATTATTTTGTAAAGGCAGACCACATTATGATTTTATTTAATGATTTAATAAAACCTTTCCTCCTGAGTTTAGATGCAAGAGATCTTGATGCTGATCTATTACTGCTGCTACCCAAGCATGAAAGTACAGTTATATATGATACAGCAATGCTAAAGATATAAGCAAATAATTAAAAGTATACCAGAATGAAGACCTTACCCGAGCTGTAAAGTTGATTAGGCACCAGGAAGGTTTCCCACACTGAGTTCAGGACAGTCCCTCTCTGCTAGGGAATGTCTCAAGAGAAACCTGTCCTGGACGTTGCTGGTGCTCACACAGATCCTGTTCGCATGGGAGGTTTGGGCACCTCTCAGCCTTGACTGCTTCTCTCCAGCTTTCTGATAAGAGATGTGACATGGTCTATGGGATTAGTGGTGAACTCTTATCTTACAGGAAACCCTAGGAAAAAAAGCAGAATTTTCCCAGGACCATGGTGAGAACCTGACTCTTAGCTCTCCAGATCTTTTCTGCTACTGCAAAAACCCCTTGTTTCAGTTGCTTCTCTGGCTGCCTCCCCTCCCATCATCCTCATTTGCCTTCGTCATGGCAGCTACAGTCATTTATTGCCCAAGAAAGCAACGCAGCAAAATGTTATCTGTGGTTTTAATTGATTTTTAAATAATTTAGATGCTCAGGTCCTTTTCAGGGTCTTCCCCTTGCCCTGTGCACATCTGTTTCCTCCCTACCAGTCCTCCTGCTCTCCTGTGGGCTTCAGTATCCAGTCCTTGTGGATAGTACTGACTGCCCTCCTCAGCAGCATATTGGCTTCTTCTTGCCCTGTTTCATGAGGTGGATCCCATCTCTCCCCAGTTATCTTCATTTTTCAAAGAGGATACCTATAGCTGCAATTTCTGAATCATTTGTGAATTAACCAAAAGATGCTGTAGCTACTTTGTATGTGATCTGATCCTTAAAAAAAAACCCCTTGCATTCTTCCTTTTAAAACTGAGTTACACACCAGAAAGGTTTTGGAGAGAAAAAGCTACAAGCTTCATTTGGATGATGCTGAAATGAAATATTTTTACGTTTTAAAATGAAACATTTTATTGTGTTTGGATTATTTACCTTGTGTTTTCCAACAATGGAAGTATTTTATGAAATTTTATTCCGCCTTTGCTTGTAGCTTGCTGTAATTGTGTTATTTTGATTCCTTTCATAGTATTGGCTTTGGTTTCTCATTTGCTCAGTTCCAGATCAATCAGTTTTGAGGTTTCCATTCCTGCCCCATGTGTTATCCACAATATTTAAGATATGGATACAGAAGATGAGTATTGCAATTGCAAGTCATTGAAAACAAAAAATAAGTGGAAATCCATGGAAAGGAGCTGTGGAATTTGAACTATTAAGGGGTAGGTGTGACATGAGTAACTTGCAAGTGATTGAAAAGCCCCATGAGCAAATTAAGGTGTTGGCTTGGTATAGGTTTGGTACCTCTGACCAAATTACAAATCACCATCTGGCTTTTTTCTATGGCCTGAACTGCAGCCGTTGCCTGCTGTAGGCCTGCAGGAATTTTTAAGGACCAGATTCTGTGGCAGAGGCTTGCAATGAGGCATTGGCTCCTGGAGTATGTGGTGGATCTTCCTGTGGGAAAGAGAAGGTGCCTCTTCCTATGTCCTCTCCTGGGCACCCGAGCGGAAGATCCCTCATTCACTTGTGCACAATGTGATAATTGAGAGGGAGTTTCCTGGAGCTGAATGCTGCCTACCCAGGGTCGGCAGCTGCTCTTCCATCTTGCCTTCCTTTGACAACCCACATGAACCCCCAGCATGGAGTTGGAGGGAGTCCTCCGAGCTGATGAGCCTTTTCGTTGCTAAGAGAACTTCTGGAAGAGTAACAGTCATCAGCTTGTTGGGAGTGGATAACTGTGAGTTAAGGTAGTTTGAAAATACTTCTATATGTTAACTACAAACACAGGGGAATTACCCTGAAATATGGGGTAATCTGGTTGCTCTTGGACCATGGAGGTGTTTCAGCCATGCAAAATATGGCAGAGCCCAGCATCTGCTGGATCCTGTCTCTGCTCTCAACCTGTCACGCAGAGACATGCAGAGACCATTAACAGGTCAATGTGGTGCTGCTCAGAAGCAGTGTGGGGTCCAGCCTTACTGAACTTTGGTAGATGAAGTGTGTCTGCTGAGTTATAGTCCTACTAGAGAGAGATTCATCGCTCCTGCTAGGAGATAATGCATTTCAGGGTATTTTTTGGAATGTCACACACCGCTGCTGGGAGATCGGAGGCAGGGCATGGAGTCACTCATCCCAAGCCCACTGCACTTTGTGCCTCACCCTCCCCAAATAATTCTTTGGACCATTTAACATCAAAAAAATCATACCTGTTAGCCCTTTGCAAGAAACAGCATGGGATTTGTGCCTTGTGAGGCCTCATCCTGCCTAGGAACACCTTCCTGGCTGCTAGGAAGCCCCTTGGTCAGTGCAGCTTCTTCTCTCTCCTTCATCCCCGTGGTGTTTTAGTGGGNAGAGCACAGCACAGAGCACAGCACTGAGCACAGCTGTGCTTTGCAGTGAAGCGCCTCTCCTGTGTCCTGCACAGTCACTTGCTGCACATTAGTGGGACGTGGTAGAAAATTTATGTACAATTTCTCTGCCTTCAGATCGAACAGAAATACTATTCTGTCAGAGAAGTGGGCCTCAACAGAACAGAAAGGCTCAAAGAACGGTTCCTATCAAGGCTGATAATCTTCCCTGGCGATAACACAGTGGATTATATAGCGATTGGATGTTGAGAGTACGCTGACCTTAATCTCCCTTAACTTTGGTTTTCTTTCCCATCTGATAATAATGGACAAAGTACAACAAGTACCATAGAAGTTTACACACATCCTGCCACACTTTGCAGATGGCTGATGCAGAAATCAGAGACAATGCTAAAATAATTAAAAAGCCCACAGAAAACAAAAGAGTGTACTCAGCTCCTTTTGTGAGGCTGTGGCTAAGGAACCAGCCAGCCAGCCTGAAATGGACCATATAAATATAAGTAGATCTTATTAAGATTCTGTGTGGCTGTTAAAGCCACAGCTTTAACATCCTCAGCTGTTACTTCCAGCTTAGCGTCACTGCTAATGGTGAAGAGAGGAAGAGATTAGTTTAGGCTACTTTGAGACATCACAGATATACGTGGGAGGCATCTTCTGTTTCTTGAACTTGTATTTCGCTGACCTGCTATGTGATGAGTGGAGTGCCAAAAATACAGAAGAGTTGGCACATAAAATCCATGTCTACTCTGTCTACTCTATCTACTCAATGAGGGCTAAAAAAAAAAGTCCTGAATGAGCCTTGGAGAGTCAACAAATCACTAAAATAGCAGCTAAAAGAGGAAGCTCAGCACGAGTTCAAGTCATTAAAATTCCCTCTAATGTATGCTCTAGTAGACGAGCGGGCTGAGCACGATCCCGGGGAACAGAAGGATGTGTGTGAACTTGTGGGCAAGGAGAAAATGGACAAGGTTGATGTTGCTGACCTTCAGTGTGGAAGCCTGATCATTCCTGTCATTTGAGATGGCTGTGTGGAAAGAAAAGGTCAGTGGAGCAGCTCTGAGCTAGAAATGGGGAGAAACTAACTTTTGCATGGCTTTCTTGGGCAAATCCCCACCTGTGTGCAGAGTGTGGCATATTTATGTCTCGGACTTTTGCTGGTACTTGCACAAGGTCTCAAGGGGAAGGCAACTAGGTAAGGGAATGGCTGTGGTGGAGTGTAAACACAGATTCTTCATTTAGGAAACACTCTTTCCTAGTGGTAATATTTGGTTAAAGAGCAAACAAGGCCTGTTAACTGTGAATGTGTTCTTTTTATGTTCTTCCACACAGGTGATGTGGGGAAAAAAAGGGGACTTAAACCTGCATTGTCCATGTTAGCCACATTTCTCATTGCCTCCAAAGGGAGTTTTGTTCAGGAAGCGCAAAGCAGGCCTGGTAAATACATTTCCATTTATTTAGTAGTTCTGAAATTGAAAATTATAGAGACTGGGCAAAAGAAATACCAGGGGTATCTCATATCCATGTGTTGCTTCATTAAACATCTGAAAATGGCAATGAAAAAGCAGAGATTGCAGACTGAGATTACCAGGGAGCAGGATGATAAGATGAAAGCCTCTGTCCTCTCCTTGTACAGTACACATGTGGTCAGAAAAATAAAGGCAGCAAACTATCTTACTATATAATAGACAAGGATTTTCATAGCTGTTATTTGGGATGCATGGAAAGTAGAAAATGACTTTACATAGGAGAGTCACTTGTTAACTTTGGATATGTGATATGTGAATGTGTAAGTGAGATAAAAAAATCATCTGGTTTCATCCTTCTTGTCAGGCAGTATTTGCATTCAGAAGCTCCAGAAGTAACATTGAGTAGCTAAGGAATAGATGACAAAATATTGTAAAGCCAACTGACATTATGCACAAGAAAATTAGTTTCCTTTTATTGCTGTTTTAAATAGAAAAGATTTGATCAGTCTTGGCCCTCTCAATAGGCAAAGAAAGGTGGCTAGACCACAAATGCCTGTGAAGCTGCCTGAAGGCATGACAGCTGCTTGAGAAAGGGTTGCTCTTTCTTATTTGCAGAGGTGTCAGGTGGCAGAGGTGTCTCTGCCCCAGGAGAGCAATGTGTAACAGTAGCATCTTGGGACCATGCTGTAAGAACTTGGGTTTAAACCAGTTGCCCATCATCCTTGTCAGTTCAGTGCTGGCATCACCCCTGGAGCAGAAATCCCCTACCCATGGCACTCTCATCCTGTGAAGCTCTTGAAGCTGCATCACCTTGGGAGCAGAGGTAGGAGCAAGAGTTGGACCTGTTGAGAAGACTGGGGTGAAGGGACCTGCCCAAGCCCTGCCTGTGTGTGGGTGACTTCAGCTCAGCTCAACCTCCCAGCCCCCAGCACTGCCCTGATGGTTCCTAAACCAGCCCTGCTGTGGTGGAGATTCTCCAAAAGCCTTTACCAACAAGGGAAAATTTTAAATGTAAATTCCTACTTGAGCATCACTCTTTTTTTTTTTTTTTTTNTGTTTGTGTCATTAGGTCCCGAGGCAGATAAGAAAGCTGTAATTCCAGATGTGTGATCTGCTGCCATCCATCCACCTCACATCCCTGGTACCAAATCTCCTGAGACAAAGCACCTCCTCAACCAAATTCAAGCCCAGCTCACTTGCTGGGAAAGAGCTGCCCCTGACCTCTTGCCATCCTTTTGTGTCCCCCTGAGTAGCTGAGCAGCCAAACCAAAGGGAGCAGATGGGGCAGGAGCAGCCCAGCCAACACTGGCAGGTCAAGTGTTTGGTCACCCAAGCCTCACCTGCTCTAGGTGGGCTGCTGCTAGTGCTGGGGCTTGTCCTCATTAGCTCCCATATGCTCTTCACTAGTTGTCATCAAGGGCTTTGCCTTTTCATTTTGACTGTTTAAAGGGCCTTTTTAAATTAGGTTTTTGATGTATTTGTGTCTGTACAGCATTTCACAAGTTATAGTGGTTTCCTGCACCCCTTTGGTTTTTGTTGTAATTCTGTAATTACAATGATGGAGAGGGATTCTCCAGGAGGTGCCGGCATTGCCAGTGCATCCCTCCTGGTGGCATCAGACTGTGGGCTCTGGGCACATGGTGACACAGGGGGTAAGAACAGGAAGTTGAAGATGAATATCTAGATCCTTACGCTACCATCCAACCTAAAAGCAGGCCGGGAAGTAGCACATATCCCAGTGACAGTGAAGCCTGCAGCCTCTGGAGTCTCTAAAGAGAGCTGAGCTCCCTAATGGACACATGCCATGTTTTTGAGCATCCTGCATCTTCTGCTGATTGTCTGCTGTCAAGCCCTCGTTTCCAGCAGTGCTGAGCTTTCCACTGTACACCAGCAGCGGCTCTTCCAAACTTCCTTGATTGTGTCTGTGCCTGTTGCTCGGTGCTTGAGTGATGAAATAGAAGGCAGCAAGAGTGACAAAGATTAAATGAACAGTGAGAGGAACCTGAGCTGAATTTTGGAAGAGTAATTAGTGGTGCCAGTGGCTCCAAGCAGAATAAGGGGGTTTGCTTTCTGCTATTATCTGTGTGGCACTGGGGAAACGCCAGGCAACTCCCTCCCGATTCTTCTCTAATTAAAAGGTTTTTATGTGTAAGGACTGGAATATATGAGTTCATGAGTTCCCCACTCTGTGCTTGTGCTGCAGCAGGAAGTAGATTCTGCATCTTATAGCGAGGCCAGTGAAGAAACCGCTCCTTTCCCATTGCAAACAGGAGTTTGTGGCACTTCCAGCCTGGAGGCATCCTGCCAGGTTTGCTGTGCCTGGGGACAGTGGCCAGTGTGAGCCAACTGACCATGGGAAGTAGGAGCCACCGCCTGAGTAAAGGCAAAATAAATGCTCTGAGTGTGGTAGAGGTCTGCTGGCATGAGTCCAGGAGGAGAAAGCAAAGGGAAATGCAGCTGTTCTGCCCAACTGCAGCAGCTTGGGCTTCTTCCTGATGGCTTCCCCCAAACATACGTCATGGTGGGCTGGGGAGCTGGGAGGAGACTGGCAGCCCAGAGGGATGGAGCAGGAAGAAATTGCATCCATCAGCTCCCCAGGGTATTACATCCCTGCTGGGGCAGCTCCAGGAGACCATCCAGGGGCTATAACCAGGAGATATCCCCCTCTGCTCCCAGCTGTCCTCCTGAGCACTGGCAAAATAACTAATGCACTAAAGCAAAATGCATGCAGACAAAAAAGGAAATGCTTCAAGATGATCCTAGAGGAGTTTTTGGAAGTTTTCTCTGACACACCAATGTTTTTATATATTTTTTTAAATGCTTGGTTAGATTGAAAGGGAAAAGGGAGGTTGTTTTCCTGTGGCTTGGAGTCAGTGTTTAAAAAATATAGCTGTAGGTGAAAAATAATTGCAAAATAAAATTAAAATCTGCTCCTCAATGCCAAAAGAATGTCAAAATGGAACTTTTTAGGTTTTAAGACCAGATGTCAAACCTGACCAAAACAACAGTTTAGTATTGTTTTGAAATACTTGAGTGAATCCAAATCTGTGACTTCTAGAGAAAAAGCTTTCTTTCCAAAGAAGTTCATTAAGCGCTCCATAAGCATCACCTCCTGGCCTGTCCTTGCAGTAGAAGGAATGGTTTGTTACTATCCTTTTGAAGGATTTTTTTATTTTAATAAGTAAAACTCGTGCACAATGTAAACACACCAAAAAGCACACGCTCTTTTGAATTTTCAGACACAAGTATTTTAAATCCAGCCTTTTTCAAAACTGCAGACATGCATTATTTACACTGGAGAATAGTAATGTAACAAAGCTGTATTAGATTAAAATTGTTCCATAAAATATTATGATTATCATTTTTTGTAGCTTGACTTAGGGTGAACAATTTATATAAAAATATGAATTATTTTCTGTTACAAAAAATTATTCAGTGTGGGCTTTGTGTATTACAGTTATTAATCTTTCTATTTAAATGCAAATTTTTCCTTTCAACTGAGAGCTAAAGATACTTTTTATACAACTAATAAAACACAGCTCTGATCTTCTGATCCCTCATAAGGGAGATGGCTTTCTTAGCTGTGTTTAGGATGTCTCTGCTGGAACATGGTGTTCCTTTACAGCAAGGATGCTCTCTTCATAAATACATTGAGAGTTACCTGCTCAGAATGAAATATTCGTTTGTACAGCAAGGTGTGACTTGGACAATCCTTAGTTGCTTTGTTTTTGTAAAAAGTGAAAAGAGCTAAGATGAACAGTAACCTTTGTGTGGCCATGTGCTGTGCCTGCAATCTAGGAGGGTCATTAATCCTTGATAAATTGTGGTTTGAATGCTAGTGGGTTTGCTGCTATAAGAAACCTGAAACTGAGGTTTCTTTGAGAGGCTGGAGTCAGCTCAGGTGGGAGCTGGTCAGGAGGGAGTGGGACGGGGTTGTCAGAGGTATTTCATTCTCCTGTGAAGCAGTTGTTGAAGGTATGTCAGGCTTTACAATCACCGCAGTGTTTGTGCTGTTCAGAAACTCCAGAAACCTTCATGTCATCCCCAGAATGCCAGATACCCCCAATACCACTAGAAACTCCAGGGCCATGGGTGCAGTTTGTGCTGCGTAAGTGTCAGAGATTTGGTCTGAACTGTTTCTCTTCCCATTTACAGAAGGGAGTGGAAGTTGCCCATTGTACCAGGAGGAGACTTCCAGTGTCTGATCCCTGGGAGCTGCAATCAGCTGAGGTTTCTGCAGCTCTTGCCATACATGCACGAATGTGACAAGGAGAGCGGTAACTCCTATCTGGCAGCTTGTGTCCTGAAGCAGAAATCGAAGTTGTTTATGTGATTCCAGGCTAATTTCTGCCAATTTTTCATCTGACAAAGTGCTTCTATTACCCTGAGCAACTCCAAGGACAGCTTCCTTAATAATGTTTATATTGTTGGACTTTTAGTTACCAGTATTAACAAAGGAAGTTGAAAACAACTCTGCATCTCCATCTTTCATCCTTGCATGATCACAAACTTCCCATTCCACCTCCCAAGAAATGCTGTTTCCTGGTGGTGGAAAGCTTTCTGATGGTTTTCCAGGTTCTGCATGGTCTGGCAGTGTGTTGTCCTCTGGCCACCCCTTGGTCTCCCTTGTTAGTGGTGCTCTGACTCACCCTGGGTGGCAGCTTGGCTGCTCCAGCCGGTGGAAATGCGGGTAATTGAAAAAGCTGAAGTAGTGAGTGGTGTTATAATTAACTGGCTGTATTAGGCATTTTACAGTTCTGACACCTCGCAAGAGTGGAAGTTTAATGAGAATGGAGAGAGGCTCAAAAGCAATCCATTTTCCCAGTAAAGATTGTAATGAAGGCGTGAAATGATGCACAGCTAACTAAACCTGTCTGTAATAGCCTCTCTGTTATAATTTAGTGATCTAACAGACTTTGGAAAAACAATACAGTGCATATGTTTATATAGATAATATATCTATATCTATATATCTTTCCTAGCAGTGCTAATGTAATGTATCATGCAACTTGACTGGGCGTGCCATGTGTAGGTCAGGTGCCAAAATGTGTAAAAATCTGATCATTGACAAAAATTACTCATTTGCAGTGTAAAGATGAATGCAGCCCAAGGAATGTCCCAGAAAATGTCCCTGAGAGGACATTCAAGTGGAGCACAAGCGGCTGAGAATGACTGTGCCAGGGCCAGCTGTGACACAGCACAAAGGACTTCTCTGACCCATTTGCACCAGCACGGCCTCACTGTGGTCCTGTCATGAATTCCGTGGGATCTGCCCCGGAGGGGCAGGAAGAGCAAAGGTATTTTCTCACTATTGCTTCAGAAGAGGCTCAGTCTCTGTCTATGAGTTCAAAATCCAAGAGCAGCAGCTGTAAACAGTGTACTCTTCACAGCAAAACCCTGTCATTGCATCTCTCTGTCTTCATTTGCAAGGAATGTGTCAGATTCAGGTGGGTATGGAGGGAATGGGAGTGAGGATGGCACGCATCATGTGGCTTCTGGTGGCACTTGGGAGTCAGTGGCCCTCTGAGGATATTTTTGGGAATGGATGCTTTCCTCTGGGATCTTGTGTCTCCAGATTTCATCTTCATAGGTTTTTATGTCCCACCCCTGCAGAGTTTCACTCTCAGCTGGTGAGGAGCTGAGTACCTGTTGAGCCCCATGCCCTGCTGGAGCCAGGTGCCCCTCTGCACACCCGGACAGTGTGGTGTATGGTCAGGAGGTCATTTCTGCCCACAAACTGGTCCAGAGCTGTCTCCAGCATGGAGCACTGAGGGCTGCTCCAGAGGTATTGCACTCACAGGGCAGGTTTCCTTTTGAGTGGGTAAAGTTGTTTACCTGGGAGCCATTTGTCAGCATTGTCACCTTTGCTCTGAGGCACAAGCCTGCTCTCAGCTCTGAGCATCCTCACCTGGTGGGAACATAAGTCTGCTGCCACCTCTGTATTTCCAGCCAGGCTGAGGGGGCTGAGGGCCAGATCTCTGGGAGCTCACAGGTCTGATATTTGCCATGCTGGAGCCTAAATGCAGACAGGCATGGAGGGCCGCTTCCATTCTGTGCAGCTCTGGGTCCAGTTTGATCCCCAAGAGCTTTTCCTGGCTGACCTGAATTACGTTTTCCTTTTTTAAATATATAATTTCTATGACTGATATAAATGTCAAGCACATAGATGAAGAATAAAAATAGAGATAAACACCTTGTTAATTGTAATCATTATGTAAATACCTGAGCCCATAAATTTCAATAATTAGTTTTACTTTCTTTTTTTTCCTCTCCTTGTCAGGACTTGGATGAATATGGCCGAGCTTTCTCATAGCTGCTTGCAGGATAGAGCTTTGATTGCTACACTACATGAGTTTTGTGTGTGGCATATGGTGAGATCTCATGAAACATAATTGTGGAGCACTAATGTTCAGCTCTCCTGTGGGGAGTATCACATCCTGAAGGGTGACTCCTTTCAGTAACATCAAGATCATTTATGAAAAGGGCTTCTTTTAAAGATCTCAGCCATATGATTTATGGTAAATAACACTTGTATCCACATATTATGTGTTTCTGCTCTTGAGGTTTGCCCCTGTTGGTGCTCAAATTCGTTTTTGTTTAGCATATCACAGGACTTGGAGCAATACAGTTTTGGCAAAATGCGTGGGAAGGCTATGTAAACACCATCCAAGATTTCTATATAGTCTGTGCATCCTCTCCAGCATGTTTAAATGTTCCAGCTATGCAGCTGAAGTACACCCACTAATACACATTAATACAAAGACGTTGTTATATAATGGGGGCACTTTAGTTAGATTTTTATAAAGAGAACAAGAGGATCCCCTGAGATATTGTTGTACAAATAATAAAAGACAGAAGCTCAGTTAGTGAATGCATGGAAGTGAAAAGTGAGACAAAAATCATGTAGAGTAAAATTCAGTAGGTATATTAGTTTGCAAAGTATACTTTCTTATACATTAAAGGGCTGTATTGAGCAATGAATCACCTGCTTTCCCTATGACAGTTTTCTAAACTGAGGTTGTCAGAATTTTTTTGCAGTGTTCTGACTCAAGATAGGAAAAGTCCATTTCTTAATTCTACTAGATCGAGGTGTCACTTTGATACTTCCATTTACTTTTTTCCTTACATGAGAGCAGGAATTGTCCAGAATTATTTTTTTTTCCTTTTTGTGTTCCCCTGAGACTCCAACAATAACCAGCAATAGTTTTTTTGTCCATAGTATTTTAGATTAATGTTTCCCAGCAGCAATATATAGAAGCATGAGCCTCAACAATTGGCCAGCAAGTAAAGCAAGCAAAGATTTGGTTTACAGAAATAAATCCAATCCCTATTCTTTTTCCTTAGAAGTTGACAGTGTATTTCCAGCAAGGTGAGACTACATAACAAAATGCTGCACTCTGGCCTGTGCCTACAGAGCTCTTTGGTAATGTAACTTCAGAAGCCCTTTATGCCTTTCCTAGAACAAAGCCATGGTTTCCTGTCTGATCTCCTAAGAGAGCCCAGGAGCCAGCAGGGCTGCTTGCAGCATGTGCAATATGCAGTTTGCACTGAGTTCAGACACTCCACAGCCTGATGTCATGCAGCTTCACATGCTTTAATCCTGCTCTCATGATAGTTCTCTCTCTGGGACTGCCAAGTGTCCATACCAGCCACTGGTCTTATGGGGAAAGTCCATCTGTGCACAATCCTGGGAATAACCCCCAGAAAATATGGCTGCTAAGAAAAAATGAAATTATTTGTCAAAAGTGTTTCCCAATTAGTTGGTTCAAAATGATTGTTTTTGGCAACCTTCTTCAGTCAATCACTGGTCCCATGTATTTACATAGGGCTTAGTGATGAAACTACTTGGAAATGTGTGAAATTATGTATTTTGCAACTTAAATCACCCTTCACCAGCTAAAAAGGAAAACCGAGGAGAATACTGACACTGGTTGAAACAAGGTTTGTAAAGGAACTTTTCCAGGGTGAAGCTGGAGCTGTCAGGACCAGCTCCTGGTCTGGGGTAATGTGGGGGCAATGAGATTCAATCCAGTTTTGTGGAGTTTGGCTGCAGCCTCCACCTCTGTGTGTTGCTACCCTGAGAAGAGAAAAGATATTTTCAGAGCAAAGGTTGTCTTTGTAAAGCACCTTGGAAAAAATGTATGAATGTGTCCTTTTCTGAAATGGCAGTTTGTTTCTCAAGTACTTTTTTATTTTTATATGGAATTAGAAATTATACAATTCATTTGACTCCTTAAGTTATTATATTATTAAATGTTTCAGAACTGGAGTTGCTATTTTGCCTGTCACCAAAAATTGACAGCTCATTGCCCCCACTACAAAGATGCTGTGAGCCAGGGCTTAGTATGGGCTTGTTTTGATTAGGATTGATGTCAAATTTTAGGCGTTTCATCAGTATTTTGCCAACGTTGTGATTGGATTTGCATGTATGAAAACACAGTCCTGTTCTGTTTCTGAGCAATGACAATGCTGGTTCCCTGTGCAGGAAACCCAGAAAGCAGTCTCGAAATTTTCTTTCCAAATGTGATGCACTGCCCAGCTGATGACAGCACCCAGAAGTGAAGCAATATGAGCAGCATTGCTTGATTTAAGAGTGTGAAATCTCACAATGTGTTTCAGTTTATATTATTCTGGAGATAAGAATCTTTAAATACTGAAGGAGCATACAGTGTACAAGCATTGTATTGACATTTTTCTATGCTATCATAACCACTGATTCATCTGCTTGTCCTTACGTTAGCAATTTAATTTTAAACAGGGCAATAATGAAAAAGTGCATTACTGGGGAAAAACAAACTCTTGAGAGCCTGTATTCCTGATATTTTTAGGGAATTGAATTGCATTTTGTGTTGACAATACTAGGCTATCTTTAGGCGTTCTGTGAGCATCCATGAACAACAAAAATGTGTCTGCTAATGTATTATCAGCCAGAGGAAAATAGACTATTTGTAGCTCTTGTATTGGGGGGGGGGGGGGGGGGGG
>VWZT01001632.1:87640-110072 GCA_013397055.1 Pachycephala philippinensis
TTCTGAAGCCCTGTCTGTGCCCAGTGGCACTTTAACTCTGCAATTTCCTGTGAGGAACTGGAGCAGCTTCTGTTGCATGGGAAGGCACTACTGCACATGCTGAGCCTGAGCTGGGAGCCTGCCCTGCTGTCGAGGTGTTCCTGCAACTCTGGATGGGTGATGGAGCAGGACTGGGCTGAGCTGCCCCAGGCTCGGGGCAAAGCTGAGGGTCAGGGTTGACGTGCCCAGGCAGGGGTGGCTGTTTCTACTCAAATGGGTGAAAATTCCCCACATCTCTGGGGAGGGATTTTAACTGACAACAGTGAGAGTCCCTTCTCACACTGAAAACCAGATCCTTTTTCTTTTTTCTCTTCCTTCTTAGGAGCAGTTTGGTGGTACAGGCTTTTGCTCTGCACAGTACAGGTGACCAAACCTGTGACAAACACTGGCTGTTCAGGCACAGGTTTTCCTTGCCACAACACAAATGTAGCCACAGATTTGTTCAAAACTGGGAGCAATCAAGCATTCAAGACTGTTGTAGAAGCAGAATAATTCAGATTCAATTTTTTAAATAATTTAATGGCTTTTTATATAGAGAGATAGAGGACTCAAAAATCCTAGAGGATAGAGCACAATATGAGATTTATTTCCCAAAGTTGTTTTTTTCTAAACTCTTGCCAAGAATCTTCTACTACAATTTTGAGCTTTATTTAAAAAAATCCTAGGAGAAATGTGTACTATTCTTTATCAAACTACTTAGGACATATTCCTAAGAGTCACTCACACTCCCACATGCACCTTTCCACAAGTGAGATAAATTGAGAATGTCACTATCTTTAATGTTAGAAGTATTTTCATCTTCCACTGCAAATATGCAGTGATGCATCTAGAATAGCGCTGTTAGGGAAACAAATCTTCACATGAACAGAATTTAGCTATTTGTGTTCTCTTTCTACATGCAGTTAGTGTTTTTTCTTCAGTGGGATCATGTCGGCTGCAGGGAAATGGAGAAAGAAAACTGTTTCTTTAGATATGAGCCTGTTCTGAGTCCTGCCCCTTGGCCAGTCTCTGACAGCCTGCACCGAGTCCTGAGAGTCACAAAGCTGTGGGAGATGTTGACTGAAGGACATTGCCCTTGCTAATAGCAAGGTGGGTGCAGGGAAATTGGTTTGACACATTCTGGTGGTGCTGAGCATGGCCTTCACCTCCTGGGTCTGCACAAAACTGCTGGTTCCAGTGGGGAAGCAGATGGGAATGAGGACTTGAGAACTAAACTCCTGTCTGTGCTTCTGCCTCTGTGACTAATTGCTCTGAAATTTGCACATGTAATAGCTTTCACTTTTCCTAATGCCTCTTACTAGGTTAGCATTTTGAAAAGATGTATCTTCTTGTCATTAACAGCACTAGATACAAATGGGGAAGCAGATAGATATGCATTCTTATTAATTAAAATAGGAGCACAAATTTTGGGGAGTGCAGTCACTCTCCAAGGAGTACCTGATCCCCTGTCCAAGGCAGGGTGCGCAGCAAGAAATACACCCCCTGCACCACTCCTCTGTGGGGATGCACAAATTAGAAATTTCAAGGGCTGTTGAACACCGTGAATTTCCACTGTGGATCAGCACAAAGTTATTTGGCACGGGAGGTAATGTAACTGTGATACATTGGGAAAGTTCATATTGTGCAATGGCCCTAAAACTCACCAGTCTTTCTCTAGTATGCAGAGACCCAGTGCTAAGATGTGTTTAATATAAAGCAGGTAGGATATGAGCTGACTGGAGCAGTTTTTCTGTCTCTTGTTGCCTTTACATTATTCATCTTAGGATCGTCTCCTGTGCTATTTATATTCAGCATAAATAATAATTAAACAAGGGGACAGAGGTGTGGTGTGAATGTGAAGAAAAACTCCATGTCCCTGATGTTGAAAAGTTGAAAAGCTAGCCAGGACTGGGGGAGTCCTTAGTTTGAGGAAAGGTGGTCTGCTGGAAATGCTTTCTTCCTACAAGAAAGCATTAACATGCAAGCGCTACTCTTAAGTGGCCAGAATGTGATTAAAGTGCTCTTGCTGTGTGATCTTGGGCCTCTTGCCCTTTCTGTTCCTTAATTAATTTCCTCTATCATTTATGTATTAATAAAAACAAATTACCTGCTTCATGGGAGGTGAGAGGTTTTATTCATTTATGTTTGCAAACAGTGCTGAGATCCAGGGAAGAAAGGAAGGAAGAGGCTGCAGAAGTGAGATGGCTGTACTTAGTGCATGAATGATACATGACAAGGTTTTATTCCTTGGGAGTCTGATAATTTGACATAGCAGTCAGTCTTTTTCCATTCTACTGTTTAACTTTCTTTTTCTGACATTGTCCTAATAAGGCACTACTTTTGCCTCTGTGTTGGTTTTGCATGGCCTGGTTTTTGGTAGCGGGGGGGGGTCACAGCACTGCTGAAAGCTTCCATCATGTCCGGCAGAGCCAATCCCTGATGGCTCTGAAGATGGACATGCTGCTGGCCAAACCTGGGTCACTTAGAGATGATGGTAACGCCTCTGTGATAACATATTTAAGAAGAAAATCAAAACAAAGGGGGCACAGTTCTTTCCTAGCCAGAGAAGAGGAGGAGGTGAGAACATGTGAGGGGAACAACACGGAGACACCAAGGTCAGTGGAGAAGGAGGGGCAGGAGGTGCTACAGGCACCAGAGCCGAGATTCGTCTGCAGGCCGTGGTGAGGACCATGGTGAAGCAGCTGTGCCCCTGCAGCCCACAGGGATCCACGGGGGATGCAGAGATCCACCCAAAGCCCCTGGGGGAGGTGCCCATGCCAGACCGGGTGGATGCCTGGAGGAGGCTGTGATCCAGTGGGAGACCCAGTGGAGAGAGGGGACCCTGCTTCCAGGCTGGAGCAGCCTGTCCTTGGAGGACTGCACCCCGTGGAAGAGTGACCCACAGTGCAGCAGTTTTGGGAGGACTGTTTGCCTGTGGGAGGGACTCACCTTGCAGCAGTTTTGGGAGGACTGCTGCTCATGAGATTTGGAGCCATGCTGGAGAAGTTCTTGGAGAACTGTCTCCTGTGGGAGGGACCCCACAGTCTCACAGGGGAAGGACTCCTCTCCCTGAGCAGCGAACAACCTCAGGTGACGAACTGACCAAACCCCCACCCCCCATCTCCCTGCACTGTTGGTGGGAAGGAGGGAGGGACTGGGGGAAGAAAAGGTGTTTTAAGGGCTTATTTTACGTCTCATTATCCTACATCTCATTATCCTCCTCTGACTCTGTTAGTAATAAATTCACTTTGTACCTTTAAGTTGAGCTTGTTTTGCCCTTGCAGTGTTTTCTCCCGGTCCTTATCTCAACTCATGCAGCCTTAATTAAATTTTTCTCTCCTCTGCCCAGCTGTGGCAGGGGAGGGCAAGCAAGCAGCTTTCATGGGTGCCTGGCATTTGGCCAGTGTCAAACCATGACAGCCTCTAGTGTGATATATAAATGAGTGGATGTATGGACAATTTGATTTTGGGTTACCGTTGTTTCAGCCTTCTTTCTTTCATGATCATTTATGGAGAAGGGCACTGCCCAGTGACTGTGGAGTCACCTGCCAGCAGATTATTTGAAAATAATGTTGGGATTAAAAATTGTTTCCATGTCCTATTTTCATGGAATAAACATGGATTCATCTCCTGGAATAATGCTCTGTTTTCTGCTATTATCAATAGGGTAGCAGCTGTGGAGGTTCTCCTGCATGGGGCAGAGGTGCACAAACAGGACTGTTCCAGCTAGGTATGGAGAGCTGGTTGTTGTCTACTGACACAAATTGCTGTACAACTCAGATTTTTAGTGTCTTCCTCTGAAAACGAACTGGATCAAGCTCTTACAGTCTATATACAACATGCACTACCTCTGGCCAGATGCTGCCTGTGGCGGTTTTGCTAGTGGAGTTCAGCAAATGCTGATGCATGTCCATGAAAGACAGAAACGTGGTATCAGTGGATGCTCCTGGTATCTTTACTCCTGATGAGTAATGCAAACAGACACGATATTTCTTCCTACCTGTGCAAACCAGTCTCAGGATGGAAGCAACATGAAAAGCCAGCATCTCTTCTCTTGTAATGTCTAATAGCAACGTCTAATTCTGGATTTTCAAAGCTCTTGCCTTAAGGTGATGCTGTGATACGGAGCACGTTTGTGCCCCGGCACTGCCGCGAGAGCAGCTCAGCGCAATTCCGTATGCAGAGAGCTCCTGGGCTGGGCTCCCCTTGGAGTTCCTCAGCAGGCACTAAGGATGTGTCATCCTTTGAGTTATCTTTTACTTTTAACTCAGCTTTCCTCCATGAAAGCTGTTTTGGTCTTAACTCCAAAACACTACACAGAATACTGCATTTCGCAGTGCTTTGCCAGAGTTTTGCCAGGGGAGTGGTGGGGAGGGTGAGGAGATGACAGCTGCCTTTGGGACTGTGCCTGCCTTCACTCCTCAAGGGTGTCATGCTTTTTTCATCAGCAGTTTTCTTTGTGCCACTCTCAAGTTCTCCCAGGGATTTTAAGAAATGGCCACTGCCCTCTTGGACTGAGCTGTGTGGGAGAGGGAGCTCAAGTTGCTCTTGGGTGTTTGCAGTTTGCCTCTTAAATCTCTCCTTGGAGGATGCTGCTTGCACCATCTCCCATCTTGCATTGAAGCTGAAGTGTCCTGTTACCTTTCCCCTCCTGAATGTGCAGGCTTTATGTTTCTTTTGTGGTTGTGACCGAGGTTCACCCTGGGGCAGAAACGTTTGTGGGGCAGGGAGAAATGGAACTCTCTGTTTTGCAGCGTGAGAGTGCTCCCAGCCCACCCACAGCAGCCTCCCCTCATTTTTGGGGAAGATTTCCCAAAAATCAGGGTGGTCTCTCAGCTGCTGGCATTGAAACCCTCCTGGAGACTCTGGCTGAGGGGCAGCCCAGCTCCCCAAAGGCAACAGTCCTGCACCCCTCTGTCAAGCTCTCAGGGCCAGGACCCTGGGCAGCCCAAAGTGGTGGGTTCGTGTCACCCAGCCCTTCAGAGCTGAGTCCTGTTAATGATGTGTGTAAAGACTTCGAGCTGCTGAGGCCACGGTGCTGCTCCAGAAATTCTGAGCTAATTGCATGAAAGGTGAAGCTCCAGAACAGTAAGGATTGATTCAGCCGCAGGCTATACACAGCAGAGAGCAGCTCACGGAAACCAAAGACCAGGCCTGTGATTGCAGACCCTTAATGCAGCTGAAATACCATTAGACCTCATTAGAAAAAAGTCACAAAACACATTTCCCTGGGTTGTTCCTTTCTGTGTCCAGTGAAACAGTGGAAGCTCAGCCAACCAGCCAGGTATTCCTCCCTCTCCTGCAGAGTACTGTGTTTTCCTCTCTGCCTGGGAAACACTGGTAGATCCAGACTGAACTCCTATAAGCTCATGGGGAGGAAAACATAACTTACTAATTAATACACAGACATAAAGTGATTGTGGCCACAATTCTAAAAGCTGATACTGGGTGTGCAGGGTAAGGGAGTAAGGCAAACAAGCAGGGTACATACAGTGTCTTATCGGGGCCAGGAGAGTTTGTAAGGGTTAGGGTTAGATTCTAATATTATAGGGAAGTTAATGCACTGCCAGTGCACAGTTGCAGGCTTCCAGCTCATAGTCTGAGATAGTCCCTGGCACAATTCTCCCTCCCCTAGCAAACCTGGTACATTTCAGACCATAAGTTTGGGTTGCACATAGAGTGGGATGGACTTTGCAGATAGCAATGTCATGCCTTTGCTTTCAATCCCTATCAGCTTCCCTAGCACAGACAAGTCCCTGCTGCTAACACCAGACAGCTCTTACTCCAGCCTGACTGTTTGGATGCCAAGGTCTCTTTGGATGCTGAGGTATTTGAAATTCATGTATGGGAAAGGGGGAGGAACACTGGCATTTCCATGCATGTAGCTTAGTTCTTTACAGTGGTTTTCTGCAACCCATGAATCATGGATGAAGTATTCCTACAAGGCAGCTTGGTCTCTACAGAGGTACCTTTGCAGTGGAGGGAGCAGGGTGCTGAGCAGCAGGACTGTGTTTTTTCTCTCTCAGTTCAGCACAGGTAGGTGGTCGAGCAGTGCAGAGTAATCTTCCCTCTCACAGCTGCACTGCAGGCAGGGGATCAAGGGGACGAGGGGTCTGGCTGGCATTTGTGGGCTAAGGATGACTAATGCTTCCCTGTCACTAACTCATCACCACTTGTATCAACCAGGACCAAGGAGCAGCTTGGTGCAAATGAACTGAGCATTGGCGGTGATTTGTCGTGGTCATTAGCGCAGCATGAGGTGCTGCGGCCACAGGCTCCTGCTGGGGTGTGGCACTGTGGGGTGCTGCCTGCAAGGCCTGCAGACCCTTCTGGGACACCCCAGGTAGCAGCTCCCATCTGCAATGCCTGCTGAGCCTGTTAGAGAGGCTGGGGGGAGCACAGATGGCAGCGCAAGGAGCAGCGATAGATCATACGCTGGAGAATGATTGATTTACTTATTTAGGGCTGTGTTCAGCAAAGATTCAGGGCTTTGGCTTAATAAGAGTTGGGGAGATGAGGCTATTACAGCAGCAGAGGAAGCCACCAGTGTTTCAGGCATTTCACAGCATGGCACTGAGGCGTTTATTTAACATGCTGCACAGCACTGGGGCCAGCCCTGCTGCCAGCAGGGAGCCCTTTGTCCTGCCACCAGGTTCAGCCACCGTGAGAGTTTCAGGTGCTGTATGGAGAGGAGTCTGGGAAGTTCAGGTTTGGAGGCTCTGGTCTCAACCCAAGCCTTACAGCAGCACTGCTGAGCAGATATAGCCCCTCACTGAAGCAGCTTCTCCATTAGGCTTCAACTTTTGCTTTTCTGCAATGCACTGAAGGAAGAAGAGTTGTGTCATGGGCTTTGTGAATGAGGAGGACCGTCCTGGGAGTAGGGTGGCCCTGGGGCCACCTTGCCAGTCACCATAACCAACTTAGTAATTTGGGAGACCTTGTGAAATGCCTGTTAGCATGCCCGAACACTAACTTGGACAGAAAGACACAAGCTTGAGTCACCCTGCAAACCTCTGGTGTGATGTAGCCCAAACCCCATGTCCAGGCTTTGCTATGGACCTTCTGGATCCAGAGTACTTGTCTGTCCTGGTCCAGTTTGGTAGGAATTGCCAGGCCTAATCAAGCCAGTGACTCTTGGGCTCTGAGAGGGAGGTGACCTGCTGAGGGAGTTGTGGAAGGCCCTGGGCAAATAGCCAAATGAAATCCCTGGGGAGCTGTCAGTTCCTGGCAGCAGTGTTTGGCCTGGAGCATCAGCTTTATCTCAAGCAAAAATGCTGTAAAGCACAGTCATAAAGTACAGAAATTGTTAGGAGAAGGTCTTGAAAATCTCCCTGTTTAAAGCACTACCCAAGGAGAGCAGCTGCTCTTCCTTTCAGCTGACTTTCCTGCAAGAGAGTTGGAGCCATCCCCCTCCTCCTCCAGACAGGTCTTTGCCTGACAGCAGTAGCTTTGATGGGACTGCCTGGCTCTCCTGCATGTCTCTAGTCTGCCAGGACACCCTTTAGTTTAATTACTTCCTCTGTGCCCATTTACCTTTCTGAGACTATTTCTTGACTGCAGCTGCCAATCTGACTGCTCACCTGGAAAACCAAACCAAACCAAACCAAACCAAACCAAACCAAACCAAACCAAACCAAACCAAACCAAACCAAACCAAACCAAACCAAACCAAACATCTATTAGAAGTAGTCAGGTTGTTAATATAGACAGATTGGGTGGGGAGTGCATCACCTGAGGGCTCAGTAGGAGCAAGAACTTCACTACTTAAGAGAGGGATGTAAAACTGTGGGGGTGAGCAAGAAGGCACATGTGGAAAAGAGGAGGATGCTCTATCTACCTGTGAGAGGTGTCTGCAGCTCTGCCTAGTCTGTTAACATCCCACTCATTGGGTGGGTAGGAGAATAGAAAAATGAGTGGGAATAAATCAGAAAAGCTGGAAATGTAGGGTGTTATCTGCAAAGTGCAGGTGGAAGAAATGTGTTCTCTTTTAAAGACTTCCCACAGATTTAATTCCCTTGTGTCTTTTCTTTTAATGTCAGTGCTTACAAATAGGACTGAAGATGGAATATAACATTTTTGCTAGTGTTAAGCTGGCAGGTAGTTAGTGCTGGCTACTTATTGTATAGGCCAAATTGCTCAGATGAGACCTGCTTTATGGAGGTGCAAAATGGCTGCTGCTCTCAGGAAGAAGGAAAATTGGGAATCTTTTCTCTTTTTTACTTCTTAGGAGGCACAGTGACCTGCAGTGCCTTAGCTTAGAGTAATGAGTCTCTTGTATCTATGCTTACCCACCAGATAACATCAGGTCAACTGGGCTCCTAGTAAAGTTGGGGAGGCTTAAATAAGGACAAGCAATTCCTCTAATGATCTCTGCTGCCCTCCTGGGGCAGGCTTACCTAGGATAATGCCATCCCCTGCTGAGTGACCACTATCATCCTTTATTTCCATATCTACTTCTTGCACTTCTGTGGTTAAGAAGGATTTAAGACCATTAGCAAAAGGTAGTGTGCTGTCTGGGAGAGGTTTGGCCCTGTGATGCGCTTCCTTCTGGGTGGTGGTCTGAGCTCTGTGCTCCTGAAATACCTAAACACGTTTGAGAACATCTATGGGGAAAGACTCTGCATTTGGCAGCTGTTTGGTTTAGCTGCCTGCTGGAGCAGAGTCTGCTCGTCACCTCCGATGTGCTGTGCTGTGCTGTGCTGGAGCCTGACCACACTGCTGCTTTTGCTATGCATCTGATTTTAAGTTCAAAAGTTACTGGTTTGGGGGAGTGGTGTGACTGACTGGGTGGTTTTGTGAGGGACAAGGGGAGCAGGAGAGCATCTGGGGTCCAGCAGTGGTTGTGCAGCAAGGCGAACCTGGGCTCAGATTCACTGGCTGAGCTGAGTGAGTTAAAGGCAGGGAAAATGGTGACATGAGGGTGGGTGGAGAAAATGGGAACACTGTGTCTCTCAGGCACTCCCAGCCCTTCCTCCACAGTGGGTGTGTTTGGTAAACTGGTTCTTCTTCTTCCAACCTGGTATCTTCCTTCATGTGATGAGGAACACTGGACTGAACTGCTCCCCTGTGAAGGTGTGCTCTCTGCGGTGACTGGAGCTTGGTGCCCCAGGGAGAGAGGTAACAGAGAAATAAATCCTCGATGGGTGGGTGGTGCTTCCCTGCAAGGACATACAGCCCCCTCCTGTCAAAATCTTTAGAGAATTAATCTGATTTTCATTTAAAATGCATTTTAAAACCTCAGTGTGGTAAGATGGGATTCCTCTTTTCAGCTACCTGCAAACCAGCTCTTCCTATCACATCCTGCTCCTTTCCCGTAGCCAGCTTGTCAGCACAGGTATGCTGCAGAGCACAAATCCCAGCGTCTGTGGGAGAGGCAGACAGAGCCTATCTACACAACCCTTGCCCTCTCCACAGTCTCCTCAGGCCAGTTCTGGGCCAGCCAAGCAGCTCTTATCACTGGTAGCATCAGAGGATGCCTTTGCCTCCTCCAGGCCAGGCACTGGCGACACCCCATTGGCACGAGCAGTTGCCGGTACTGCCAGTTCGGGGGTGCATAAAGTACATTTGTGGTGCCTCAAGAAAATATATCCCTCTTTCCATATGAGATGGAGCAGCACCTTCTGTTTATGGTGCCTCCTGCCAGGCTTTTTAGCATTATTTATTAGCAGCTGGAGAAGAGCTCATCAGCCAGCAGCACCTTCTCTTCGAGCCCTGGTCCATGCTGTCCCTCATTGTGGCAGGCTGCCCACTTGCCGAGTGTGTTTGCCTTGCTGTTCAGCTATTTTGAGGCCCCACTCACCAGCTAGGATTTGGAGAGATTAATAATGTCTCCTTTCTGTACAATGTCCTTGACAAGCCAGAAATCCACCCATTTGCTGCTTTGAGCAATTAAAATGATGACATGGACATCCACCCCCATACAGCCAGTTGGCGAAAGTGCTCTGTGGTGGAAACTCCACTGCTCAGAGAGTGAATCTGGGTGTACTTTGGCACAGAACAGCCAAAGTTCTGCTGACTTCCGGCCCACACTCCTTTGTTACTCAAACACAAGCATCTAAACCTACCCACTGCCAAGGCCGGCTGCTGCTGTTGGGTAATAAACGAGCACATTGGGGTTTGCTGCTCTCTTTGGGCAGCCAGGAACCTCGACGGATGGCTGGGCTTATTTATTGATTGCCCCTCAGATTAGAAACTGGATGGCACCACAGGGAGCTGGTAAGGGAGGAAAACCATTTTAAATACGCTGTAAGTGCTCCTTTGCAGAATTAATGAGGAGGAAATGGTAATGTGTGTTTACTGATGCACAGAAAAGCAAAAGCTGGTAAACTTGCTTGGGTTCCCCTTCCACACAGGAAGTTCTGCTTCAGCAGAGATGGGGAAATACTTGCTCTAATAAATGTTGCTTTATTGCTGGGGTCTTATAGCAGAAAAGAATTTTATATTCTTACACAGAAGTTTTGGGAAAATTGGCAATTGTTTGAAAATATGAAGGGAAACAATAAAAAAAAAAAGGATGATGAGGAGTTGGAGTTGGCAGAAGTGGAAACCTTTCCTGTTGGCTACTTCTTCCCTCAGGGCTAGTTTACAAAAGGCATGAAGTGCATGCTCTGCTCTTATTTCCTGCATAGCTGGGAGGTATTCACCAAGGCAAATGGCTGAAAGTGTCTATCAGGGACAGGTTCCCGTCTCTGTATTGGCCACAGCACCATGAAGCATCCCCCTGAGTCACCTCTCATTGTGCCACACATTCCCATACTCAGCAGCTGGTCTGGTCAGTGTGAGAGAGCAGAGCAGGTTGTGATCCTGTTTATCACTTTGTTGAGTGCTTGGAACTTCACTCCAAGGTTTTGTGTGGCTCTGGTGTACTTTCAAAATGCCTGGGAGAGTGGCTGAGACACTGATGCACAGATGTGCAATGAAAGTATACAAGCCCGTGCTGTCATTTTAGAAACGTGTGCTATTCCCTTGGTTTGCCAAACTCTTAAAATTATCTAACACCTGCAGCTTTCCTGCAATCCAATCCTGGGTGCTTTTTTCCTGCTTGCTCGTCTTGTTTCTAGCTGCCTGTCACCTGGGAGATGCCCTCTCCAGCACTGCGGTTATTATTCCTGGAGCAACTCCTGGGAGCAGGGTGGGCAGCAAGCGGGGAGCTGGGATTACTCCCTGCTTCCCTGGGGCACTTCGTGATCCTGGCTGAAGGACAAAAGTGACAGGCACAGCCAGGGACTAGTATGTAGAAATTTTGAATTTTAGGAAAGCCTAATATCTTTGTAGTGACCCAACTCCTTGTAGAAATGCAAGTGAAATATTAGGAATGTTAAGGAAACCAGAAAGATGCTGGAATTTCGCAGTGTAAGGGGTTAGTGTTGGAAGGGCAATAAACTCATCTGCAAAGCCTGCTTTGTTTTGTGTGATATCACCCTCTGCTTGCTTTCCCTTTGCCTTTGTCCTCCCGACATTTTCAGTCAGAAATATGAGCAGCTTGGACAGGGGATTTTTTCCTTTGTGTTTGCAAAGCCTGGAGATCTTGGGCTTTGACATCCAAAAGAGCCTGGGTGATCTGGTGGAGATAGAGCTGACCCTGAACTGAAGGATTATCCCTGAGCTTAATGAGTCAGACTCTTAGACCTCAGCAGCCTGAGACATTTGCTGTGCTGTGACTTTTAAGACAGGGTTGACAGCATTTTCTGGGAGACCTCTTGGCCCACCCACATGTGGGTGTCTCCTGGGCCATCCACCTAGAGGCAGCTGCCCCAAAACCATCCAGTGCTCCGAGATGTGCTTTCAGGACATCTTGGCAGGCTTGAATGCAATGGGCTGGGCTGTCTCCACAGGGCTTGAATGCTCTGGTGAGGACATGACCATTTCATTGCTAGAGCCACCAGTTCAGCACTGCTTGAGAGATCTCCACTGAGGCTTAGGCCACCAACCACTTTTGCAAATGAGAGGGCTGTTTTTGTTACCCCATCCTTCTTTGTGGAACATGAGTGATTTCTTATGAACACAGGTTTGTGATGCGATTCCACATTATCCACCCTACTTTGTTACAAATGAATCATGAAATAAACTTCATGTAACAAAGCACAAAAAAGTAGAGGGATATTTGGCTTGGCTTGGCTTGATGTTTTCTTTCCTTTATTCTTTCTTTTTTTTTTTTTTCAGTTTGGCAAGTACTCTAAGGTTTTTATCCAGCTTTGTTTCCTTCATGTCATCCCTTTAGTTTTACACAGATCACTCCAAAGTACAGAAGAATCACGTAAAACAAGAGAGAAACAGACAACACTGAGGTGAAAACAGACCAAGTGTATCAGGGTATATTCTTCCAACCAATGTCTTTTGGACCCATTTGGGGTGTTCTTGACAAAGAAGTTTAATTTCTACAGTTGTGGGTGTTATTTTCAGGGCTTTCCCCTCTGCAGAATGCTTTGTTTTGACTGAAGAATATTGCCATGAGGCACTTGGGCCACCGGCTGTGGAAGGCCCTGGCATGGGGGACTTTCCTAGGGCACATCCAGAGCCTCTGATGCCTTCTGGTGGGCCCAAACTTTTATTTTTCTTGTTGAGAAGCCTCCCGGGGGGCACAAGAGTGGACTGTCTCGCTGGGTGGAGAGAAGCACAAATAAAAGCCATGAGAAAAAGGAACGGAGAGTTGTTCTCAGGTCAAGTCTGCATTAGACAACATATCCATGTTCTCCTAAAAATCAAAACCTCACAGAATCAGTCCTCTGGCAGTAGAGAGCCTGCTTTGGTGAGGCTTTCTTCCTGGTTACCTCAGCAGAACAAATATGCTCAGGGCATATCTCACTCCATGGACCAGATAACAAGCCAATAAAACCAATCAGCCCATTTCCAGGTGGCTTTTGATGCCTTTTAGCAGCAACCTGCCTGCCAGGAACATCGCTGCTGCCCTGCTGAGAGCTGAAGTGCTGCGTGGTACAGGCACAGCTCTGCAGTGCTGTGGTGTGTCTGTCCTCTGGGAAATTACTGAGACTTGCAATCATGTAGTAATTCAGTTTGGCAGGGGTGCTGAGGGCTCTCAGCTTGCTTGAGGCTTCAGGAGGTCTTAGTCCCAATCCTAAGCACTTGGAAACCTGTGTGTTGGAGGCCAAGCTCACTGCCCTCGAAATCGGTGCCAAAGCCAGCACTGATTTCAGAGGACAAGTGTGGTTAGGTTTGCTGCTGTCCTGGATCTATCTGGGATCCAGGTGATAAAGCCTGGCTCCAGCGTGCCCTAGGTGGCTACTTTGCAGGCAGAGCATTAGTCTGGTGAAGCTAAACCTTGAGGGTCAAACCTGCAGCAGACAGGAGCAGATGCAGTTGTTAGTGCTTTTGGAAAAGCTGGGCCGTTAATTATGAATGGAGCATGTGTACTTCCTACTTCCAGGGGACACAGAGCA
This sequence comes from Pachycephala philippinensis, assembly GCA_013397055.1. Taxonomy (NCBI): domain Eukaryota; kingdom Metazoa; phylum Chordata; class Aves; order Passeriformes; genus Pachycephala; species Pachycephala philippinensis. The sequence continues at coordinate 101,056 of VWZT01001632.1, forward strand.
TAAGGGAGTCTGCCTTTATACAAGCTGTGTGCAGGCCCACAGTGAAATACAGCCATAGTTAAATGTTAATGCTCAGGATCTGCTTTTTGGCTGTCTTCCTGCANAATTAGAAAAGAATTCCTGAAGAACAAAGAGCCTGAGAGCCCTCTGTGTAAGATCTGAAAGCTCTCCTAATCAGAAAGGAGTGGGGAATAATTTAGAAGCCAGCCAAATAAAACTCAGGTGCCTATTAAAAAGCAAACAGCCTTCCAGTGACATTCGGAGTGGTCTCTTGCTGCTGCAGAGGGAACAGCATCTGTGTAAACCTTCCAACACAGATCTTTGAGAGTCACTTTTGTTGACATTGACCGAATGACGCAGGTCATTTGATTTGTTATAATTATAATGGGACTTTGATTAGTCCTTCTCAGTGTATCATAGTGAAGTCATGAGACTTCTGGACAGCCTACAATGGTCTATGGCTGCGATACTGTGATTATTGGATGGCTAATTGCAGTAACACCCATTTAGAGCTGCTTAAAGAAAATTAAACCCTGGGCAATCAGTGAAACATGCCTTTTATGTACTCAGAGCAACATAATGTTTGTTTTTTGTTATTACCTAACAGCAAATATACTAAATACATGGAAAATGTAAATTGTTTTATTACCCAGGCAGTTGTTTGACAACTTGTGAAGCAGCACTGAGGTCACACAGTCCTGTGGTCTGCGGATGGGCAGTGGCAGAGAGCAAGAGCATGTTCAACAGGTGCCTGTGGCCACAGGAGAGTGAGGCAGGGAAAAGCCCAGCTTGTGGAGAGGCTGCCGGAGCCCATGCAGGCCATGTGTGCCCTGGAGGTGTCTGTGCTGCCCTGCAGGATCCCAGCACAGCGCTGGGGCTCATCAGTGGGATCTGGGGTTCAGCTGGGGCTCACTGGCCTCGGCGCAGGCTGTGAGTGGAGTATCAGGGGGACTTGGGATTTTCCAGTTGCTTTTGTGGAGATGGGAATCTACCAGGTAGCTTCATTAATTGTGGATTAAGCAGAAGGTTACTTTTCCAGAGCTTGGTTTTTGTGGTTCTTTTGCCCCTTGTTTGGATGAGTCTGTGTGTGATAGATCTCTTAGGGAAAGGCGGATGCTGTGCCTGTCCAGCCAGGTTTTAATCCTCCCTGTCTGTTCATGTGTATGTGATATGCTCCTTTCTCTTGTGCTTGTTTGGTATTTTTTTTATTATTTTACTTAGTATTAGTGAATTGATGTATTTATATAATTTTATAATCAGAAGTGTCTAGAGTATTAATTACTAGAAAACCACATGAGAAAATTGGGCTTTTGTCCCAACATTCTTATGCTAATGTAGCAAAAATAATCGTATTTAAACATCACTAACTCTAAAACACATTTAAATTGGGACCATTGAAATTCACCTCCTATTTGTGTCAAGGGCTCCAAAACATGTCTTTTCTAAAATACAAGAAGTAACATAAAAGCCTAAGGCTTCTAAAAGTCATCTCTTGAAAAATAATCTGGATTTCAGCTGGAGGTTGGTAGAGATGCAGTGAACATTTTAGCAAATGAGCTAAGCAACCCTGAAAATTAGGTTTATAGTACTTTTATCAACAGATTTGCTATAGAAGCTCAACTTCATTATCATGGCAACATTTTACAAATAAGTGGTGGAGCTGTACAGAGAAGCTCAGGTTGTGCAGTCCCACAGATGAGCTGGAAGTGGCTGGTGAGCACCCAGGATGTGGAAACCTCAGCCCAGCATGACAGGCTGTGGTTTGCGTAGTTCACAGCCCTGGGTGGGAATGGCAACACTGGGACACAGAGGGGCCATGCTCAGCCTCCATCTCTGAGCAGCTCCTCTTCTACTGCCCTGCTCTTTTCAAGCAGCAAAGGGGCAGAGAGCAGGACACAGCCCTGCACTCTAGGGCTTGGGGGACATCTGATGAGATGCATTATATTCTCCAGATCATTCTCACTTCTCTGTGCTATTACTTCTGTATTTGTGTCTAATACAGCACATCTGGCTGCTACTGTTGTCTGTCTTCCAAAGATCTCCAGTTCTGGACTAGCTATGCAGAAGGAGCCCCCAAGAGCACACACCAACAATTTTTCCTGCAAGACTTCGTGTTCCCTCTCCAGTCTTTTAAATCCAGATGCTCTGGTGGAGTTCACATGTCCCACAGAGGTCCAATCTAAAGAGCTGAAGTGACAGAGAATCTGTCTCATCCTCAGGTAAATTGTTCCACTGATTAATTAATTACCTTAATTGTTCTGCACCAAGAACAGTTTTATTTCTCTGTAGAAATGCCTTTAGTTTCCAGCCACTGGATCTCAAGATGCCTTTGCCTGCCAGATTAAAGAGCCTCTTCTTATTACTGCTGTGTCTGTGAAGGCATTTGCTGACCACTCTCAAGTCACATCTTAAACTTCCCAGGGACAGACTAAATGGATTGAATATCTGTAGTGCCCCACCCTAAGGGAGGTTTATCAGCCTCCCATCCTTCTTGCTTTTGCCTGCAGAAACCCCTCCAATTTGTTCTTGTCCTCTTTTCCAGCTGAATGCAGCAGGGGCTTGTGCATATTTTCATGTCTTCTACCACAGCTAAAGAGCTTCTGGCCATCCACTGAGCCTTGCCCTGCTCTGTGCATGCCAGGGCTGAGCTTGTCCTCAGCTGCTGCTGTGTCCAGAGTGAGGCTGAGCCCTTAATCTCTCTCTGGTGTCCGCAAGAAAAGGGGATGGGCAGCATGGAGAGGCCAGTCCTGAGCTGAATTTAAGCCTGTCATGGCCACGGGGTTTTTCTGCTTCTAACTTGGCATCTGCCCTGGCTCTGCAAGAAGAAAAGGGAAGTCCTGAGACAGGCAGCTTGCCGGGTTGGGGAGAAGGAACAGGGGAGCTGGGGAGCTTGGCTGTGTTTGGAGTCTGCTCACACAGAAGTTCACCAGCTCCAAGTGAGTGTAATTGCAGAGACAAAGTAGGAGCAGCCTGAAAATCGCAGGGATGGCAAAACATCCTGCCGAGGAGAAAAGGGCCTTTCTGAGGTCCTGATCCAGTGTCCGTGTGTGCTGTGCTGCCGTGTGATGTGTGAGCACTCAGCCACTGCTGCCAGTTAGAAATGAGAAATTTCAAGGGCTATTGAGCACTGTGAATTTTCACAGTGGCTCAGTGCAAAGTTATTTAGCACAGGTGTTTTGGTAATTGTGATGCATTGGGAAAATTCACAGTGCTCAATGGCCCTCAAACTTCCACCTGCTTAGTGTGGTGGTTAAGTATTAGTGCAGTGGATTATAGGATAAAATATGCAGGAGATGCTGGCTGCAGGACTTTTTCTGGTACTGGTTGTACTTATTCTATGATGGGTTTGTTTATATGATGTATATTAGAGGACAGAAAGTTGGCTTCAGTGGCTCTAAAAGTTGAGTGTTTTACACCTGATGGATCTACATCCCCTCATAAGCCAGGCAAGAGCTCTGGGGATAGGAAAGGGGTCTCTGGACCTCATCCCTGGCTGTGCTCAGCAGCACCTCTGGAGATCCATTCTGGGGCTTCATCACTTCTGAAAATGCCCAACCATGAGGCCTGGAAAAGGGGAGAGGGAAGAAGAGGGGCCTCTGCCCACACTTTTCTAAATGTGTGCAACTGTACAGGGGCTACAAGTCCTGGGTAAGTTCTCTTTTAATTGTCACTTTCCAGGTCACCTCTGTGCTAGGAGGGGCTCTTTGGGAAGGATGGTCTATCTGGCCTTTCATGCACAAATGAATTGATGAGGCATCTATGCAAGGATGTGATATGGCCAAATACAAAGGATCAGAAGAAAACCTTAATTTTACTTCAGCCCTGAAAAACTCAGGCAAACACAAACTGAATTGATGACACAGGCCATTATTACAAAGTAATTAAATTAAATACAGAAAATATTGTTTTCTGCTGTCTCCTAAGCTGACTTGTTGGACCAATCCTGCAAGCTTTGCTGGTTTTGCTGTGCCATGGATGAGCAGCTAAAGCAAAATGACCTGTGACAATATGGGATGGCTGAGACTGTTGGCTGCTGCCATTTGCACTGCAAACTGATTTTTTGTTTGTTTAGTTTTTGAATGGATATTAGCAGTTTTATTCCCCTCCTCCCCCAGCCCTCCTCTCATATAAACACACAGAGCTGACTGGCATTGCTGCTCCCAATCCTCTCCATATATTCACCCCAAGCCCAGTTATCATGGTAATGTGCCTGCATACTGCCATTTTACTGAATCTTTCAAAACCTTGCCATTTGCAAGCATTTCCAGAAGATGAAAAGCTGATGTGCAACTAGAGTCCAGACATGAAATGCAAGTAGGCTTAATGGATGGATTTTATTTTGAGCTTGTTGAAATATTTCAAAATTCCTATTTCTGACAAAGTTTCAAATGGAAGTTGCCTCCCCATTTTCTCCTCAGTCTCCTCTCTCCCTCTCACACCATGGTTTTTAGTGTTATTAACATGTAAATTAAGCTCATTTATATAAAGTAACATCTTGACAAGTTGACAAGTGTTGCATGTGGCACGAGTTTGGACTGAGAGGCGTTTCGGTTTCCACAATTATTATTCCCTGGAATGGAAAATGTGCAGCAGTGGTTGGGATGCTTATGCTGCATTTTAGCCCCAGTTCCCTCGGCACTGTGCAGCTGGGGCACCGTGCCGGGTGCAGCCAGCAGTGTCTGTGCAGGGTCGCTCCAGGTCCTATAAAAGCCACCAGAGGATCTGATCAGTTGCTGTTGCTGGAATCGTGTTTGGACCTGTGTGTTGCATAGCAACCCTAAATTATTAGAAGAACGCACAAAAGGCTATTAATGCTACTTATACATAAATACAGTTTGTCTTGCTCCTGTTTATGAATTGTTTTTAAGCTCTTTCTCAGCCAAGTGAAGGCTTTCATCTTCCCGAGCAATGAAACTCTGTTTCTGGAAGGCTGGTGGCTCTTGCTGAGGCTGCTGTACCTGGTCTTTTTTAGGGCAAACTCCTTAGGTTTCATTAAAAGCAGGACTTTAACTTGTTGCTTATTCCTCACTGCTGACCGGGCTTAGCTCCCACTTGTGAAATGGGTTTCCTGGTAAGCATTAGGAGAGATTGTGTCTCAGGTGTGGGAGTTTCCTGCATGGATCCTCATTACCAGACAGAAAGCACTTACAGCTTGTCTGTCTTCACTTCTTCCAGGAAAAATCATCCCTGAAAGCAAGGGATGTGTTTTGCCTTTTTCTCCTACACTTTGAAAACTGTCAGTACTAATTTAATTAGTTGATGCATAATCACAGGTTATAATTTCCAAGTCTAATGTATTATAATGTTGTTTATACTGATTTGGTGATTAAAGGCCTTGTCAGAGACTTTGTATCTTTTCAAAAAGAAAAGGTATTTATCAACCTTAAAAAAAAAAACCAACAAAGGCTTTGTTATTATGCAAATGAGACATACCAGATTAGGGAGGTTTATTCTACCTGAACAGGTATTTATGGTTATTTTCTGTATTCTTGCTGTCATTTTTATTGTCTGCAGAGCCCTTGACTTGCTCTGCAAGACAAATTCTTGCCAGGCCCAGCTCTGTCATGCAGCCTATGGCTCTGCCCAGCCTTGGATCATGTCCATCCACACCCTATTCTGCTTTACCTGGGAGCCCCATCCATCCCAGGAGGGCTGTCCCTGGCTCTGTGCCTGCTAATGGGGTCTCTCAGAGCTTCTGCAGCATCACCCTCTTTTGCTCAAGGCTGTTTCTCAGGGGTACTCCCAATGCACTTGTCCAGCTGTGGGTTCCCAGGATGGTCAGTGCAGGCACAGGGGGACTGTGGGACACACCACCAGTGGGTCAGTCTGTGCCTGGAGGTAAATCCTCCAGGCACAGACTGTGTGCGTGTCCAGGGGAAAAAGGCCCGGTTTGGAGGCTGAGGGAGCCCCTTGATGATGCAGGAAGTGTTTGTGGGTGTGACACTGCCTGGCAGAGGGGTGCTGTCATGCCTGAGCTGATGGGTCTTCCCCCGTTTCCCTTCTCAGGGACTATGGAGCCTCCACCAGGATTTTACCAAAGCCCACTTTATTTCTCCGGTCTCCTAGCAAGAAGGAACATCTCCACTTTGCATCAGAGTTGGACTGAAGATCCAGCCAGGTGGAATGGGAGCAAGCAGCAAAGGGCAGGAAGCCTCACTGCTCTGAGCAGGATACTGTATAAACCCTCCTGTTTTGGGGGGCTCTGTTTATTTTGCGTATGGTGTCCTCCGAGAGATGCAGGCTGTGTATCTGTTCCCTGAAAAAGCAATATATTTCTCCACCTTCCTGCTGGAGGCTTCACTGTCAGTTTTCTGCAGCTGGATGAATGACCGTGTGTGTCTGTCATCAATTCCACAGTCTGTTATTTAAATTACAAAGCTCATTCTTTGCATCAGCATATGCACAGCAAGTTAGCAATCTATGCATAAAGTCCCAGCAGGCAATGATTGTCTCCTAAGGAAGGCAGAAGGAAAGGCAGCCCACTGGATTGACAGAAATATCACGGAATTCAGATTTGCTCCTGGAACAATCTGGTTTTCTTTTGAAGAAAGTTGGCATTAACATGGTTTCGACTGAGCATAGGTAAGCACAGCATTGAAAATTAGGCTGCCAACACAATTACATTGTGGTGTAAAAAACCCCCAGTCTTACCAGCTTGTTTATGACCTCAGTAAAAACAAACCCCAGACCCGAACAATTATGCTAATTCTGCTTTGATTTACAGCAATGATAACCAGCAATGTGCTGCCAGAGCTGACTGATGCGTGTGCCCAAGGAACCTGCATGGATCTCGTGGGGCTTTCTGCAATGTTTTGCCTTAATGGTTCATTAAGATTTGGGTTCTGGTTAGAATAACTCCCACTTTGGGTCTCTCCTCCAGCTGTGGGTAGTGTGAGCCCACTGACTCATCATTACTATTGGAGAGAATGTGGGTGTGGAGAGCTGCACCCTATGAAATCTGGTATCACTGATCCAGGTGAACCAGCAAAAAATGGTTTTCTTTAATTGCAAACCATAGTAGGGCTGTTCTCTCCTTAGCTTGGGCAGTGGCCAAGCAGGGAGGCAGAGGACACTGTTTTAGCTGATTTTTCCTCTGTGGTGTGGTCTCTGCGGGACGCTGCCAGCAGACCAGTTAAAGCTGTGCTGGCTCTTCCTCAAAGCCTTGAGCCACTCTGAGACCAGTCCCCTGCCCCACCAACACACCTAGGAGTGTGGTGGAGACACCAAGAACACCTCCACTCCTCCACAGGTGCTGAGCCACCTGGATCTTAGAGCTTTCTGTGGATAAAAAGGCTCTTTTCACAGCAATCACTGTTTACACTTTCAATTGTTAATAAGGAGCTATAATTCAAAAGTAACTAAGCCCTCCCAGACCTTTTCTAGGTATCCTCCCAACAGAGAGTTTTGAGGTCTGGCTGATTAAGCTGTCAGGGACTGAGGTGTGTGTGTACATCTCTTTTATATCTGTACACACACGTATACTTGCATGGGCAGGGAGATGTCTGGAGGCCCTGAGCTCTCTCTGGGTGCTCCAGGGAAGGCAGCCCAGGGCTCCTGCACAGACTGGGCTGGGGGTCCAGCGAGTAAATCTCTCCAGCAGTGTCACCTCCTCAGGGCACCCTGGCTAAAGCCTCCTGTGCATTCTTGCCCAGTGCTGAATTTGCAGTGCTGCCCTAACCACGGTCCATGGTCACTTGCCTCTGTGGGGTTCAGCTGTATTTGCTCTTGCTCAAATCAGAGGAAGCAGCTCCTGCCCTGGAGATCCATCAGTGCCCCTAGATGAGGAGCACTGTGCCCTGGCCAGGCTGCTGCAGCAGAGCCCACTCGCCCACCTCCACACCCCGGGGAGTGCTGAGCATGTGGACAAACCCCCCTTAATATGTTGTGAGTAATTTCAACCCTTGGAACAATTTCTGGATCCCTGGTAATGGTCTGTCTCCTTGCAGCAAAACGATTTTGGAAAGGCTGCCCTTCGCTCTCAGGCTTTCAAATGACCTTTTTTTTTTTTCCTCTGACAGAAGGATAAAATCACAAAAATTAGTGTGAAAGCTTTTGTTGTTTGGGGGTTTATGATGCAATATATATTGGCTGGTGTGAAAGTTCCCCTTGCTGGGTGTAGCCCCTATGTGCTTTGCCAAGCCATCTCTGAGCCATAGTGTTACAATGGCACATCTTAATCTAATGAGTTTAAGCACAAACAGTTATTATTTCTAAAGAAATACATGCTATTAAGTGCTATCAAGCTTCTACAGATACTATTATAACATTGGATGAAAAGCATTAGAAAAGGCTGAACTCTCACCTGCGAAGAGGCACATAATGCAAATCAACAGAGCTGCATTTCTTTACCACTTCATTGACTCACAAACATGCAGCTTGTAGGAGTCCTTCAGGATACCCCCCTGTTCACAACTCTGTTTTATTTCCAAACACCAGTAAAGGAACAGTTTTTTCCCTCAAGGTAATTGCATAACTTCCTTCTGTTTCACACTAAAAAAGCACGATGCACATCAATGAACTGCAGAGCATGTTTAGATATCTCTTACCCTTCGCTAATGATGTTCAGTAGATCAATCAGGGGGAGAGAGTAATTTATTTTTTTCCTTCCATATAGAGGATCTTGATCTTTCTCCGAGGGAAATGACCTTGACATGATAACGCAGCTAAACTGGGAAAGCTGTTTTGCTATTCAAACTGAATGTAGACTAGCTAAATAAATAGCAGGCAAAAGAACAAATCTTTTCCCCTAAATAAATGTAAGATATTAAGACCTGGCTTTGCAATGATTATAGTCTAATACAAAGCTTGCTGAGAGGCGATATTTTGCTCGTGTCTCTAACCTTGAATTTTCCATTCATCTCTGTGGAAATGCTTCCTTTTTACTACACATTTTGTGCATACAAAGAACAATCTAAAACTTACGTGGCATGGTCAATCAGAGATACTTAACTGGCTCTTTGGAAAACATGAATTGTCTTTTTTTTTTTTTTTTTTTTTTTTTTTTTATAAAAACACAA
>VWZT01001632.1:110094-121689 GCA_013397055.1 Pachycephala philippinensis
AAAAAAAGTAAGTGCCACCAAATTAATCATTAAAGCCGATTGGAAAGTCTCCAAGCACCAGCTGAGTTTAAAAAAACCCCAACAACTAAACAAAAACCCCATACACTTTGATAAGAGCCAACTGGGAATGAGATTCTTTTTTCCCTCTAAGTTTCAAAAAGAACAACAACAAAAAAAACAATTCAAAGAATTGGCAAGCAAACAAATTGAACAATCATGGCCGGTTGTAAGGGCCATGCTTTGACTCTGGAGAAACAATTCATAAATATTCAATAGCCTGGGGAAACATGAAAAACAGGATTAGACTTGTTCGTGGGAGTTCATCTTTAGGGTCAATGCAAGGGTGAAAGAGCCAAGACAGCCAAATTGCAGTTTTATAACGTATTTCCCGGGACAGACAAGATCTGCAGTCTTCTCTCTTAAAAACAAAATCAAAAAACAACCTCAAAAGACAGCAAAAAAGCCTTTTCACTTCCTTACGCAGCACAGATGCTGTCTCAGCTCAGGCACACCCAGTGCACTCCCCAAGTGCCGTGGGACAGTGCTGGCTCTGGCTGTATGTCCCCAGAGGCCCTGTGTGGCCTGTCCTCACATGGTGGCCTGTCCCCACAGACTGTGGCACTGCTGCCATGCTGTGTTTGACACTTCTGAGGTTGCCTTATCCCATATTCATTGCTGGCATGCGGGATGTTCCCGGGGGTTAGTGCCTGTGGCGTCTTGTAGCTCAGCACAGAAATTGGGGTTTTACTGAAGGAAAATATCCTACGGTTTTGAAGCTGGCAGGGTTGCCCCTGAAGTCCTTCCACACAAAGTCAGTGCACAGCAGAGAGCTAATGAGCTCAAAAGGCAGATGGGATGGGAAGAGTCCACAGTGCTTCCAGGAACCACCCCCAGCTTGCCAAGGGGAATAGAAAGCTGTGACCTCTGGCAAGACAGCCAGGAGCATGAAGACATCCATATGCCACCTATCCCAGCTAGAGGCTGAGATGAAGAGAGGTGAGTCTCAGGGAAATGCAGCCAGGTCCAGATGATAACCCAGTACTGTAGGACTTGGAGCCACTGCCTTCCTCTGCTTCCAGGGAAAAGGCTAATCTTCTGTTTACTCATGCATCCCTTGGTTGCCTGTTTAGAGGGTGACATTGGTATCGCCTGTTGCCAAATGTGTGTGTAATTCCTTAGCAATTGCTCTCCACTGCCAGGATGGATGGCTGTGTGCTGCCATGAGACACACACTGGCATTAGCAGCAGCACTGTGGAATCTGTGAGTTAGCCCCCATGCTCATAGGAAAAGAAAAATACAGTATGACTAGAACCAATGAAAAATCAGCCCCTTCACTTTTCCCTCCATTGCAGCATGCAAAGTTAATAGTGTTTTAATGCCTCTAAAGTGACTGGATAAGGGATTTTGGTGACTTTATCCATCATCAGTTCAGGGCAGATACACCATTTGTGATTTCTACACGTAGAATCCTACAATCATGCAATCACTGTATCAGGTTTGCATGTCAAGGTTTTGATAGCAGTGGGGCTACAAGGGTGGCTTCTGTGAGAAGCGGCCAGAAGCTTCCCCAATGTCTGATAGAGCCATGACAGACCTGCCACTGGCCAAGGCTGAGCCCATCAGTGGTGGTGGATGGTGGCAGTGCCTCTGGGATAACAAGTTTAATAAGGGCATAAAAAAACAAACCCCTGCACGATTGCAGCTGGAGTGAGGAATGAGCATCTGTGAGAGAAACAGCTCTGCAGACAGCAAGGTTGGGGAAGAACGAGGGGGAGGAGGTGCTCCAGGCACCAGAGCAGAGATTCCCAACTCCAGATATCCAGCCTAATCCCCACCCAGAACAACTTGAGGAAATTTCATCTTGTCTTGTGGCTTTTTACTTAGGAGAAGAGATGAACCCCTACCTGGTTACAACCTCCTTTCAGAGAGGGATAAAGTCTCCCCTAAGCCTCTTCTTCTCCAGGCTAAAAATCCCCAGTTCCCTCAGTTGCTCCTCATCAGACTTGTGCTCCAGACCCTTCACATCTTACATTGCACAGGAATATGATCCTTAAAACCTGGTAGCTGGGAAAAGGTGTTGGAGCCCCTCTGCCATTGAACTATGACTAGGAATTGCAAAACACCTCGCCAAGTGTGGGTGAGGAAGTACAGTCCAAGAGTCTTGCCAGAAATTGCACCAGTTTTGTTGACAAATAGGGCAAGGATGAAGCTGAATTTAGAACTGTAGCTATAAATATCTTCTGCTTTGCTATAAGTAACAAAACTGTGGAAGTAAGATAGGTAGTCTGCAGGATCCAGCTGTTAAATATCAGCTTTCCCAGTTCCAGTAGGAAATGCTTTGCCTTGCGGTACTCAGGATACTGTAATATTGCATTTTTGTTCTCTTCAATGTCTGCAGAGTCATTTCCTCCATCTTTGCAGTTACTTCTGTCATCTCTGGTGCCTTTTAATATTCCACAGTAACTCTCAGCAGAAGCACCAAAGGCTGAGGGGAAATTGGGCTTTCTCCACCAGAGCCTCCTTGTGCAGGGTTTTCTATTTGCTGATTATTATCTTGAACAAGCAGAATCCTGACAAATGAAGGGGGGGAAGGGGCTGCTCCCTCTGAGCTTTTGTACCTTTCCCAGGTTGTTTTCCTCTGCTTGCTGGGTTACAGAGATACTATCACAAAGCTTTAATACTCTTGCTTTGGGGTGAGGGATTTCTGCAAGGTGGATTTCACTGAGCTTGATGATGTGGGAAGGCAGAGGCTGCAGGACAGGCTGTGCAGTGCTACATCTCTTCCCCATTTCGATTAGAGCTCATCATGTGCTGAGTGAGGATAAGGTTGTAAGGAGTGACCAGCCACAGTAGGGCAATGCCAAGCAACCAATTGCACTTTTATTAGAGAGGATTTAAAAAGCTCCTCTTCAGTGGGTAATTCTGAGTCTGGGTTTTATCCCAGTCCAGGTGTCTCACAGGGGTTTGTGTCCAAGAGTCATGCGAACAGCATCCCGACTCAGCCTGATGGGAGCTGCTGGTTTTCAAGGGCATATGGCTGCTGTTTTCCCTCATGCATGGTCAGGTATTCCCAGCTACAAACAGGGAGTCTGAGCCTCATCCCTCCCTGCTCTGTGTTTGCTTTAGTCTCTTGCTGTTTCCTTTTTCTTGCCCTGCATTGATACTTCCTTCGCACTTCTGCTGGTCCTCGATCACCAGCAGCCAGGGCATTGCAACTCTCTATATTTTAACTCAAAGTGAGTGGCATCTTTTCTCCTGGCAGCAGGCTGCTTTGCTTTCTTCCCCTCTCCTTCAATAAAAAGTGACAAGTGCTCCTTCACAGAGCAGCACAATCAAAGGAACCGCTCACAGAGAGCTGACAGTAACTTGTGCACTGGCTGCAAACTGTTTCACTGTGGAGCCGCTTAAATAGAGTTCACATCCTTTCCATTTCTCTCCCTCACGTGACAGTGCCTTGCACCCTTTCTGATGATATCAGAGCTTATCTCATCATGGCTTATCTGAATAATCAGCTCTGGGTTTTTGAAACCATCTCAGAGGGAATTTTTGTGGCTCTGCAAAGCTCTGCAGTGTGGTAGACGCAGCTGAGAGCTGGACAGAGGGCTTTGCTCCCTGTTCTGACACCAGCACCTTGCTAATTGCTGAGTCAATATATAAGGAGCTTTTCTAACCATTTCAGGATGCACTGATGTGCGTCTTCAACAGTGGTTCAGGCAATCACAGACACTCTTTGGACAAAGGATCTCATCTTGATGAGTGCCAGCACTGCCTAGCAGCAAGGGAGCCTCTGAAAAATGCTGCAAATCAATAACGTCTCTAGTTCTCGTCCAAATTCCCTGGATCCTGGGAGTTTACCTCTCCCATCTTCATCTCCAGCAGTGTTCCTCAGCACTGATGGGCATCTGTTACCCACTGTCTCAGTGCCAAGCTTTTGCCAGTGTGTGTTGGAGGCGTCTTGGTTGAAAATGCTGCTGCTCCTGGTTACAAGCTGCTGAGAATCTGTGTTACCGAGAGCAGCCCCACTCTCAAAGGGAGTGTTTGTCAGGCTACTTTTGGGCTGTAATGGCAGCTTTTGCAGTGTGGCAGTGGATTCAGCAGAGACCATTGATGGTGGATGTGGCTGTGCCCCTTTGCTCATCACGGTGGATTTGGGAAGGGCACAGGTGGGGCATAAGCTTTGTATGAAATGCATGAGTAAATTCCACTCAGGATAAGGCTGCCTTTTGTAACCTGGCCTTGCAATTAGGAAGGGGAAGGACTGCCACAGCCATGTGTGCTGGCACAAACCAGTTCCTGGTGTAGAGATGCTGGCAGGAGAGTTTGGCACTATTGCTGCCAGAGCAATGCAAGGACGGAGAGTTCAGGGGTGGCTTTTGACTCATGCTTAAATCTGAGTCTGGCTAATTCCCACTAAATTTAATTTTAATTTGTTTGGACCAAGTGCATTTTAAGATGAAATATAGAGTTCAAAACTAGTCACAAAGTCTCGCACCTTTATGTGAGCAGCCATTTCATTTTGGTCTGTGTTCCTAGAGGTGACCTGATAGTGTGCACTGGAATCCAGCATTTCTAGGAAGGCATGGCTCTCAGTATTTCTTTGTTTTGTTTTGTTTTCTTATTTGTATCTACAGTATTGGCATAGTTTAATCCCAGCTGGCAACTAGGAACCATACAACCACTTGTTCACTCCCTGCCCTGCCAAGTGCGATGGGGAGAACTGGAAAAAAAAGTAAAACTCACGTGTTGAGATAAGAACAGTTTCATAATGGAAATAAAGTATAATAGTGATATTAACAATAATAATAAGATCATGATGTTGTTGGTGTTGGTGTTGGTGGTGGTGTTGGTGTTGGTGTTGTTATGAAAAGAAAATAGGGAGTGGAATAAAAACCAGGATAATGTTATTCCAAGTGATTCACAGTACAATTTCTCACCACCCACAGATGGATGCTCAGCCTGTCCCCAAGCAGCAATCAGCAGCTCCCCCCAGTTAATACACTGAGCATATGGAATATCCCTTTGGCCAGGTCAGGACAGCTGTCCCAACCGTGCTCCCTCCCAGCTCCTCAGGCGCCTGCTCACTGCCAGAGCATGGGACGCTGTAAAGTCCTTGATTCGGAGTAAGCACTGCTTAGCAACAGTTAAACATCAGTGTGTTACCGACATTATTCTCCTCCTAAATCCAAAACACAGCCCTGTACCAGCTATTGAGAAGAAAATTGACTCTATACCAGCTGAAACCAGGAGAAGTATGTTTCAGTGAGTTATTACCTTCATTGTTAGGTTATTTTTTTTACCCTGCTAATTTAAATGAATGTTGCTTTATTGAGCATAGATGTACATTGGTATGAGCAGTAGGAAGCTCAGAAAACTACTTTGCAAGGATTCTCCTTCTGCTGCTGTGCTAATGAAACCGAAACACTCTTCCTTGCAGTGGTCTGTGCAAGATAGCTGGACTTTTTACATTTTGTAATTACTTTCTAGATTATTATCTATTACTATTTCATGCTTGATTCCATGTCAATGTCTTTGGCCAAGGTCTGTTTTGACCATCTTATTTTGCATATTAGTACTACGCTTCTGAAGAAAACACTGCTTTTGCTGAAATCTGGGAGACTGCACTTGCTGAGTAGGCTGGGGTAGCAATTTGGGAACTTCAATAATTAGTCCTTCATTCCCAAAAGTCTGCTTATACAGCACATAAATGTGAACTAACCTTTAGGAATCCTCTGCAGCTCTGACACCTAATATCAAACTTACACTTTGCAACAGGACAGAGAATGTATAATTTATGAGCTAGTGAAGTATCTTTAATTAAACCAATATTTTCTAAATTTTGACTTACTTTAATTCTAATCTAACAGAAAGAAGCAATCTGAGTCCAGCTGAGGTTTTCCTTAAATACCACCCTTGTTATCTGGAAGACTTTGAATCAAGTAAGATAGATGGTTTTAATTTCCATGTTCTCAGTGTAACACTTGGGGTCAATGTTTGCATACTTATCATAGGCAGTTTACTACTGACAACCACTATAATTGTTCAACTTTTCCTTGGTGAAGACCTGATTGACTATTATGCACTGTATTTATTTTGTCTCACACTAAAATACAGATGATTGATTATTCCATCATTCTATTGACCAAGGCTGTAACAAGGTGTGACAAATATGTGCCATTACAGTCCATAACCAGCTGTGGAAGGTGGTGCAGTCAGGTAGGAGAATTTTAATGCACACAACTCTCTGGAAAGCCTTAGCAAACTTTCAGGACACTGTATTTAACAGATGTTACCTGAATTAATGGTCGTCATTTCTGCTAGGTACTTTCCAAGGATGAAAAAAGAAGATAACAGGTCCTGATCTGAAAAGCTTAGAGTATGTTTGAATCCACAGGAGTCAAGGGAAATTATTCCAATGAGTTGCTGGGCTTTGGCAGGGTTCTGAGGGTCATCCTTCTGTTTACTTCACTGAGAGTTGTGTCAGCCCTGGAAAAAATCTCCATTTGTTAACTGCATTAAAATATGCAGAGAAAGAAGTGTCTTCTGTCACTGATGTAGCACATTAACATGAATTATATGCACATATCAAGGAGACTTACAGTTGAAAAGAGAAAAATCCTGTATTTTAAAGCTCTTTATCTGCAACTTGGTATTTGAAATGCATAATTTAATTATCTTTGAACTTCTTTGTTTCTTCTTAAAATAAATCATATTTAATTTTCCTTTTAAATATCATGCGTTGATGGACACAGTACTGGGGATTGTGGCAACAAAATGGTGTTGAACCAGCCACTGGAATTTAGTAGTAATAAACAATGCATTTGCTACCAGTCTGTCATATTAATTAGTCTTCAGAATGTGTCAGTGCTCTTCATTTGTATTTAACATTGCCTGAGCTTACTGCCAATTAAATAAAATGTTGTTATCAACTCAACTCGCACGTGATTACATTGGATTAATGTGGTTCTTTTCTTTGATCCACTATAATTAAAAATCAGAGTTGTGATTTTAAACAAGTGTAAAAATATAATCAGTTTGTATAGCAGCTGCCTTTTTCTTCTAATATACTTTAATAACATTCACCTCCAATTAACAACTGTGGAAGCCCTGGGCCCTGTTTAGCAGCTCAGAGGAGACAGAGCATTTTGGAAGTGCTGGAAGAAGCCCCATGTGTGTCCCTGTCCTCGCCTTCTGTCCAGATGTTTTGGATGATGTTTTGGAGCAGGACCTGTGACTGTTCAGCCCCCAAATCCTGCGGGAGAACTCATCAGATGCAAACTGAAAGAAAATACTGCCTTTAAACACCATACTGTTTCTCTTGAAGCCTGATGGCTGCTCCATGCCTAAATCCCGGGGAGGCTCTGATGTCTGGGAGCACCACAGAGGGATGTGCTGTGCATCCTCCTTGTCCTGTCCCCCAGCAGTCACAGAGCCCAGGGGCATATGGAGACACGAGCTCGTGCAAAATGGACCCCTGTGACTGTTGGGAGGATGTGAACACCTGTGTGATGGCCCCAGAATTACCAGTCTACGCAGTTTCGACTTTGGAGGCTCTGGTGTTTCACTGAGCTCAATTTTGGGACCTGCCACCCAGCAGGGGTGAGGAACAGACAAAACACCACCGCTCAAAGCAGAAGGATGCTGTTTCCCATCGCTTCCCACTTCTCTGCTGCTGACAGACAGGGCTCACCCAGCAGAAAGGATGGAGGAGGCTGCTCTTCTGCTGGAGCAGATAGAAGCAATTAGTCAAATCACTGTGGCGCAGAGAGGGAAGCTGGCCCGTCTCCTCTGCGCCACAAATGACTCATTGCATAACAACTTCAGTAAAGGGATATTTTTTTCCCTCTGCTACTTTGAGCAGGGAAACAGATGAGTTTTTCAAAAGGCCACCAAGGCTTTTGTTTGAGAGCTTTGCCTTCTGCATCTCCTAGGACCACTGAGAAAGCCATGACTTGAATAAATGTCATCAGCAGTCGCCCTGGGAGGAATGGAGACCAAGAGCATTGCTGCCTCTTGAAGGAGCATAGCCATGACCTGGTGAGCAGCTGGCAGATAGCTGGTGACTTGTTATTCACCAGACTGATAGACCCATTTATACCACATACGCCCCAGTGGTGCTGGATCCTGTGGGAATAAGGCAGCCGCCCCCTTGTCCATACCAGCCACGTGGGGACTGCACAGCAAGGGCATGCAGCCCCTGCAAAAGCACTGCTGGCTGGAAGAACATTTTCCCAGTAGGCAGAAACAGAGACTTCCTCTCTTACTTTTTGCATCACCTCCCAGGCAGTGAGGAGCCGTCAGCATCGCGTCTGCTGAAACTTGCCCAGTTGAGCTGAGTCTTGCCCGCTGCTGTGCTCCATCAGCTGCCATTGCAAAGGGCAGAGTGCTGCAAGAGGCAGAGCTTGCCTGTCCCACCATTCTCAAAGTGCCCCCCGTGCCCTTCCTCACCCATTCTCAAAGCAGAGGAGTGGTAACTAAGCAAAGAATTAAGGCTGAATGAGTGGCAGGTAGTGAAACATGAGCCATGCCTTGCTGGCCCCTCGGAAAGTAACACACAGTGTTCTGCTGAGGCAGTGCTCTTTGTGCACATAATAAGTAGCGTTCCAGTGAGACGAAACCTCAGGCTCCTGATTCAGCTGATATTTCTGGCAAATTGTTGACCTGTTGCAGTTTATTTAGGATTTTTCTTGTCCTGGTAGAGTGGTTCTAAGTGACAGATTTGTCATTCTGTTTCTAACAAATATGCAGCTTTTGTGATTCTGAAACTTGTGCCTTGAAGCATCCCAGATAATAATTGCTTCGGTGCTCCACAGTAACACTCTGTGTTTATAAGCAAGGAAAAGAATTAATTTAATATTAATTACTAGGATTTAATATAGCCAGTGCTAGCTTGTGTCATAGAATAACTCATAAGGACAATTTTAATTTCACCTGATGTATGTATTGATGGTTTCTCTCCTGGGCTGGAACCAGGTGTGGCTGCACCGTGGGCAGGGAGAAGGGCAGCCCTGCTAACAAGAAGTGGCTGTGGGGAAAGGGTTCAGAAGAGCCACTTGTCACCCTGAAAAATTTTAAAGGAGAAAACAGGACAATGGCCCTTCTTTCGGATCACCTTGGGAAGGAACAACTGCAGAAACAGTCTCCTTGCCTGGGTGTGATGCAGTGGGTTTGATGGATTAAATGCTGCTCTTCTGGAGTTTTCCCTGCTTTGTTGTAGCATGAGCAAAAGGGCATTTCTTATGTCACTTCAAAGAGGAGACGTGTCAAATCATAGAGCACCAGGCTGGAAGTGACCTCCAGGATCACCTGGTCCAACATTTCTCAGCAAAAGCACTGTCAGACAAAATGGTCCATCACCCTGTCCTGCTGAATCTTAAGAGTCCAATGTCAGGGAATACACCACTTCCCTGGGGAGATTATTCCAATGGCTGATTGTTCCCACCGCGAAAAATTTTCTTCTTGTGTCTAGTTGGAATCTTTCCAGAAGTAATTTGTACCCATTATCCCTCCCTTTTCCATGTGACTCCTGTGAAAAGGGAGTCTCCATCTTCTTTGTAGTCACCCTCTAAATAGTGGAGCATGGCTATAAAGACCTTCCCTAAGGCTTCTTTTCTCAAGGCTGAACAAACCCAGTTCTCTCAGCCTTTCCTCACATGGCAGCTCTTCCCAGTCCTTGGCTCATCTTTTCAGCCTTTCCCTGGACTCTCTCTGCCTGTTCACATCCTTTTTGTGTTGCAGGCCCACAACTGAGCACAGTATTCCAGGTGTGGGCTGACTAGTGCTGAGTGGAGCGGGATAATGCCTCCTTTATCTCTGCTGGTGATGCCCTTGTTGATGCCACCCAGCACCCTGCAGTGTCCCTTTGCTGCAGCCGTGCACCGTTCACTCATACTGAGCTTGTAATGCAGTGACAAACCAAATGCTGCCTTGTGCTTTGCCACCTATTAAACCCAGCAAGAGGCTCTGATCAAACTCCTTTTCTGAGAGTTGCTAAAAGGCTTTTATTAGCAGTGAGATGCAGCCCGCAGGGACCTGTCACACTGATGTTTCCCTGACAGGGATCAGAGATCAGACAAACTTCTTCAGTGATGTACGTCCAAGTTGTCTTTCAATATCCTTTGGCCTCACAGTTCATGTCACATTAAGGTTTTTCCTAAATACTCGTGTTTAAGATGAAACTCAGGCTGGAGCTTGTACCAGCCCAGAGGTGTGCACTGGCAGTTGCACAATTTTTTGGGGTGTTTGCCCTGAAGTCAGGCAGTGCATGGCTCATCCTTGGCTGCCATGGGCTAGATCTCCCTGCATGAGTGAGGATGCTGCAGACACTTGAGGTCTTGGGAATTGCTAATGAAACCAACTGCTCTGCCAGCAAAGTATCCCCCACTGGCTGTGTAATTAAAATGGGGACTGTATGGGTGTGAAGTTAATGCTGTATATGTAATGTATCTGTCCAAAGGTAAGCCTTCACATCTGTTCTCTGTAAAAGTATAAGTGCAGGACATAATTAAGCGGGTGAGAAATAGTTTGAGTGGAAAGCAGAGCTGTCCACCAGCAGCTCAACCCATGCCTCGCTGCAGAGAGCAGTGCCTAACCAGCCAGAGTTAGAGCTGGCATAAAAACAGGCTGGAAGTGTTCCTGGTTAAAAACATTCATGGCTTAGTTTTTAATTTTTTCCCCTTTATTTTGTCATTGAAGACAAGGAGAAACTTCAGCGTGTAAATGCCACCAGATCTCCATTTCACACTGACGTTCCTAGGGACACCAGAACTGCCCATAAAGTGTCTGTCACCTATGAAAATTGGAAAAAAAATCTTCCAGGTTTCTGCACACCCTTGTCACACATTGTTACTTAACCCTTGCCTGCCCACCTCCTGCTGCTGCTGAAGATGGTGACAAACTTTCCTCAACATGCTGCTCTTCTGGTTGTGGGAGAGCTGCTGCAGTTCACGGAGAGCTGCTAAAGAGAGGGAAAAGAGGGGCAAATACCTGTCCTGGCAATTTAGGACTGGAAGTGTCTGGAAGTGCATTTGTGGAGTCAGAAAGATTCACCCGAAAGATTTGCAGCCGTAGACAAAAACTGAACTTCCCACCCAGGCTTTTCTTCCCACCTCATCTACTTTTTTTTTTTGCTAAATGTCAGTTTGCTTGTCAGCCTCCGGCTGGGGTTTTCATGTTATTCCCTCACTTCTTTCAGTAGGATCCCTTTGCCGGCGAAGGAGAGAAATGTCACGGCATGACAGCTCCTCTGTCCCAGCTGCACGTGTGAGTGGGGGTCTCTGGCAGCGGCCAGGACACGGCATCTGGACAGACAGACAGCACAGCTCCTGATGGAGGGCAGCAGGAATAGAAAGGTTTAAGGGTACCTGTCACGCCCAAAAGCAGCAGCCGGTGGATTTAAAAGTAAAATGTGCAAATTTGGTGTCTGCACTTGGGTGGTTTCTCCTGGCAGAAAGTGGGATGCCAGATGCATCCTGGCTTCTTTGTCTCCCCCTCCATTACACCCCAGCACTGACTCCTCAACACTTCGAGATGCATGATAATATTTAGATAATTTAATGGTTTATAGTATATGTATATATATTTATTGCTTATAATAA
>VWZT01001632.1:121722-157139 GCA_013397055.1 Pachycephala philippinensis
TACACATATTTAGAAATATTTACACATGCATAAGTATGTGTGCATATAAAAAGACCTTTTAAAAGGTGTTTTTATGTATATATACAACCAGCATATATATATATATATATGCACATAAATATACATATATGCACGCATTTTAAACATTAAAAAACATTGGGATTCAGATATATAAAGACCTCTGTATATAAATACCTGGAAACTTTCTATATCTATGTATCATCTATATCTATATCTAGTGAATATAAGGATTTTGCAGAGGGCTGTGGCTCTGGTGCTTGGCTCAGCTGTGCTCAGCAGTGCCCACCTCACCTTCCCAGAAGGTCTGGGGGAAGTCCCCATCTCTATGGGCTGGTGCTGCTGCTGCTGCCCCTCCTGTCCAGGGAACTGTGACTAAGTGCGCAAAACACCTTTGGCTGAGCTTGTGCCTGAGCATTCATATTTATTTCTCTGTCTCTTGATGCCACTCCATAAACAATGAGATTTTAATTCCCCCTCTGCCACCTCTCTGAGCATTTCTTGGCATCTGTCTGTGTTTAGACCTGACAAACATGCAGTGTGCTGCAGTCTGTCCTGTGGGAGATGCACAGGTGTGCACACACCCAGGGCTCGCTGTCTCGCCCCTGTTAATTTTCCCTCTTGTTTTACTGACAGTCGGTGTCTCAGCCTAGTCCAAAAGTGACTCTGGAGGGTGGCTGAGGACAGGGCAGAGCCAGAGCACTGCTGTAGGGCCAGCAGTGATGGCTGGGTCTTTGGCGAGCCAGGGGTGGAAAGGGATGCTTTGCTTCTCAGCTGCTGGATTTGACTAGAAACTTTCTGTTTAGTGTCTATAGCACAGATACTGATGGCTGGTTTATTATCTGCAGCCTGGTTTACATCAGGAGAGGCCTGGGATTCAGCGTTCCCTTCCCTTCTGGTTACAGGACTCAGTGGGGCTTGCAAGTGCTGCTGGAGAAGACTGAGGATGGGGCACTACCTGGAAAACTCAGCTGGGGCACACACACCTGGGCAGACTCAAGGCAGTGTAACATTCTTGCCTACATGCAGCCAGCCAAAGCTGTTGATTTTGTGCTCCCTGGAAAGACTTTCTTTTGGCTATTTTTTTGTATATCTTGAAATTTATAAAGCGCTTGACCACCCAAGGAGCTTTGCAACTCCACTATCTGCATCGTCGCACAGCAAGCAGGTGCCCACCTGGTTCAGATCAGTTTAAAGGGAAAAAAACTTCTAGGAAGGAACTGGAAGCAGAATTGGATGAAAAAATGTCTTCTTAAAAAGACCAAGAATTTGCAGAACCTAAGTGGCATAATGAAGGAGGCTTTGGCAATAAAGCAAGCTGTGTGAATAGGTCAGGAAGGGAAGGATAAAGGGACACTTACTTAGATTTAGACCTTGGAAAGACTATTCAAATGCACAACCTCTACAAATACAGGGCATGAGAAAGACCAAGGAGGGCTGCTGGCTCAAAGCACAGGGCAGGAGTATATGGACAGGTTATATGCCCTCTTCCTCAAAGCGGGAAAAATAGCTGGTTTTGGATGAGGAGGAAGATTTGGAGCTTGGGCTAAAGGCAATGGGGGAAAGGGACTGAATGCAAAATTGGAGGTTAAGGAAGATGTGCAGAAATGGAATCCCAAACACATGAGCCCACACTGAGCTAGGTTTTATAGCCTCTTATCAACCAGCAGAAACTTGCAACAGGACATTTCTGGGGTACTTACATACTTTGACGGGTTTGTTGGGCACCTACAGAGCAGGCTTGGGTTCTCAACAGCAGGGAGTGGGCAGTCTTTCTCCTGCAGTTTTTAAGGTGGGTGCTTGACCATCTTATCAGCTCAGGGGTGGGATTGTGTACAAGGAGTGTGTCTGGTGTTGTACAGGTATTTAAGAAGGGCTTGCTAAGTGATCAGGGTCCAGTACTCAGAGCTTCGTCACATTTTTCTGAATGAAAGACTATTTAAAGAGACATGAAGGCAAATGGGATAAAATGCAGCATGATTTATCAAGCAAGATCAACCTGAAATCCCTAACTGATCTTGCAGATAAAGGAAATCCAACGGTTCTCCTCCTCCAGGATTTCAGTGAATCCCTTGCCTTTGTGCTCTGAATATCTAACATTGTAAGTCATGCTGGAGAAGATGGGGATTAATTAAATAACTCAGAAATAGGTGATGAATTGGCTAATAGGGACCAGTAGTGGTAAGAGAGCCTTTTCAAGGACTGGGCTGCAGCTTACTTTGATGATTCTCTATCTGCATTAAAGGCCTCAGCAGAGGAACAGGGGCGTTTGCTGAGGGAACCCGGTGGGGAGGACGGCAAACACACAAAGAGTTTTGGGACATTTTAGTGAAAGGACCTGGAAGACCATGTGCACACAGGAGGTTAAAACCAACTGGTACAGCATGGTATGAGGCACTCTACTGTCTCCCAAAACCCCATGGCAAGAGGGAGCACACTCAGTTTATCGCACGTGGTGCACCAGGGTTCTTGTGCCTCATGCCCTGCTCCATCCCTGTGCCTAGAGGCTTCTGCAGCTGCATGCCAGATGCTGTCAGATGCAAAAAGCTGTGACATAAGCAAGCAATGCTGGTGGTATCACGCCTGGCTCACCACCCCCTTGTTCACAGCTACCAGGGAAACCTGTCACAACCACGCTCTGGTTTTCTTGCTATACTTCTCCCTGCTGTCACCCATCTCTCTGCATGCCTGATTTCTGACTAATGTAAATACACACCCCCTTCTTTAGCATAATTGAATACTAGTTCCTTAATATGTGTTATTTTCCACTGTATCTCCATTTCCCTGCTTCCCATCTTAAGAGTGACAACAATTGCTATTACTGTTTGACTGCTGCGTGTATATAATTAGAACAGTTGGCTCAGGTAATTTCTTTTTGCTTCCTTCAGTTCCTTCCTCTGCTTTCCTCTAGTCTGCCTTTTGGAGTTTTTCTTCATTTCAGGCATTTTGGAGGAAGTTTTCAAAGCAGGGTGTGTGGCTTTTAACTCTTCCACCCATTGAATTGGAGGCCACCAGCTACTAAACCCTCTAAAATCTCTGAGTTTGTTAAACTCTCCTGAGCAGCCGACTTACTCTCATTCCCTGTTTCTTATCCCTGAGGCTCTAAGTGGAACTATGTAAATGATGTTTCTGCAAGTGAATTGCCTGGTTGAGCAAACTGCTTGGCTGGTTTTATTCCCCCATGGCTGCCAAGCATCCAGCACTACTGGTGTTCAGCTCACCTCCAGTGTGCCCAGGGAAGGGACATGCCAGGACCTGGATCTGGCCAGCCCATCACCTCCAAGCCATCCTTGCTCCAGCAACAGGGGAAGGAAAACACCCAGTGGCTGAGGGATTCATGTGGAGACACAAAGCAAATCCACACTGGGGACCTCGGAAATTCCCGCTCTCCTCTCTCCCCATGTCAGAATTTGTCTTGAAAGATTTCCTTTCACAGGAAAGGACCTGTTTAATTACAGCTATTGCAAAGACAGTTAATAGCTGATGAACACAGCAGTATATTTTAATTGAATATATTGAACATGCTGAACAAAAAACACAGTTCTTGACCTTTCTCATGAGTGAAATGTTAGAACAAGCTTCTCTAAATTCTGAGCCCATGGAGAGCATGGAGGGGACCACCCATTGCTGTTAATGGAGCCACCCATGTAAATCCCTTTATGACAGCTCAACAATGGGCTGCTGAACATGCAATTGGTTTCATTTCATACAGTTATTGTTCATGTTGGAGGGGAAAAAAGTGGGAGGGATTCTCTGGTTAAAGCAGAATGCTCCAGGTTGTTGTCTCTGGCCACTCCAGCCTCAGCCATCCCACACTAACACTTTTGTTAATGCCTGAAAGACTTTGGGTGATATAATGCCAGTGGCTACAGTTTGTCATTGCAATGGTACAGATCTATGAACTAATCACCCTTTCCTGCCCTCCATGATCAGGACAAGACAAAGCCAGATTTATTCAGGATGCCAGGATGCCAGGAATTGTCACCCCAATGCTCACCTGGGTGCAGGAGCTGCAAAGATATGGAACCCACACCCTTCCCTGTCCCCTCACCCCAGCCAGCTTCTGTCTTTATTGATTTCTAAGCTTGTGATTAAAGTTCGCTTGTGCTGTACCTTCGTGAATTGGCACTTGGGTCCTTACTCCAGCAAAAACTCACATTGATCCGTGCTGGAGCACAGGCTGAGTAAGCCCTCGGGGACCAGCTGTATATTTGCAGTGTGGTGCTCTTCAGCCACACGACAATTTCAGCACAATTTTGTAACATTAAAACAGCATTACCGATGTGTCTTTAACTGGCCACAAATAGAAACCTTGACTTGTCTATAGTGGTTTGATATTCCAAGCTAGGCAAGAACATTTAGTCCTGGCTTGCAAGTCATTTTATCACCAAAAGGAAATTTTGTAGGTTAGGTAAGTCAAGAGCTTATTCTTGCAAAACTGTGTCTGTGAGCTACAGTGAAACTTCATCTAATATTCAAGTGCAGGAAAAAAAGGAAAGGCTCCTTTTAAGGCTCATTAGTGATGGCAAAAAGATACAAAAAGACCACCGCCATTTTACACTTGTAAAAATACCCCTAGTAGATTCATATTTTTTAATCTTCAGTACAAAAGCTCCATAACTACAGCAAGGTATTAGTTTCCAATGACTAGCTAACCTTTTTTTCTATAGCCTCTGGCATTAAAACTCTCAGTGAAAAGACACTTTAGAGCTAGTTCGGGCAGTTCATTTTCTGTCAATCAACTCTTAGGCTGGAAGTATAAAGTCAGCAACATGACAAGATTTCTATTTTAATATCTTTACTCTTGATAAGATAATCCTCGAGGAACGGTGGTGATCAAATATTTACAGGCAGTGCTCACTGACATAGTCTATTATAAAATTAAATATATAAAATTATGTGGGGATAATGTTAATGTTGTGATAGAAGGACAAAATGCAGCATGCTTGAAATGAAGGTTGACTCTGCTTAATATACCCTCTGAGGCAGAGACCGGCACTGCCAGTGTGGGGAACAGAAGAGCTGCTTTCATTTCACATTTTGTGACCTTTCTCTGCTTTTCAGTAGCTTGTTTGCTATTTAAACACATTTGCTTACTTAACGATCTTGATTTTTAAGTATGTATTTGTGTGTGTGTGCTGGTGTCTCTGTGAGGTGCAGTGCATGGCTAACAAAGCCTGGGACAGAGCAGGATTTTGCATCGAGCCCAGGTGCCCTGGGAGCCCAGGTTTGGTGCCAGCCCTGGTTTGGGCTGTGCTGTAAGGGGCTGTGTAGAGCAGAAGGCACAGCTGGGGCACGTGGGGGGTCTTTGCCCACTTGCTACATCAGTCAGAGCAAGCAGTTACCTCTGGGGAGCTATTCCATGCACCCTGCAGACATGCACGTGCCCCAGGACAGATGGAAGTGCCCAAATTCCTGGTTTTACTGACCGTGAGATGCACTCAGGGAGAAACCTTTGCAAATACATTTTTTTGTCTTCCCCTTCTCTCTCTGCATTCCTGGTGGGACATGAGGTGACCAGAAGGCCCTGTCCCTGCCTCGGCTGTCCCAGAGGAGCACTGGCAGCACTGCAACACACCAAGGCCCCCCTGCCACTGCTCTTTAATGATGCTCCACTGATGCTCAGCCAGAGCACAGAGAAAATGAAGTGCCAATTTAGGCTGAAAAGCCAGTGCTAGCTAATATGGGAAATTACTCCAGCAATCATCACTCTTTTCCTGTCACTATGGTGACAAAAGAAATGACAAAAACCTGAGCAGAAAGATATAGTGACACAAGTAGAGAGGGACAGAGCAAATGCTTGGCAGCTGTGGCCAGGTTGAGGCAGATCCAAGAGGGGACAGTCAGTACAGGAAACCAGTGCTGGAGTCACTGGCTGCTGATGGCTGCAGTTGTGTCCCACACAGGGGTGTGCGATGTGACACAAATACTAAATCCACGTTGCACCAAGTACCACAGTCAATGAAGCTACCACAGACCTAAAAAATAGAATAATCACGGTTGTGCAAGGCTTTTATGACACAGCTTTAATCCTAACGCACTAACCACTGATTTTTGCACCACCTTTCTCTGCAGGACTTGTTTGCCACCTGCCCTAAGGGGGTCTGCAGCCAGCCCAGCCTCCTCCCCACAGTGTCAGCAGCTGGACATTGTTAGAGGACACATTGAGGAACTCTGCTCTTCCCAGCCAATGGAATGATCACCTGGGACTTGGAAACAGGTGTCCAAAATGAATGGGAAAAAACAGGGGGACATGCCTGGAGGCAGCCCAGGACCGGGAGGAGCAGCTGAAGTGACTCTGGCTGCTCAGCCCCTTGTCTCCACAGTACTGCTGGTCCGGTTTCCCTGAGGCTCTTCCAGCACCCTCATCTTACCACACACAGGTTGCTGAGCTGCTCAAGGAGAGAAATCTATCTCAAGAATATCTTCTCAAGAAACTCCAAAGAAGAAAGTGGGCAGTTGCAGCAAAATGTGTAGGTCCAAGGACAATTTGCTNCCTATCCTGCAGTGACACCCCTAGCCCTAGGGGCCAGAAGGACTCACCAGCAGATTGAACAGCATCCAATGTCTTTGCCACTTTAAGCTGAATTTTTATTTTCTTGGAGTCACCTTCTAAAGGAGGAAAAAGGGTGAGGTGCAGTGGGGGAGCAGAAGAGGGTTCTGGAGAGAGCAGTGGAGAAAATCTTCATTCTGAAATGCCAAGCCAAACACACCCTCTGCCCCGCCTCATCTTTTTTTGTTCTTTTTTTCAGGAGGGAAAACTATTTTCCAGCCAGCTCTACTCATGAGTGATTGTGCAGAGCTCTGCTAATGGGCTCTGCCAAGCTGTGGTCACCCTACGGAGCTATTGGCAGGAGAGGTGGCAAGTTGGAGAGGACTACAAGGGAACTCTGCATGATATTTTTTGATGAGCTTATTATTCAGAAATTTCACAAGAGCTGAAATATATCACTCTGTTCTGAAACTCAGCCCTGCCAACACACAGGACAGCTTACATGAGCAGCAGCATTTTCTCCTTCACAGCGTTGCTGGCCTGCACTCAGGAACCAGATGCGGGAATCGGACAAGGCTTTTCAGCAGCCATTGACCACAGTGACAGTGAGAGGTGGGGAGTGGATAGGAGGACACAGAAAGCTGACATATAAATTATTTTGGTACTTTCATGGCTGTCACTATGTGTGTATTTGGGCTTGAAAGTTTTTCATTAGCTCTGTGGGTACTCGGGCATTAAGATTTTTATTGCTTTACAGCTGTGTATGAGATCACCCCAGATCCCACATGGATTCAGGTATTTTTATTTCAGGAGTGCTCAGTCCCTGGCCAAATTTCAGGGTACTGTCACATGCCAGGAGCTGACCTTGACTCCCCCCATTGCAGCCAGGACCCACTGTCTTAGCATCGCCCTGAGTCTGCAGCCAAGTCAGGCTCCCACAGAGACCAACAGAACATTTTCCCTTCTCTCCAACATTAATTAAAAACAAAACACTGGGTTATTTGAGCACAGAAACAAAAGAGAGCCTGATACCTGGGGGGTGGGTGAATGTGTGCTGGGGGAGGTTAGAAGCAGCATAGATTTCTGAATTAACACACAAAGTCTTCAAGGAGCTGACACGGCCCATCCCCAGCCCATTGATCTGTCAGCACACAACCATTTTGAGCTGCCTGGGGTGGCATCAGCTGTCCCATGGAGAACCTGGAGCTGGTACATCTGCATCTGGAGCAAGAACAATGCTGAATTGCTGAAAGACAAGTAACAAACATCCTCATGCTGCACTCACAGCCTTTGCTGAAAGCACTTGAGCTGCCTGGCATGGCAGGAAGTGGATGCATGGGCTGATGCGTCCCCATCAGATGTGTGCTCCCCATAACCCGTCTGTTCTCCTGTGCATGTCCTGAGACACCTCTCCTGCAATTTCTGCTCCAGGGCAGTCAGGGGACATGTGGAGCCACATTCTGCTCCTAACCTGCTCCTACAAGTCAGTGAGAACTGTGGCTGAACCACAGCTGGTTTACTCATGGAAACAGAGGCACAGCCCTTGCAGCCCTTCAGAGGAACTGCTGCTTCAGGAAAAACTCTTGGAAATTGAAAAAGTCTGGGAAATTTTCTTGTGTGTAAGGACAGGGAGTAAGGCTCTGAGGTCTGTCCTGTTTTGAAGCCACCTCATCGGGACCACTCATCCTGTGCCATGTCCATCTGAGCTCCTGCACAGATGATTTTTCTCTTGTTTCCTGCTTTGGGTGAGGGAGCTCAGCACTGCAGCACTGTCCAGCTCAAAGGCAAGCCCCAGGCACTACTCCCATGAGGGCAAGAGATGAAGGTTGAAAAGGACAAAGATGGTTACAAAGGCCATCAGTGCCTTTAGCACAGCATCTCCTCATGTTTCCAGCAACTGCATCTTTGCATGCAGCTCCCTGCCTGTGGAAAATTAAGTCTGTAAGAAATATATAAATGATCCAGACACCATCTTAAAGGCCCATGTCTTAAGGTGAGACTGCTCATACTGCTGCAGGATGTCATGTATTTCATGATCTGCCTTTTCTAATCTCTCCTTATCTCTCACTCCAATCCTTTCTCATGTCCCTCATCTATTGCAAATTTCCTTTTTAAGCTGGAGCAAAGCACATAAATATTTTCATGCTGCATAAATAGGTTGTTTTGTGCATAATGTCACAGGAGGCTTTTTTTAAAAACAGGACCTTTAGTACTGTGATAACGGCCTCCTCATTTACACAAATGAAATCTTCCATGGAGCTCAGCACTCATCTGCTCTGCAGCCCCCATGCAAAATGCTTGGCGCAGCGCCCGCTCATCACAGGCTACAGAATTAATACAGAATATTCCATACTAAATAGGAAGCCATTGTGCACCAGGTTTGAAGATACCTTGCAAATGTAACTGATGCTGAGGTTTTTCTTTTAGTGTTCCCCAGCAGCACAACCGCTGTCTTCCTTCTATGTGAAATCACAGCTACTTGAAATGCTAAAGTGCAAAAGGACAACCATTTGTGTTGGCCAGCATTTGCCAGCATCTTTGACCATTGTGTCTGCCCACCTTACCTTCTCTGTTGCTTCTTGCTCCCTGACCTTCATTTCCTGTTTATTCAGCCCTTGCTCAGGGTCTAAAAAGTGCAGACACCATCAAAATGGACTTTTCATTTACTCTGCACGGAAAAAGAAATAGTGTTACAATCTGTACTGTTTTTAAAAGGGCTAATGCAAGATACTGGGGGCCACACTGGGTCATGGTAAGTCTTTGAATCAAAGTGATTTTCAGGAGCAATATTTAAATAGCATCACGGTAAAAACGGGAATCAAACATCAGTCATTTTGCTCTAATATTTCTATTTATATTTGACAAGCATAAAGACTTCAAGCCAATGGACTGAATGGCTGCAGTACAGAGCAGAGAGAGAGACTTGGGGAAAATTAAGAGAGTTCATCCATTGTGCATTTTCGTACTTCTCAGGTCAGGTTGTAACACTCCAGGACAGACTATCACGGAGCAGTTCAATTCGTTCTGAACATGATCATACTGTGCTGCCAGGCAGGCAAAGCTCTACCAGGCTCTGGTTTGGACCTGACCATGACCTCCTCAAGCCCTCAGGTAGACTCTGCACCCTATGGTCTCCCTCAGCATGACTCTTACTGAAAGACTTGTGAGCATTCTGTTTTTCAACCTGAATTTGGGGGACACAGAAAGCTTTGGTTGTTTGCTTCCCTGCAGTTCCAGGGAAGGATTAGGGGTGCTCTTGCCATGCAAATCTTGCCGACTCATTTCTTCTCTCTTCCATCTGTTGTTTGACTCCTTTTCCTGTATTATGTGTTAGCAATCAACAACTAACCCATGGTGGGTTTCTTCCTGTGCAGGGTTCTGAACACAGCATTTCTTGCAGAGAGATTGTTCCATGTGGGTGGCTCCCACTCGTTGTTTGTTGCTGGAAGCAGCCATTCGTGCCAGTCTAACCCTAATGTGATTACTGTCCCATGAGCAACTTCACATATTAATTGTTTCACAAAAGTGATCGGTATCACTTAAAGCTCCAGAAGCCTTGTCATAATGCATTAAAAGAACAGAGAAGAGAAAGATCTCAGGAAGCTTAATATTTCTTGCTATAGAACTCATATGAAGAAAAAACAGCTCTCCAAGTTTATCTTGGCTAGTCTGTAACAAAGCCTTGGTTTGTAGGAATTGCCATACTGCTAAAAGATCTAATTTTTCTATGATAAAATAACGTACATACAATAACTGAATCAAAGAGTACAACATGGAGTAAACACTTTATAATGTACCTAAACACAGTAGCTACCTGATTTTCCTGGCACTTTTTTTTCTATTTAGGCCAAGGGACAATTTAAAAAGACTCATTCCCAAGTACACAATTCAGAAAAATATGAGTTACAATTCAGAGCAATATTTTGAACCAGTGCTGTTCAGTTGTCTTAGCTGGAATTCAACCTTGATGATATCCAAAGGTCCAATAAAATTTTTAATAGAAGAATCCCATATTTGTAGAACACAATAAAATTTTTGAGCTGCAGCTCCAGGGCCACTGAGAACTGAAGAATGAGGTCGTTCTTTCTGAGGACTTTCTGATGTCATGGGATGTGTTCCACATACTTTGTTACCTGAGAAGTATCAAACATAATGGATCATTACATATAATAGCAGCTTTGATACTTGTTAATAAGACAAAATGTGAGGCTGTTTATTACTAACGACTTAGGTGCTCATTAGTGTGTTCTGACAGGAGTCACTGACAGCGATAGGCAAAAGGAGATGTTCAGTGTTAAACCCCCATACAGCACATTGCAGCTCCTGTTACAGCCTGTGCAACAGAGAAAGGAGAAAAGTCTTGCACACAACTATTTTAAAATTATTTACCAGAGCAAGAAATAGATTTGCTTGATTTATTATCTGCTTTTTCAATAAACTGCACTTCCAAATAATACTAATGCCTGCCTTTCACATCGTGCTTTTCATTCCTAACTCACAAAGCACCCTTGGACAGAGGTCAGGATCATTTTACAAAAAACAAACATGAAGTGAGGGCACCTCTCTGATGCCCCTGAGTAAGACGGCACAGTCCCCAGCTCTGTTGATCGCTCCTCATACGAACAAAGGATTAGAAAGGGCATCTTGTGTCATCACAAAGGATTAGAAAGGGCATCTTGTGTCATCAAATCCAGCTTCTTACTCTTCAAACCTATTTTGCTATAATAACCTCATACAAGACTCTTTGGGGCTCATGATCTCTTATATAAGCTCCTATAAATAATCTTTCAAGACTATAATCTCTTGTATATCCTCATCCATCCTGACCCTGTGGTGGGACTCTGCCTAATGCCAAGGAATTACACACTGATGATCTGGGACCATCATCCTGAAAATGTCCCCAGCCTCCCACGCTGGAGAATGAATGGGACATTTCTTGCTGTGTCTGCTCCAATTTTATGCATCTCTTGGTGGTCCATCCTAGTAAAAGGCCTGTAATAGGTGCCAAGATAGGTGTAGAAGGTGTTCCTGAAGCAGAGAAATAGAAATGCTGAGAGCCTGACAGCAGTGGAAGCTGTGTGTGAAATCCCTGCACAAACTCACAGCATAGTTGCTACTGCAGTGGTAGCTGAAGGCTTGCAGCAGCCCCAGGTGCTCACACCAATGGGACAGTTGGGTTTATCCCTGAAATACCTCTGCTTTTGTGTAGAGACTGACATCCTGGCAAACAACAGAGCCTCAAGTATGCTCAGTCCAACATATTTCCAACATCCATCAGCCCCTTCCTTTCCCAAATAACTACTTACTGGAGGAGTTATTAATGCCTTTTCACCTACACAGCCTAGATACCAACACTCACACAAAGGCAGTGTTCAAGCTTTGAGGTCATGTTCGAGTTGCTGGTTTGAATGTCTCTCTGGGCAGTTCTATTATACAGCAGCTACAGCAACAGGATACCACGATACAAACCTTTGCTAATAATTGAGTATGAAATGGACTTTTGGCTTGGTATCTTCAGTTTTGTACCTTTACTTCAGAACGTGTGTAGAGCTGGCTTCAATACTGGGAAAATTATTTCAGCTTACTAAACACAAAGCTGTTACCCGAGTGTTAGACAAGGGCACGGCCCCCGAACTCGCTCCCCAGGGCTGCACACGAGGCTCGGATCTTGCTGCTGTTGTGGCTGCAATTCCCCAGCCACCCACTTCTTTGTTTGATTGTCTTTTCTCACTGAAACATATGTTTCCCATTCCCACTGCATTTTGAGCAACAGTTTCCATTGCAAGCCCCTCCTAACTGACAGTTCCATGGCAGCCCGTGAATCACTTGTGAATCTGCTTCAAGGAGGGTCTGGCTGCTCCGTAAGAGCATCCTCTGGCAGCTTTGGGGGCAAGAGATTAGCACCATTTTAGTACAGGTTTGGGTGTAAAAATACCTAGCCACAACTGCTATCATCCTTACTTGAAGCTCAGCATTGTCCTGCACCTCAGCTCTTTTACCCCAGGTCCTGGGACAAATGTCCATCACTTATGCTCAGCTTTCCCCACTTTCCTCTCATACAAAGTGACACACAAAGCCAACAATGAATCAAGAACTGATCACATGTACAATATTTGGTTTTGACAGGGAGCCCAGGTAGGCATTCAGGCTGCTGGATGTGCAGGGTAAGAGAACATTTGGCTGTCAGCTTTCTTCCAACAGTAACGCATTTGCTGCTTTGCCTTAATGCTGTACATTCATGTCCGTGTCTCTGGCCCTGATGTTTCTACTGTAGCTATAGTTACAGGATCCAAGCAGTGCTGTATGGAATTCATGTACTGGACAGCTGAATTAAATGGCCACCTATAGGGAAATAAAAGTCCAGAGAAAGAGCTGTATAACTTTCAGGACAGTACTACTGCCAGCCTCAAAACAGAGCCCTGGAATGGGTTTGAGGGGGACATTATTGCCTCCCACAAGAGGATGACATTTCATTTATTACTCTAGTTAGCTCTCCTGTAGCTCTGTTTTCATAAGAAATAATCATATGCTTCAACCAGAAAAATAATCAACCTTGACACTGAAGCTGCTGTGCATTAGCACACCACATTTATTTGGGGGAGCCTTTTGCCCTGAGCTTTCTAGTCTGGGTGTCACTGCTGTACACAGTCACTGCACCCCTTCTGTTTGTTTACACCTTCCCTTGAAGACGTAATGTAATTCCTGTGTATAAACCTTCTCCGTTCTGCAGAGTTGGAGGGTCTGGCTATTTTACACTTAAAAAATACCAGCAAGGGCCAGATTATGTTTGTTGGATTTGTGCTGATAATTAACTTCCCTTTCATCCCACTGAAACAACAAAAACATTACTTACTGCAAAAAAAAAGAGAATTTTGGGTGGAAAAGCATAGACCCTATGATCTGATCCATCTTCTCTTTGCTATTTCCAACCACTTAAAGCATAATGTCACACTGAAATGTACACTTGGAGTGCTGTATTCTCTTCTGACAGATTGTTATGATGTTTTTCAAGGTGACCTTCATAAAACATGTTTTTTTTAAAGCTTATACTTCATTTTTGAGTCATAATAGTTTCATAGAGACAAGCAAACTGCCAGTTCCTGCTTTCTAATTAATGCTTCTTGGAGGCTTCTGAGTGGGGGATATAATTAATAGCACTTAAGTCTGGAGTGTAGAGAAATCTATAGCAGATTACTAGGATGTGTATTTACTTCAGGATTACACACAAACAGCTCCTAGACCATGCCCTCTGGGAATTGCCCAGGTCCTGGCACCACTTTGACTCTAACTCCAATGTAAGCACTCAAAAGGCTGCCTTGCTTATGCAGTGAGGCTCTGAAACTAGTGAGGGTCTCTGCTTGCTGCATCGGTTGTCCCTGCTCCTATGTCCCATACCACAGCATGTTGTGTTTTTCTCAAATGCCCCAGGATTCTGCTTTGCCAACAGGCAGTACCTAGTGCAGAAAATACCTCTCACCATGCCTGTGTTGTCACTGTGGTGCCCACCAAGGGGACAACCTGCTCTGTGGCCCACAGTGCAGGTACAGCATCTTCTGGGGCAGACTGTGTCCTCACTGTGTCCCGGATGCACTCTGTGGATCACAGGCATAGCCATTATTTTGTGGGTTTATTCAGTTTAAAGTACCAGCAATAATAGGAGGGTTTGTCTTACAGTAAAACAAGCAAAGATGGGTGTTGCAAGTCATTTTGTCATAGTTGCCTAAATTTAAGGAAAGTGATGGGATTTCTCTGATGTTCACTCTCATGCATGCAGCATAGATTGTCTCACTCCAGAGGTGCTGGAGCAAAATCAGATGCAAGTCAAATTGCCTGTTTAAGTTTCCCCTGGCCAGCTGCTGCTATCAGTGATAATTTCCCTGCTGAAGTCAATAGAACAGCATTTTTCCACACATGCCGAGATCTTGGTGCAAAACAGGCAGCTGTGAGGCAGGATGAGTGGTCTCAAAGAATGACTGGGGGAAAAAAAAATAATAGAATTTATACTCTCCAGAAAAGCTGGAAAGACTATATTATCCAGAAACATTTCCAGAATGGGGACAAGGGGGAGAACTGACATCAGAAATCCTTCAAGACTGTGCAGGACACATTATTTGGAGGGATTTTTACAAGAATTTGGCATGTTGCAGGACACAAAATATTCAGGTGGTTAAGCAATTAAAGGCTATCTAATATTTGTAACTCCAAGCATTTGGCAACAGAATATGATTGTCAACTTCTTTATGCAAAGGGACATTTTGACATTGTACTTAAGACTGACTACTTTTCTAATGGCATAAGTATTACTTCAGTTATGCATAAAATAGGAAAACTTTTACTGAAACTTGTGCAGCCTGGTTCTTTCTTCAGAAATAACAACACAGATTGAAACTGCCTTTGAAGAAAAACATTTTTCACATACTATCTGAAGGTTAGTAAGTCTTTTAATCTTTAGCCTTTTTGCTGGCATGTGCAATTTAAAATGCACAAAAAAGACTATCAAAACACCCAGCTATACATAGTTAGAAAATTCAAAAGGTGCATCTGAAAATAGGCTTGGAAATTAGGGTGCTGAATCAAATCCTGCTCTTTTTTTCCCTGTGGATCCACCTCAAAAAACAACCAAGTTATCAAACACAGCTGACCATAGGACATCCAACATGGAATGAGAAACAACTCCCAAAGAGATTCTAAAGAGGTAAAATCTTGGTGCTGCTCAGCAAGAGAGTGGCAACTGGGGGAATTCTGTATTAAATATCCTCCCCACAGAAAGTTTTTCTTTCCGTTTCTTTCTCTCTTCCAGAGTCACGTGAAGTTCTCATGAACTTCAGCTCTGCAGACACAGTTCCGTGAGCAGAGCATGCACTTGCTGGAGCTGTTCAAGAATTGACAAGTCCTTCTAATGAGGTGGGATACACCGGCATGGGACACCCAGGCGAGGACCAGAAACACATGGAAAACACAAATTCACTCACTGATTTCAGTTTCATACACTCTAGGCAATTGCACACACAAATAAAATATTTAAAGATAAGCATTTTCTCAAGGGTGGAAACATAGCAAGGCTAAATGGGTTCTTTCCTTTAAGCAAGTGGGTGGATATTTTGGGTCATCTGGGGACTGATGTAGAAGCACTTAAGTGTAGTTAGTCAGCCAGCCAACAGGGATCAGCGCCAGCAAATAAAGTAGGGAGAGAACCAAGAGCTTCTTGCCTTATTCAAGTATTTCTTAGGAGAAAGAAAAGTTACTTGCAAGTCTTTCTTGATCAGATAGACTCTAAATACAGGTAAAAGGTGCTACTGTACCTAGTCCAGTCATATAGGAGTTGTGGCAGGTGGTGAAGGACTTGTGATAAACGTAAAGGTAGCTGGAAAAGCCCTAAAACACAGCCTGGTCTGCCCAGGCTCATCTACCTAATCTGGGCTTCTTTGAACAAAACAATGAAGTAGAAAAATAATGCATGAGGCCTTAAAAATTGCTATTTATTGGCTGCAGAACACCCACATTCAGCTCTTTCTGACTTTCCCTGGGCTGCGTGAAAAACCTCAAGTCAAGTGTCATTCAGGTAAACCTACAAATGGCAAAACAAATCCTTTGTAGGTGAAATACAAAAATAGCTTCAAAGAAGGATGCATATAACCTTGTTAATTTGCCAACAGTTTTCAATCTTCATCACTTTAGAAGCAAGGTTAAGAGAGTAGATAAAGGCTGAGAAATACAGAAGGTGCAGAGAACCTTTATCTCAGGTTCAGAGCCTTAAACCTCAGAAGCAAAATAATGTCAGGGAGAAGAGATTGACAGTGATGCCCAGTGTTGGGAATCAAGGGTTGGAAGGACTGCCTGTACTAGGCACTCTCATGATAATGATGCCAGGAAGATTTAATTTACCAGTTTGTTGTAGGAAAGGTAATGACCTTAACATCACGGGAAATGTATCAAGAGGTCATCCATGTAGACACACGCTAATTCATTTTTATAATAAATGGAAATAGATGTCCAGCCACATGAATTTGCTTGCAGGAATGAATTTATATATCCAGCTTTGTGTTTAGTATCAGAAGAGATAAAGAACATTTTATTGATATGTGGGGGTTTAATTCCAACCCCTTTGAGAACCTCTAGCAAAAAACACATTTCCAATTCATTTCTGACCAGACGAAAAAATTTCCCCCAAAACCTACCAAATCAATAAAGGGAAACAATATCACACTGGAATAGGGATGTGCCATTTTTCCCTAAGTACTGTTCATTTGTTGCTGTGCCATAGATGAAGCACCACATAATGCCTCTGTTAGAGAAGGGTGCTTACACATGCATTACCGAGGATATGCTCTTCCTGGCTGAGTAATTACTTTTTGAGCAGCATATTTCTGAGAAGGTGAAAAACGGGTGTCTAAATGCAACTCCAGCAGCTACTGCAGAAATATGACTGTGTAGCCCAAACCCTGCTGCTCCAAACCCTGGAGATCCCAGCTGCTGGGGAGAAATTTCCTTCACAGGTGGGAATTACATGTGTTACATGGCTTTTTTTGTGCCCATCCACAGAAGGGCTGGCACAGCTACTTTGGCTGGAGAAGACAAGAGCATGGTCGTGATGCAAGAAAAAATGGAAGGAAAAGTCTGATGAACTCCAAACAGAGTCATCCAAAATGCCATCCAAATGGCAGAATGCCACAGGAGATGAGAGCTGCCACGTAAGTGTGCCACGCATATAATGCGCAGTTTAGACCAAGATTTCTCAAGCTGGGCTGCAAGCAGTGAGTCACACAGAAAGAGAAGAGTTATTTATGGGATTTTGGTTATAAAAGGAAAAACACGAAACAGACAGAAATGACAGAGAAGAGAGAGTGCTGGATGATGGCAAACAGCATATGGAGCAGGGGAGAGGGAGCTTTTGGCATCCGTGCTGCAGTGCTACATCCCAGCCTAACTCATATTGATCTCCAGGGGCCAGTTCATTTCTGCTGGAAGAATCTGGCTCCTGGGACTCCAGGTACAAAATGAAAAACTCTCAATTTCTAGAGCACCAGTGTTAGTGTTTGCCAAGTGTTTTTTCTTTTCTGTTCCTCCCTGCAAATCTTTTTTTTTTCTTTTTGGGCCAGTGGAAAATTTAGCAGAACAGGTAGTTTTCAATCAGGCTTAGTTTTGGAAGTTGAACTGATCAGATCATTTCATACTTGACAGGTGAAGTTAGGATTTGCTTATCCACTCTATAGTCTGAATTCTGATGCAATTTTGTATGTATAGGTGCATATGCATATGTGGTTGTACACAGACACACCAATTTTAGCTCTTCGTAGAGGTACCAGGGTTATTTTCTGTCCTAAAAACAGAGGAAGGATATATTAAGTTAAAGACTCCTCCTAAGGAAATGCTGATGATTCTCATTTCCAGATACACTATTATTTTTGCTGTCTGCAAAAAAAATGCTCTAGGACGGTGCTGATTTGTTCAAGAAGGAGCATGTTATTTCAGCCACTGTTGGAGTGCTACGTCCTTTTGGAAACAAGACAAACATAAGAGCTTTGGTTTCTTTTGTTCCATTCTAGATATTTTCCCTGTTGTCCTCAAGAAGCCTCTGGAGGCTTGAGCAGAGCTTTGGGTGTTGCAGGAGTAAGTCTGTTCAAATCATTACCTCTAATTTTCCTCGAAATACTTCTTCAGAATTTCTGCTTCAGCTGCCATTTCTTCTTCTGTCCTCCACTTGTCAGGGGAATCCTCTTTGTCGTGTCGTTGTAACTTTCGAGGGAGAAAGAAGAAAAAAAAGTCTGTTGGGTTTTTTTTTCAGTTTTAATGTCAAATTTAGGGCAATCAATGTAACTATTCCATATGTCTTCAGGATGGACGGAGCTGGTGATGAAGAGAGGAAGGGTGAAGGTTGCTGGTTTAGAATGGTGACAGTGGTTAACTGGCTCTGCT
Source organism: Pachycephala philippinensis (assembly GCA_013397055.1). Lineage (NCBI taxonomy): Eukaryota > Metazoa > Chordata > Aves > Passeriformes > Pachycephala > Pachycephala philippinensis. The sequence goes on from VWZT01001632.1 coordinate 140,150, forward strand.
GCATTTACAAGGCCAACACCAGGTGCCAGGGTGAGTTGGGCTGATGGTCAGACACCTTGTGAGTCTTTGATGCAAAGCTGGCAGGTAAAACAATAGGATAACACTCAGGTACATTGAAGGACTCACCACACCAGTGGAGTGAGCTGGATAGCTTGTCACTATTTCCTGTACATTTTTCTCTGTTTTTCCTCTGCCCATGGGGCCACCTTTCCTATCAAAGACCTGTTGTGATAACAAGGCCCTGTTGCAAATGTTTCCCACCAGCTGTTTATATTAATATTTCTTTTTCATTCCCTCTCTGCATGCAAGTTATTAATCCTTCCCTGCCATTGTTGAAAGCAAGACACATCTCTGGTCTAGAAACAAAACCTGTTGTTTTAAGCATAATTGTATTTCATTGGTTTCTTGGAAAAGTATACAAAACATGTAATTTATGTGTCCAACTTGTACACTATGACAACAAAACTTCGCTTTATCCCATATGCAGTAACTATTACATGATATTGTCCCAGACATGGTAATTTCTTCCTTTGCCACTCAAGAAGAAGGGAGAAGCTGCTGGCTTTGCTGCTTTCCTGAAGAGGGGAGTTCCATATTACGGTAAATACTGGCATTTGAGTGACTATTTGTTCACATGTCCATTCAAAGAACGCCTGACACTTGTCAAGTGAAGGCAGCATTTACACCAGACAGCAGAAATATTTACTTAACAGATTAAGTATTGAGATTCCAGTGGTTCTCTCAGTTTAGAGCACGGCACAGACTGCATTAACAGCACCAGCACTTTTAAAGAACTTCATAATATCAACTTTTTTTAATGTCACAAAAAAAAGTTGAAAACGAATGAATTTACACCTTTTATTCCAGGACAAATTTTAGTATGGAGGATTAAGTGGTGAAAAAACAAAGATAAAGCCATCATGAACCTGCCAAGCAAAGTGCATTACTGTATATGGCATGTTTAGCAATAAACTAGGATTGTTAGCATACCTCCAGCTCACAAATACTTTTGTTTCTCCTACTCTGAATTTTGCTGCTAGCTCTAGTCCTATGTAGTTTTACACTCTGCAGCACAGATTTCTCCCTGCTCAGCAGATGAAGCTGCATTAGAAAGCCATTTCCTTTCATGCCAATACAATGCAGTAGCTGTAGGCAAATTAAAGTGTGTTACTGTTCGACTCAGAGAAGAATAATCTTCATTGTTATGTTAGCACTAAGTGTGTTATAAATCCATCTTGTAATAATGCCACAGAATTAGAGAGAAAGATTTAAAAGCCAGGGACTGGTACAGTGTATACACTATCGGCACATGCCCTGTGTCCACATGTCTGCTCTCACCCTCTGCACACACCCACACAGTGTGTAGATACCACAGCTGACCTGGCAATGAGTTATTGGAAAGAGTATTCATCATCTGTCCTTTCAATGGACTGGGAATGCTCACACTTCCCAAGAGGATGCACCAAGACAAGGCAAGTGGTAGTGAATCTGACTGAGGTGTGAGCTGTTTTCTGAAAAAAAGCAGTGTCTTGCTCATTCAGCCTAATACTGGTGGGAGGTACAGCAGGCAAAAGCTGGAAGGCAAGGGAGAGCTGCCCCTGTTCCTCAAGGTCTCCTTGTTTAACCCACAAGAATTGCTTTTAATGATGTGATTTGGCTGCTGTTCTCCCTTGCCATCTTGTTTCTGCACAATCCACGTAAGAGCTGGCTCCATGTGGAGACCCCCTCCAAGTGGGGTGTGACTTGTAGGTTGTGATTTTTTCCTGTTCAAAGAAACTGAAGTGAGTAGTAATAAGAAGGGTTAACCTGCAATGGCTGTTGTTGTCTAAATTAAAACTGTGCAGTTACAGACCACGGTGACTTCTCAAAGCTGGGAAAGGTGAGGGTTTCTTCTGCTACATAACAGCTAACCTTTAAAAATAAGCAATCTTTGACTTGAGGTTAAAACAGATGTATGGGGAGCAGCAATGAATCTTGAAACTTGCCTGGAAGCCCAGCAGCCCTGGCTACCAGTGCACAGCCCCCAGGACACACAGCAGCCCCAGCCTGGGTGGGAGCTCAGCACACGTGTCTCGAGCCTCTCTCAATGAAAAGGTGCCTCCACATTTTGTGGGCACAGTGAGAATGTCAAACAACAGCCTGAGGTGTTAAACTGCTGCCACAGCCAACATATTCATTGTTCAACTGACTTATAGATGACTATTATTTCAGTATAAAATTGCTACATCTACCCCAAACAGGATCCCAGGACTACTCTGTGCTCAGAGCTCTTACTGTGCCAGTCATTTCTGAGGTGCAATTGGCAATTATCACTCCAGTGCCACTTAGTTTGTGATATTACCGAACTAACACTGGAGACCTTGGGAAAACCACCTCTGGTGGCTGCCTACCCTTCTCTGACACCACCATCCTGCAGCTCCAGTGCCAAGCCAAACCGTAGAGCCAGCCACTTCGATGCAAAATAGTTAAATTATGGATAACCTTGCTAAACCAGGAGCCCAGAAGAGGCCAAGAAGTTGATATGAGGACTGGAGCACCTTCTCTATGAACACAGGCTGAGGAAATTTGGGCTGTTTACCCTGGAGAAGAGAAGGTTGCATGGAGACCTCACAGCACCTTTCACTATCTGAAGGAGGCCCACAGGGAGGGGAGAGGGACTCTTCATTAGGAATTGTAGTGATAGGACAAGGAGTAATGGGTACAAATTGAAATAGGGGAAGTTTAGGTTGGATATTAGGAAGAACATTTTTTACTGTGAGGGTGTTAAGATGCTGGCATAGGTTGCCCAGGGAAGTTGTGGATGCCCCAACCCTGGCAGTGTTCAGACACATTGGATAAGGCCTTGAGCAGCCTGGTCTAGTGGGAGGTGTCCCTGCCCATGGCAGAAGTGCTTTGGGACTAGGTGATCTTTAAGGTCTGTTCCAACCCCACAACATTCCATGGTGTTCTGGATGCTAAGCATTTTGCAGGCTCAAGATCAACAGCACCAACAAACACATGACAGAATAAAGGCTGCCGATACCAACTCTAGCTCAGGGATTGCACATACTACAAATCCATGGAAGCTGAAAAGCACAATACAGGTCTACCTGTGCACCTCCCTGGTTCTTCAAATCTCCTGGATCTGCTAGGGATCCCTATACTGACAAGGTAATGTGATCATGGATGGGTTTGGTCTCACCTGGTTATTTAATGTGTTCTTATGTAAAGTACTCTTCAACCAGGTTCAGTTCTCCCTGTGAGGGCCTCTGTAAGCTAAAGCTACTTTATGTAAATTTTTTTTTGTTTGTTTTAATAAAGAGAGGTTAATAGAGTCTCCTTAGTATTTTGGCTAACTTGTAAAGCTACTTCCAGGAGAGAAGAACATAGATACCTCAGTTACAAATTGTACTGATTTAGAATTCAGCTGGGAAACAAACATAACAGTTGATACTTGTTGCTTAGGGACTTCTGTGTTGCAGTCTGTAGTTTCTGCGTTATCGTTATCGTGGCAGAGCCGCAGACCTTCCGAGTGGGCGCTGCGGGGTGCTGGGGGAAGGCAGCGATCCCACCTCCCGTAGCCCTTGGTGTGCAGCCCGGCGCTGTGACGCCGGCTGGCTGTCGGCACCACAATCCGGCAGCGATAAAGGAGGAGAGAAGAGGCCTCCACATGGAGACCACAGGAGCTTTAATCTCACATAGTGACACACAGGTTTCCACAGGCAGAGAGCCCACATGACACCCAGTCTCATACTTTTCTATGGCGACGAGAGGGGGCGGAGAGAATGGTCTCAGGGCACGGGGGCCGTACATGGGCGGAGTTGGTGTACCGAACCAATAGGGAGGGTTCGAGGGGGCGGCCAGGACTAGGGGTGGGGAAGCGGAAACTATATGGGCGAGGCAGACATTTAATAAGAACAGGAGTGGGAAAATACGGCTCTGCACTTCTGTGCCTCAGAGTATGTTCATATTCACATGCACATCCAAGTCCCAGCTGTGAATCTTTGCAAACATGGACTTGCTATTGAAAGTTTGGATTAAACTGAGGAAGCAATGCTCTCTTGCACCTCGAGAACACTCCAAGGTTCTGCTCAAATTGAAGGGAAAAAGAGTGCCTCTATTTTCCAAGTATCCATCCATAAAAAGTAGTGACTTATCCATCTTTCCTACCCATCATACAGTAAAAGCTGGATAAGTTGAGCTGACATCCTCACTCAGATATATTGAAATACAGACTAGCTTGAAGTTTGTGATACTTTCTGTACAACAATTCTACTTCTGCAAACTCAGTGCACACCAAGGCAAGGTGAGTCTATAACATCTTTTCTGTAGGGCTCCAAACCAGTTACCATTTCAAAGCAGCTGGTACTTGGCCTGTCTTCATAAGAGAAAGGTGATGCAAAAGCATTGCACCAGGTGGACAAAATGTTTTACTGCAAAATTCAGAAAACCCCAAATTCTCTGAAGCCAAACCTGTTTGTAGACACTCACTGCAGGAGTCTCTGAATCCTGAGCATCAATAGGAAGGTGCGTAACGCCGTCAGCATAGCTTGGATAACCCCAAAAGTAGGGAGCAGGATGAGAGAGCATGATCAGCTCTTTTAGACAATCTCTATGATGCTAAATTTTTCTTTTAATATTCTGAACAAGCACTGAGACACACATTAGTCAATTTTCTAATCACAGTGCCCCAGCAAATTACACACTATATCTGCTCGACATTCTTCAAGCACCAAGACTCTTGTTTATAACTGCAAACATCTTCTTGCCTTGCAGTACAAATAAATGCACTATTTCTAAGATATGCCCTTCTTCAAGCAGATCATTACTGATGTCTGACTTCTTGGGCTTCCTGATAAATTATCCTCTTCTTTCACCTCAAGCAGAAAATGCTCTTCCACTGATAATCTGTGATTGTCAGTCTTGATTACATGTAAACAGTGGAACTCTTTGAATATTTCTGCTTTTGAAAACTGTTCATTTTCTCACTCATGTCTGCCAGTGTGAGATGCTGGTAGACCTGACAGCTGTGCTTTATGTTATTTTATTAAAGTTGCTAGTGCTGCACAATGGTCTATGTTTTTATCACTCCAATTCTTAAGGGAAACACAATATTGTTTTATAGCACATTCACATTGGGGGACCTCTCCTTCTTGCCCTTTGTGGAGGAGCCCAGAATTCTCAACACAGCAGACTATAGGGGACCTAGGTCTATGACTGGCTGTTGCTTGAAGTGATACGTATATTATGTTTTTTTCTACTTGGGCTATAACACCATCAAAAAAGCAAGCTGTGGAAATATACAGCACTAGCCAAAACTATTGGGAAAAAGCTTTTATGGTAGCTAGAACTATTCTCACTCCCCATGAATATTTATAGTTGATAGTTAAGAGTTTATAACCTCCAACGCATTTAAGTAAAAGAAAAGTTAGAGTGATGGAGAGTAATTACACAAAACTGCAGTAACATAACAAAACTCAGCTGCTTCAGCAATTATAAAATATAGTATTATCAAAACCAGCAGCTAACAAAAAAAAAAAAGAATGAATTTTTGCCAGTGGCTTGAATCAGAGATTAGGCATTACCCAGCTGCTGGTGTTCATTATTACTAATACACCTTGGGATACCCAGGCATCTTTTCTAATCTTAAATCCTACACTGTGGTGAAATATTCAAAGTGATATCTCAACATCAGATTAACACATGAACCATGAGGAGGCTGAAAATCTAATTTCTTCTCACCAATAGAAACCCTCTTCCGGAGGCTGGAGACAGACTTGATCCCAGGGCTGCAACATGTTGCTTCCCTCAACTCCCTTATGGCAGCAGAGTCGTGTGACCAACACACTCCAGAGCACTGCAGCTGTGGTGGAGCATCCCACTCCATGGGAGACAAGCTCCAGGGCTGAGCTGGCTGTGGCTTCTCAGCCCTTTGGTGATACTGGGAGCCTTCTGGTCCTGGTGATGACTTCCAGCCATCTAAACCTCCTCTGGTACTGCTTTTACAGCTTAACTCCTGAATTGCTTTCTTTGCCCTGTTTGCCCTGTTCTTGACCTCCTTGCTCTTTCCCCCCAGTGCTTTCTTTCCTTCTCTTGGTGTTTCGCTTATAACATTCTAATAAGAATTCATTTCCACCCTACCCTACAATACGATTAAATGCAACATTTACTGCAATTATCTGTACCTCCTGCTATGCTCCAGCCTTTCCTCACTCTCTGCTGTCTTGCTGAAAGGAGTGTGAGCTTTTTGGTAGGTGCCCTCCTCTGCCAGTCTGAGCCGCCTGCCTCCATCTCATTTGCCTTCAGTTGTGGCTCACGTCTCAACTTGACTTACAGTGTAAAATGAAAGAATAATGGATGAAACACAGTGCTTTCACGAAGCAGTGTGGTGGTGTGGTAAAAGAGAAAATGAAAGAAGAAAAACCACACCATCAACATCTGAGCAGGAATTTTCCCCCAGCTAGGGTGACTTCCATTTTAGGTCCTGCGTTGATGGGAAAAATCCCTTCCCCAATCCCTATTGGTCCCCTGTTCCTTTGTCCCTCCCTATTCCTTCCTCATTGGTTTATGCACCATGACCCCACCTGCTGATCCTCCCCCTTATATAAGTGATGTACCCCCATTTTGTCTGTGCTCTTTGGCCATGGGGGTCTTCTGTTGTGTTTGGTTGTCTTCTGTTGCTTTCGGGTCGTGGGACCCTATTAAAGCCTTGGAACCCCATGCCGAGAGCCCCTTTTTCCTTCATCTCCACCGGTGCTCCCCCAGAGGGCGCCTGCTCCGTTCTCAGCCTGTAGACCAGAGGATGTCTGCAGGGGGAATGTCAAGCCAAGCTCCCCTGGGCCATTTTCTTTATTTTATTCTACAACAAATGGCGCCACGAACAGCGACTGATACCTGGACCTGACACCTCTGGCAGTCCGATGGCTCGCCTTCCAAGAGGATTAGCGCCGCGGAGGACCTCGGCACCGGAAAGGGAGGTTTTTCATTAGGCTTTCCCTTTAAGTTATCCCCACTTCATTTAAAAAAGGGGGGAGGTGGGATAGCCCCTCGTGCCTGGAATAGCCTGTCTCCTCCGGGGTAGGAGTCTACGCCTAGAAGGAGGGAAAACCCGTGGCACGAGGAGTGACTCTCCTTACGCCCGCCCCCCCATTTCACAATTTATTTTATAAGAATTCTAACCCTTTCCCCACTTTCCCTTTCCCTTTTACCCTTTTGTCGGGGAGATCGAGGGCCGGAGTAAACCCGCGAGGGAGGTGTCCCCTTAAAAACGTGAGGGCTGCGCCCCCACTCCGGTGGGGGGGGGGAGACTTTCCCCTGCCGTCCCTCGATNTGCCGTCCCTCGATCCCTTCTCCCTTTTCCAGATCAGGTGGGCCATAAGAGGGAGTGGATAACATCCCACGCATATCAGGCATCTCCACCGAGGCAGCTCTCCTTTCCTAGCCCCCAAAAAGAAAAAGACCTCTGGAGGCACTGGTAGGAGCAGGCGAAGGAAAAGCCACCCACCAGTAGTAAGATCTCCAGAGGCACCCTTCCCTGCCCCATAAAAGAGCTGACGCTCGGATGGAGGGTAAACCAGTGCGTGGGGTGACAGTCCCCGTGCCACCCTGTTCTGGGTCTTCCCTCAACCCTCTTTCCCATACCCCTCTCCCCAATTTTATTGCTTTAACTGCTTTTAGTTATTTCTTCAAGATGGCGCTGGCCTCGTGGCAGCCCCTGCCATCTTGTGAACAGCGTTACCGCGTTCCTTGTCACAACATCGCATTCGGTTCCCCCTTCCACCTGGGACCCCCCGCTCTTGCGTTGGGGTCCTCCTGCTGCGTCGTGGGAGTGTCTGCGTTGGGATCCCTCCCCCTCGTCGGGAACCCCCTCCCCTATCGCAGACCCCACCTCCTCCCTAAGGTCCCCACCCACCATCCAGATCCACCCACCGGGACTGACACACCGCCNCACACTCCCGACTCCCATGCCATCGGGGACGGAAGTGAGTGCAGTGGCGACTGGAAGGACGCCATCTTGGCATCCTCGGTCGCAACCCAACTGACAGCTCCGGTTCGTCGCTGCAAGAGGAGAGGAGGAAGAGCAGCAGCCCAACGCAAGAGAGAAACAAACCACGAGGAACAGCGAGGATGCCACGCCAAGGCTCCCCTGTTTGTTTCAGTTTCTCTGCATTTTGTTATTTACCTTTCAAAAGTCAATTTATGTTGCCCCCCCCATCAGTGCATGACCTATAGAGAGCACCCTAGCCTTTTTGATAAAAGCAAACAGGAAACTTAAAATTTAGTAAATAGAAACAGGGGAGATGTGGTGGTATGGTAAAAGAGAAAATGAAAGAAGAAAAACCACACCATCAACATCTGAGCAGGAATTTTCCCCCAGCTAGGGTGACTTCCATTTNGAGCAGGAATTTTCCCCCAGCTAGGGTGACTTCCATTTTAGGTCCTGTGTTGATGGGAAAAATCCCTTCCCCAATCCCTTTTGGTCCCCTGTTCCTTTGTCCCTCCCTATTCCTTCCTCATTAGTTTATGCCCCATCACCCACCTGCTGATCCTCCCCCTTATATAAGTGATGTACCCCCATTTTGTCTGCACTCTTTGGCCATGGGTCTTCTGTTGTGTTTGGTTGTCTTCTGTTGCTTTCGGGTCGTGGGACCCTATTAAAGCCTTGGAACCCCATGCCAAAGGCCCCTCCTGTTCCTTTACCTCCGCTGGCGCTCCCCCAGTGGGAGCCTCCTCCGTTCTCAGCCTGCAGACCAGAAGACGTCTGCAGGGGGAATGTCAAGCCAAGCTCCCCAGGGTCATTTTCTTTATTTTATTCTACAACAAAGCAGCTTCTCAGAGTTGCTAGAATCACATGGCCTTACACATCCAGTTCTATCTACCTAGGGGAAATCATTGCAGCAGCTCCCAGCCCTGGGCTTGTCTCCCAGCTGAGCATCGCCCCTGTTCTGCTCAGGGCCCAGGAAAGGCAAAAACAATGCAGAGAACAAGCACAGCAGGCTGCTCCTTGACCACACAAGAGGTCTACCAGACTTTGTGTTAATACAGTGCTGGAGGCCTCTCTGCCCCCATCAGCTGCTGTGGGATCAGGACTCCTTTCCAAGCCCCTTTTCCACTGCTCCCCCTCAAAGCCTGAGCAGCTCAGACAGTTCAGTGCTTTCTGCATCTCTGGGCCCGTCTCCATATTTAATTACAGCTACAAAACTGCTGTAATTTAATTGCTCTAATTTACAGTGAACACTGCAGAAAAAACCCACATCCTATAATTTTCTCATCTGCTGACTTTGCTTATGATTCTATATCATACAGATATCTGCGTTTGTATGAATCAGAAATCCCTGATTTTGGGGTGGGTTTTGCTTGCTGCATTAAATCTGAATTATTTAAGGAGATGGGGAAAAAAGCCTAAATTATCTGCATTTTATATGAGACAATTTTTAAACTATCTACTGGAAAATCCTTCTCCAATTGTTTTACTGCCTCTGCATGAAATATGCTTCTACCTCACAGCTGCTGATACTCCTGCAAAGCATATATTCCATTGGAAACCTCAGTTTATCAAAGCTGTGTTTTAGAGAGTGGTGGTTCTTTCCCCTCCTGTTGACTCTTTGTCATAGTGACTGCAAATATTTTTTCAGTTTTAGTGTTGTACTTTGCGGAAAGACTTGAACCTCACACTTCACATGGACATATGAATAACTGCACAGTTTTTAGCAAAGCACTTAGATGAAGAGAATTTTGTTAAAACACATAAAGGTTAAGTAAAACCCTTAAGCATATGTGTTTAAGTGCTTTGCTAAAATAAACTCTGCAAACCCCAGTTTCTAACAATTCTGATAAGAAAAAAGAATAAATATAAAAGGAATCTTAAGAAATTTGCTTTTGAAAATATAAAAGACAAGTAAGCCCACAGGCAGAATGACAGTTGTATAGAAAACACGTTTGCAATTCGGTGAAATATGTAGATTGCACTCTGAAGAGCTCAGATCTTGACAGACTTCCAGTTTGGCTCCAACTGAGATAAAACTCTTGGAAGGTGAGCACATTATAAAGGAGATACTTGAAGGAATATCCACTGGAGTAAGAAGTCCTGCCAAAGACTTGGGGAACTGCTATTTACAACCTGATTTGAATCCAGGCAAGAATCTATAAAAGTGTTTAGGTACATTTTCACCATGCCCATTCTCCTTCTAGTCAGCAGATAATGTTAGAAACACCTCTGTAGTCTTCCTCAGCTGGGAAGAGAAGGTGGATTTTTGTGGGGAGCTTCCTAATGGCCTTGGCTACAGAGGGCTGTCTGTACAAGAGAAATGTGTCACACAAAGACCTGGTTAAGAAATGGCAATGTCATCAGTGTGATAACGTTGGAGGAAACCTTATCCTGTGTGCATAGCCTGCCATGCAACATTACTCATTTGGAAAAAGGCTATTTTTAATCAAGGAAAAGCACTTTAATCAAGGATAGAGTCAGTGATTCAAAAATATCATGCAGGTGCATGTATTACTTGACTGAAAGCCTCTTCCCAAAAGGTCAGAGCTGCAGAGAGATGTGCATGTCCCACTCCAAGAGCAGAGATAACCTTGAGGTGCTTGTATCAGGCTGATGTATTCTGGCTCCTGCTGCAGTGAGTTTCAAAGTCAGAACTTCCCTTAGTAATCTTCTTAACTTCAGACAAATATTTGCCATACCCTGAGCACACTCAGTAAGATTCATGACATGCCAAGGAAAACATATGTGAGTTAAGGAGGTTGATTTGGTTTATTTGCTTTCTTTGTCTTTTTCTGATGGTGCAAAGGATATTAGCTGCAGGTCCTATGGCATTGGCACAGAGCCAGTTCACCATGCAGGGGAATGGGAGCATGCCCTCATCTCTAGAGGGAGTTCCACCTCTCTCATCACATCTCTGGGATGTGCAGGAAGAGCCAACAGTGGTCAGAGTGTATTTCTTCTTCTCTGGGGAATTAACTCATTCCTATTAAAAAGAAATCCTCATCCTCAGCAACACTTGCTGAAATTAATATAAAAACATTCCATCAATGTGTTCTGGAGCAACTCATACTCTCAGTCACTCCCTCCACTGACTGTAGGAGGATTTCAAGGAGACTTCAGTGTCTGAAATGACACAAACCGCATATTTGAGGTGAACCACGGGGGTTTCAAAGCCTGCTTTTGTGTGTGCTTCTCAGGGGACCCCTCACCCACCAACAGAGCTTCCCAGGATGATCCTGTCTGCTTTCCCCACAGTGCTCAGGATCACAGCACTCCTGGATAAAGCTACATCCCTGTGGGGTTACAAGAGTGGGCTGTAGGCAGCCTTGGCCTTGATGGCTTGCAGCTGTGGCCCTGGGAGGAGGGAAGGCCAGCATTTAATGCAAGCGTGGTGATTCCTATAACAAGAAGCACATGAGTAGCCCAAGGGATGATGGCTATAAAGGGCTGTGCTGTAGGATCACAAGAGCAGCAGATACTGAGCTGAGCTGGTGCCGACCAGGTGGATGCTGAGCTGGTGCCTGTGGATGCCGGCTCATGCCTGCCTCTGCCTGCCACCCTGCTCTATGCTGGACTTTTTGGACTTTGACATCTGGTGCCTGTGTTTGTATATATCGCTGCAATAATTGGCTTGAGCCTTAGAAGCTCTTGGAAGCCTCCCACAGTATAAGCCTCACGGACTGCAATCCACTTGGGGGAAGTGGAAAAGCCGGCTGGCGCATAATCCCTGGGCGAGGGTGTGCCCAGGTGAGCCGTGAGTAGCCTACGCATGCAAGTCTGGGATTGGACTGCCTTGGGCAACCGTGCCTCTATGAGAGATGGTGAGCCATTGTAGCTCTTGCCCATAAGGTCGGTGACTTGTTGTAGCTCTTTCAATGCGTAATTACTGCACATGGTGCCGCAATGTTATACTGCAAACTGTGTTGGCCCAGTGTAAGGCAATATCTGGAACTATGTTGCCCCAGTGTACAGCAACACATCCCCAGGACAGCCTTTTCCCCCAGGTATCCCTCAAATACTTCTTTAGCTTTCAGCCTTGCACATGCAAGGCTACTTGACCACTGAGATTGCCTCCCTGGGATTTAGGCAGCCAATACCCTCTAGTAAGTAGGTAGTAAAATAGGTTGAGGAATAAATTGCTCTCATTTAACATTCACTCAAAAAAATATGGCTGCATTTATTATGCAGCATATTGTTTTATATACTCTTTTGTTATAATAAGTCATGTTTAAAATGTCATGACATTTAAATCAATAGCAGTAAGAGGGAAATGCTGAAAGAGAGCAAGATGATCAAAAAGAATCTGAAAAATCCTGGTGAGACATTATGGGCCAAACACTCTCATTACAGTAAAAATAATCACAAAAGAGCTTAAAACTCACCCGTGAGAAACCCAGTCTAGAGAAACCCTCCCTGCCCAGGTCTCTGTGTCCCTGTGGTGTCCCCAGGTCTGTGACAGCTGGGTGGTGGCGGCTGGCTGTGGCCAAGGGACTTGGGCGCTTGCTGCCAAGTCCTCCTGGTGCTCTGCATACCCTTGCAGGTTCATCCTTTCTCTGTGCTGCCCTTTGCCACTGAGCCACTGCAATACTCTGGAAAGCTCTACTGCACACACACCCTTGTTAATGCCATTTGGCTCAGTGAGGAGCTGGGCTTCAATGTCTGTGCTGTCATATAAATGAACTTTACAAATAATATAAAAGACTACTTTAATGTGGCTTCATAGCCTTTGAGGAGACACAGAGCCTACCACATCTACTACTGATGAGCCACATGCATAATGGCAGATTTTCACCAGAAGGACTTTTAATGTTAAAAAAGAAAAGAGTATGGATCAAAAGAGCTACTCTGCTCCTGCAGATTCACTGCTCTTCTTCTCCATCAGGTCTGGACCCATATGCCAGCATCCCTCAGTGCTGCCTCCATGCTCCCTCAACCTCTCCAAGGTAAAAAACAACAACTGCAACAACAAAACAGATGGCGATACAACGAAACATTAAACCTGAGCCCAATACCTGAGCTGTACCATGAATATTTCACTGAGGCATGGGGTAGAAAAGACAACAAAATGACCTTTTCTACCATCTTGAGGGATAGATAACCTTGTAATTGCTATAGACACACTGAAGAAACATAAGAGAGAGACAAAGACTATTTAAAAGAAGTTGTGTATATTTTTAAAAACTACTATCTCAATGTTCCCATTACAACATGCCAATATGAATGACATTTACTTTTGCTTTGAGAAGTTAAAGAAACTCTAAAAGACAGACTGCATTAAGAATCTACTGACATTCCACTGACCTAGTGGGATAAGAACCAAGCAAGTTTTGTCAAGGGCAAATGCCCCAGAGTCTGTAAATTCATTTCTTAAAGTAGCAGCAGTAAAAGGAAAGAAAATCTTCAATGTCTCGAACAGTTTTTAGACCCAGTGGAGGCTCACACTTCTCGATGATCCAGTAGCAGTGGATGGCACCAGACCCACATATGGGAGCAGAATTGGAGATTTCAGATGGTCAATCACCTCTTTCAGTTTTTCCAGCCCATTAATATTGCTGTAAAACTTATGCAGGAAGTTGTCTTATTAAGAGACATAACAGGAGGTTTTGCCCATATAATTTCTTTCCCTATTGTACAAACTTCACAAAGATATATTACCCATAGCAAATATGGTCCTAGATTGTGTTTGGGATGGATGGATTGATGCACAAGGTGTAAGAGGGAAAGTGAGGAACAGTTTGGCATTGTTCAAGCAGGCTCCTTCACCACTCAGGTGAACCTCTGAACTCATACATGAAATCAAATGATGAAAAAAGGGGCTCAATCCAGGAGCCCTTATTTAGTCAGTGCAGCTCAGACTGGGATAACAGTGGCTTTTCAGGAGGTGGAGGAGAATGGGCTGCCTTCACTTTGAGGAGGAGGAATCTTTTTGTTCGTCTTCCAAGCTGCAGTGTTGCCCTTCTGCTGAAATCCTTTTTCTGGGGAATAAGGCCACAGTTGTACCCACATAATGCCCATGCAGAAAAATAAGGATGGCATAATAGCCATGGAATAGAATATTCTGAAATTAGTTTAAGTGAAGGGACTGTGAATTTGGGGAGAATTAATTTTAGCTGGATAGACGTGGCAGTTAATTAAGGCTGATAGCTTCTACTAGTAGAAAGGTGTTTCTGATGAAAATATATTGAAAATATTATTAAACTGCCTAGGAAAAAACAGTTGCTACTGCCCATGCTAAAACCTCCCAGACATCCCATGTTTCTATATAGAAATCATAAACTGATAGCATTTGCATAACAATTATTATTTAATATGTAGACTTCAGTATCATTGCTTTTGGACAGAATTAATATTAAAACCTTTGAGCACAGATATTTTAGAAATACTCGTCTGAAAAGTCACGGGAACTTTTTTGGTTTGCAATATTTTTGCAAGTTTTTTTCTGGTGATGATACCCTGGCAGCAGATCACCACCTTCTCTTCACATAATCCAGAGGACACACTCCAGAGCTGTGGAAAATCCCTCACTGCTTGGAGCAGGGGAGCACATGACCATGCAGGATGGAGGGTAGGAAAGGTACAAAGACAACCTAAAGCAACCCAAACACTTCCAATTTTCAGAGACAAAAAGTAATTTTGTATGCTTTCGGTTCAATCAGTTTGTTCATGCCTTAGGAAACAATGAGATCAACGGAAATGAAAGCAATTTCCAGCAGATATGAATAAAACACGTGGCTCTGCTTAGAAGAACTTGTACGTTATTCCAGAAATGCAGTCAAAGACTCGTGGATTAAATGCTGTGAGAACGGATCACGAATGGACTTGCTTCATCTGAATTTACCAGACTAGGAATTTGCAGGTTTCTCATTCCTCCTTCAGGGGGGAGTTGATTGGGGAATCAGTTGTACAGTCACACACTTTGTGGAGAACTTGCAAAATAATTTTATTTATTTAGATAAATTTTGAAGTTGCAATCAGAACTTCTTTCACAGGTCTGTTGCTACATTTCTCTCCTTTCTTTAGGTCTTTTTTCTTTAAACTATTATTCAAGCAAAAGTTGAAAAGAAAAAACAAAAAAACCATGTTCTCAGTGTGTTTCAGGGTTTTCCTGTGCACATACTGCATGGTACAAAGGCCGACTAGCTCTCCCTATTCATCCTGACCCATAATCATTATTAAACTTAATTGCAGAAGACACTGTCTTCACAGCTTTATTTCTCATATGACATCTTGTGAATTGCTTTTAAGAAAAGCCATTTACACAACTGCTATATATATGTAAACTAGTACTCTAATGTCACATTCTTGTTTGCACATACCCTTGTATTCACGTCAGCTAGTCCTAATGCAAAAGCAAGTGGCCCTTCATGTATTTCAGTTAGGAAACAGTAGCATGGATTTTCATAAAACAAATTTGACTGATACTATGCAAAATCTGTTCCACTGAAAAATTGGCACCTCGCCCATCACCTTCCACAAAGTTCAGTATCTTTGTCGGTGCTCATCTACTTGACTTCTTAATTGCCTGTGTTCACTGCCTGTATCAAATGGAGTTTTCTTTTTGCTTTTGCTCACTGCATATTACATCTTTTAATCGGTATATATAATTACTTACCACAATCTGCCATGCCCGATTTTCTAAGCATTAGTCTAATTAACTTAAGCTTGATAATTATGCTTCAGATATCATAACAGTATGCACAGAACTTGCAGATTATGCTGTTGGTTTAGCTGTTTCTGGTAACACTTTTCTCCTATTCTTACTTTTTCCTTTTGCTTTTTCTCTTTCTGTACAGGGTGGGAGCTCAACCAGAAAGAGGGACTGTTTTTCTCTTTAAATTATTCCAATGTTCTCCAAAAGCAAAAGCTGCCTGTTTTAAATAAGAAGCCATCAAAAGTAAGTCAACACAAATGATAATAGATCCATAATGCAAGAATTTCCTCTTTTTATAAGAATAAAAGATAAATATGTCACTGAAGAAAGAAACTTGAGCTTCTGATAGTGAAAATTATAGAAGATTTCTAGCACAAACCTACAGCATTTGTGGGCCAATTATGAAAGTACTCAGACTTTCCACAGGTCTCCAGCCTGAGCCATTCTAATTATCCGCCTGTTGGCGACAGCCTGTCGCCAGGGAGGCAATAAATAAGAGATAACATGCATGGGACCTGGCACATGCACCTCTCCAGCACAGAGAGATCATCCTTCACAGAGTGATGCAGCCCATCTGGGCAAATGAAATATGCAAGTCTGAGACCCCAGGTGAGAGTAAATAGATGCAGAGGACGTTTATGCCACAGTCATAAATAAAGGAATGAAAAAAGAAAATCCATGACAGGCTATGGGTTTGTATTTGGCTTTCTGGTGTAAATCAGCGTTTCTCTTCATTCCTGACAACTCACCTTGGTATTCTGCTTTTACTTGGAAAATATATCCTGCAGTATTTGATTTGTCTTACTCCTGGACAAGGGCATGGACATTGTGTCCCACCACACTGAATGGCCTCTGCCCAGTGGGACAGAGCCAGGAAGACCAGACCTCCTCTCTCTGCTTCCAGAGACCATGGCTCTCTCTTGTTGACTGGAGTGCAACAAGTCCTGGTAGGTCCCAAAGGCACCCAGACCACAGTTTGGGTACTTAGGCTGCAAATCCACTCATGTCTATGCCAAGAGACTATTTGTTGGAATTTTGGATGCAGCGGTGCATAAGTGCTGTCAAGCCCACGCAGAGAACCACACCAAAGGCACTGCATTTACTCTGGAGTCATTGGTGAGGATTCAATCAGCTATGAAACACCGAAAGACTGCTCAGCTGCTCCTGTATTTTAACAGACTTCATGGATAGAGACAGGGACGGGCACCTCTTGGTGAAGTTCCCCTCATTCAAGCCCTTATTTTCAGATGACTGAAGGGCTGTCACCCTTGACAGAAAATATTATCAGCAGTCAAGGAAGTAATCAGGGTGGCAAGTACATAAATAAGCATAGCATAAATCTGAATATTGGTGTCTTGGAGTGACTTTGGTGT
>VWZT01001634.1:22103-46104 GCA_013397055.1 Pachycephala philippinensis
TTTTTTTTTTACAGCACAGCGGAAACAAATTAAATTTGCTCTGAGATGCACTACTCATAACTATCATCTGTGTTGTAAGCATCTTTTCCGTAATCAGAAATTCAATATTGCAGACCACAAAGCCCACTGAGGTGTTAAGCTGAAAGGTAGGAGGAAAAAAGGGTGAGCTTTTTCTGGGGAAAACATATGGGTTTTTTTCCCAATTGAAAAGCGTTAAATGAGATTCAGTTAGGGGATGACTGGAAAATGATGCTTAATGTCCAATTAAAAAATTGTCTTATTAGAGTCATGATAACTCTGCAGCCCAGGGGTGGATACTCTATTTTGCAGGTAGCTCAGACACCATATTTTTATTCTTTATGTTATTTGGGCATACATTAGCATGAATGGCCAACCAAAAATCGTGTGCTCCCACAGCCTTCAGTAAAACACCTATTGATGTATTAAAGGCATACTGGGGCCATTCACTGAAACCTTTGAAGGGAGGCTTTAGAAATGGGCCAGTAACAAAGCATATCAAAACATGTGCAAGCACCTGTCTGTCTGTTATCCAGGTATATGGATAAAAATAATGGAATGAGATGACAACTCTTCTGCAAGCCAAAGGGCTGGCTTTGTCTAAATCTAGGTTTCATGCACCTTGTTGCTCTGCAATTTACATTTCTGAGGGAGGTCAGGCCATGAAAATTGGAAGAAAATTGATTTGGGTTGTGGTCCAGGGCTGTGAACAGGTTAGGACTAAGTTTAACAGAGATTAAAGCATGAAATATGAACAGGAGCAAAAAATTACATGTTGGATGTAAGTACCTTGAGACACCTTGGAAGGAAAAAAACTCGTGGTTAGAGCATCAGCTACTGTGGAAAGTAACAATGAAAAACTCATTCTCCAGGGACAGTGCTGATGTCAACAAGGAATTGCACACTCCTATCCATAAAAAACCTCACGTAATGATAACAAAAGGAAAAAGTATTTTGTTTGTGAAGGTATTAGTGAGTATAATAAACTTTTTGGTGTGCACAAAGGTTATGCAAATTGTCATTCTGCTTTCAATAAAGACTTAAACATCTTTGGGTGAGAAGCAAACATTTTGAGGCAGCCACAGGATGTATATTACCTCCCTTCTCCCTCTTCACTATGTCTAGAAGTTGTCTTGTAAATGGGACGGCCAAGGGAGAGTGTTGGTGCTGTAGTGTCACTGCCTTAGTCAGAAGACTGGAGAAATACA
Source organism: Pachycephala philippinensis (assembly GCA_013397055.1). NCBI lineage: Eukaryota > Metazoa > Chordata > Aves > Passeriformes > Pachycephala > Pachycephala philippinensis. The sequence continues at coordinate 23,330 of VWZT01001634.1, forward strand.
TGGATTCAGGGTGACCTGTCAAGGAACATGAGTCTGTTCCATTTGGCACTTGTAAAGTCACATTAGTGTGATTACTAATGTGTGGAGGTTTAAAGGGGTACAGGGTAATGAAACCCAACCCATGATCTTTGTAAATTCCCTCTGCTCTAAGTGGTTTTATATGAAACTCCAGGCTGCAATGTGTTACCAGAGAGATGTTAATTTACAGGCAGAAGAGGTCCAATGCGCTAGAATTTTATTATTAATTTTGTTATATTGAAATCTGATTGAAATCAAGAGTATATTTTGTGTTTACCTCAGTGAAGGGAATATTTCACCCTGGTTCCATTTTCAAAGTCTGATCTTGTGAGCCCTTGAGAAAACCTGTGTTTGAAAATAATGATAACTATAATATAGTGATTTCAGTGAGCATTTTATATATCCCTGCAGCTAAAATATGAAAAATTCTTGTACATATTTTTAATCTCATAATTTAAAAACTTTACAGCCAAGACTCATAGTTTTTCAATGTTTTGACTGCTGATATTAAACAATGTAACTGCACAGTACTGGAATAGATCAGCTTCCTAAAACATATTAATGTAATAAGCAATCAGCTTAAAATTGTTTGAAATAAACATGTCTACTTACTTAAATAAAGTCAGTTCATTTTCCTTCCCTTTGGTATGACTTACACCCTTTTCTGAGCACTTTCATCTTTTAGCATAATTAAAACCCACTAAACACTACTTCAGTTCATCATCCCCAACATCACTAATGGATCCTTCCTGCTCTCAGTGATCTGATGATTACGGATAATATTTCTCTACAGAAAAGTCATTCGTATCAGAAGCACATCCCAGAGTAAATTTAATTTGTAACTTATGTGCTGTAAATATAAACACTGCCGTGAAAAGGTTTGTCTTGTTTATGCTTTTATGTAGGCATATTCATTAAACCTGTATTTTCTATGGTTTATGACATTCATTCAAAATTGAAATGTCACACAGTCAGTTTGGTCTATATGACTACAGAGACTTGCTTGCTGATTTTCCTATTCATTATTACCCATTACCCTGATGTCTCTACTCCATCATGCTTGCAAAAAGTGTATAGCATTTACTACTTACAACTTCTTGCATTCTGTGCCTTTAATGGAAGGGGATATTTGGCTCCTACAGGAGAGACACTTTATGGTGCTTCTGGGAGGCAGCCAGGAACAACTGGGATACACGAACTAGGTTGTCAAAAAAGATGCATCTTCTTCCTTTTGTTGTTCAGCTGCTGTTAAAGGTGTGTCTGATTAGCAAGAGACACTTCTTTTGGTTACAGGATAATACGCAGATGAATTTGGGAATGTGGCTCTGTGTAAGCTTGAGGCTGAGTTTTGCCTTTGAACTGCAGTCTGGCAGTGACATGTGATGATGAACAGTTCTCTGCCTGGAGAAAGTAAGGTGATTCCTACAGCACCAGGGAGCTTGCAGAGCCAAGGTCTTTGTCATGCCCTCCATGCCAGAGACAGCTCAGAAGCTCCATGGCCTCTGTTTTTTTGGAAGTGAGCTGAGAGGTTCACATCAGTCCCCTTAGGATTAGACAGAAAGCTTTTATTGTGCTTTCTTCTTACTGAATTGCTTCAAGAAAGAATGCACATTTTCGTGCACTGCCCTTCTGCTTACAACACTGCACTGAGAATGTTTTGTTTTCACCCAGATATACTGATTTCAATAACAGTCAAGACCTGCTCGTGAGTAAACATCCATGATGTGATGCCTTGAGGAAAGATCCAGACTGGAAAAATCAAGAGGAAAGAGCAGGAATTAAATCAAATAAATAGGAACCTGTTTTAGATGTAGGGATCCAAAATTCAGTGCAGAGACGTGAATAGGACAAAACAGAGCCTTCCCCAAATCTGGGGAAGTCTTGTCCAAACAGCACCGAGCAGTCAAGAGAAATTCAGTTTTCTGCTTTGTCTTCCAAGAACCAATACTGGTGCTTCTACAACTTTTATTATTATAATATTAATATTATGTATTGGTCGCTGATTCTTGGAAATTCAACACAAAAGTGTTGAATGAAAGCATTTACACATCCTAAAGAACTGGTAGCTCAACGGACGTAAGAAATGGGAAGAGTTGGGTTTGTTTCTCCCACTGCAGCTTCAGCTTTTTCTTTCTATCAACTCACTGTTCCAGCAGTCTCATTTTACTTTAATGGGATTTTGCGAAATTTCCAGGTCTCTATGAAGTTTTCTGTCTGATTTTCATTTATAGAGGTTTAATCCAATGCCTTTGCTCTCAGCATTTTTAATAGTGCTCAGTAATTAGGAAGAGAAATAGAAGTGTAAATCAGAAGCAGCTATCAGCAGTATTAAATCATATACATCCTAATTCCTTACTGCAGGAGAACTGCTACCACTGAGTTAAAAAACATGAAGGACGAGGATAAGGATGGGATAGCTGGATTCAGGGTGTGACTGACAGCATCTCCTACAGAAATTAAGAAGATCCTAAAGGAACTCATGGCTGTTTAAGTCACCCTGGGCTGTGTCTCTCACACAGTGTCTAAGAAGTAATTCAGGCATCACATTTTGTAAAACATTTGCCTATTTTTCAATTCAAATTCTACATTTATTATTTATAGCTTAATGCTTGAATTCATATTCAGACAGAGTCGCTGTTTGTATATTCTGGATGAGTTATGACTCCTGTTGAAGTTCATGGAAAATCTCCCATGGATGTTGATAGGAAGCAAGGTTTCAGATTTCATATGAAGAGAAGATTTAACAAGCAATTGTTTTCATGTATTTTATAAAAATAAGTAATCATATAACATATGCATAGGGTTTGCTAATATCTCCAGAGATATCTTAGTGGGCTTTTGCTGTTAAAGCTGATATGTTGTGGGTTTGGTATAGATTTTAATTGTGTTAAATTTAATTCCTGTGTAATATGAAACTTGATGTGTTTAACCAGAGAACAACTGGTACACCAAAATTAAGTAAATTCAAGTTAGAAATACTTTCCTTCATCATATATTGCTAAGGGTCTGCAAAGTGCTGAGTTATAGAAAGGTAGCTAAGACTAGATTAAATTGCCTTAGAAAGAGACACAGATATTCCTTTTTCTTTATGTGTGATGAGACAGTTTTGAACACTTTGAAATAAGAAATATACTAATAAACGGCAGCGAGTCTGGAAAAGGCCAACAAACACTTAACAACTCTGTGCTGTTTAAAGCACCAGTAGAAATCCACAGAATGTAAATCCACAGGGAATTTCACCCGTGCTCCACATCCGGGCTGACATTCATCTCAAGTTGTCACAGTGGAGGCTTAGACCTGATATTAGAGGGAAAAAAGGGCTGTCACTCCCTGGAACAGGCTTCCTGAGGAAGTGACAGAGTCACCATCCCCAGAGGGGTTTAAAAGACACGTAGCTCTAACACTAAGGATATGGCTTAGTGGTGGGCTTGGGCAGTGCTCAGTTAATGGTTGGACTCAATCATCCAAGAGGTCTTTTCCAGCCTAAATGATGCTATGATTCTATGATCCAAGTTCAAGAAGAAGTACATTTATCATCTAATCTTCAGACAAAGAGGCTCCCACTAAATTTCTTCAGTCCTTCCTTTCCTATGCTGCACCATGGGCATATGCACACACACCCTGTGTGGACCTATCCAAACACCGACTGCTAAAATTGTAATAAAACACCTATGTAAAATTATGTTTTAAACTAGATGACTTGTAAAATGGTCACAGGACATCAGCTGATGAAGATGCAGGAACTGTGAAAAGAAGGCAGATATTGGGTATGCAACTCAACAAACACTTTGCAAGTGAATGTGAGGGACTGCAGCTCTCAAAGAGCACACGAACTTCTGCTCCAGTGTCCACTCACTGGGGACAAAGTGGGAGATATTTCAAGTGGCAAAGAGGAAGGTAAAGAAAGAAGCTGTTGAGTGTGTCTCTGGAGCTCCTTGGAACACCAAACTGATGGCGTAAATTAGCTCAGTAACGAATACATACCTAGAATCTCATTGTAATCTCACTGTATTAGATTTAAAAAACTGATTGAATTTTTGTAAATCTGTATTACCGTTTGATGGAAGTGGATTTCTTATTTTTCTTGTAGTAACAAAACCAACATCCAGTTCCAGTGGGAACACTTTGCTTTCTATGCCTAGGATTGCAGTCCAAGCGACCTAGTCTTTACAGAAGTCAAGACAGCTCAAGAGACTGGAAACGTCAAGGAATTCATACAGCTGAATTCCTGGTTATTAACTTTCTCCTGTTGTTCATATTGTCTTCATCTAGAGTTTTCCTCCTAAAATCCACTATTTTAATGGCATCCACACATAATAACTTTATCTTCCCTCTAAACAGTAAACACTAACAATGATCCTTATGGAACAGCATGTTATTTCAAAGTATTGTTTTAATCACTTTTATAACACACCAGTAATCAACTTCACCAAGGATTAGAATTATTTTTTTTAATTAATTCAATTTGTTATTACTTATCTGTCAGTGAAGGTGATATACCTGCTTTTTAAGGGACATTATTTGGATGCAAATATTTTGACACTAAAGATAAGTCACGGAAAAATAGGATTATATCAATATTGGACAAAATACCACTAAACAGCATTATCAGCAGTCTTGCAGATAGACCAGAGCTCAGACTTAGCAGCTCTAAAGTCTTTACATGGTCATTGACATGTGAGACCTTGGAGAAGTCATGTCACCCTGGTGTACTTTGGTTTTCTTGCCTGGTACCTGGGTGCTAATAATAAAAGGACATAACAAGTTATGATGAGTTGCAAAGTGCTGGAGATCAGGTAGACACCCTCATTAGTGTCACAGGGAAATAAATTGGCAAGAATCCTGTGTCTTAACGACTGTTATTCTAGACACTGAAATCCAAAATTCCCTGACAGGAGGTGTTATAAGTGGCCTTACCTAGAGCTGCTTTATCCATCTATCAAAGTATCAAAGGAGGAAGAGAAAATGGTAGCTAAATTTCTGCTTATTTTCTCTGGTATTCTACTCTAAGTTAGTGCTAATGTCAATTAGGTATATTCATCAGCTTTGACATTTTGTACTTGACAAATTGATGAAGGTTTAGTAATGCAGTACAATTTTCCTTATCAAAACTTTTTTTTTGTTTTCTTGAAAGACTTTTAATTACTACACATCTTAACCAACATGAGTTTTACTTCTGATTAAAGTAGCCATTGAAATCTTGACAATGCTTGACACACTCCATCTGAATTTAATTAACTTTTTTCTTTCTCTTTTTTATTAGATGCTATGAAGAGAGAGAGAGTGGAGAAGCAAGAAAATTCAGCTTTATACATAGTAACAGATGCTCTTGGTAGCATAGCAAAGTTCTGACTTTATTAACATAATGAGAATACCCAAATTAATCAATACTTAATATTGAAGTCACAATATTTCTTCTGCAGTGGGTGAAAAAAGTCATGAATCATAAAAAGGTTTTGGTTTGAAGGAATTTAGAAATCATCTAATTCTGACCCCGTCCCACGAGCAGGACACCTTCCACTATCCCAGGTTAATCCAAGCCCCATCCAAACTGGCCTTGGACACTTTCAGGGATGGGGCAGCCACAGCTGCTCTGGGCACCCTGTGCCAGGGCCTCACCACCCTCACAGGGAAGAATTTCTTCCCAATATCCCATCTATCCTCTGGCAGTCGGAAACCATTCCCCCTTTTCCTGTCACTCCAAGCTCTTTTCCAAAGTCCTTCTTCAGCTTTCTTGGAGTCTCTTTATGTACTGGAAGGCAGTCTAAGGTCTCCCTAAACACTTCTCAACAATCTTCTCTTCTGAACAATCCCACTTTTCTCTCAATTTAATGATTATGGACTTGGCAAAAGGAGATTGTGATGAAGCACAAATTAGTCGATTTATATTGGATTTTTGTAAATGGTGATCTTGTTTTTTCAATAACCATGACATTCCAGAGAATAAAAAGAATCTGCCCTGTATGAAATAAAAGCAATCAAAGAAATGTGAATGATGCATGTAACAATTCCTTAACAAATTCTACATTATATCCGCTTAAGTTTTAACTAAAAATACCAGATGTCACAGAAAATGTGGGTTTCATGATCAAGAATCTAGGAAACTTGTAATCTTCATTCATATTTGTGGGTAGGATTTTAGAATCTTGACAAAGTCATGGTTGTATGGTATGGAGACTCTCCAGGGTTTCATCATACCGAGTCATCATCACTGATGGATACACCCTAGAATAAATTTAAATCACCACTGTTTCCCCCTTTCCTCACCAATCAGAGATTCTAGAAATGAAATGTTGCTTTAAATTTTGAGAAAGGGTTATAAACAGAAGTAGAACAGATTTTTTTGCTTCTAGCAGTCCATTGTTTTCAGGCTAATGTAATAGAATTATTCATGTTTGAACCTTAACAGTTTTCTATTCCAGCCTTCTGCTCGAGGTAGGATTGCCCTGAATTCGGACAAAGTTTCTGTCAGCTTTTGTTGCTGTTGGGGCAGCTGAACGACACACATACACATGTAAAGTGCCTCAACTCAGGGCCAAAAAGCCATTTATTAACAAAGCAGCTTCTTTTTTGTACACTTCTGTATGTTATCATTTGTGTTACATAGTCATTGGATGCTAAATTACTACAATAGACTCATTGGCTGCTATTAACTACAATATAATACTATTGGCTACCTACAGCATAAGCATTCAAGAACATTTCAGCATTAACTTGTATAGCTCAACACCAGGAGGAAAAGCAAAAGTATTCAGCAAACTCAAGCAGAAAAGTAGAACAAATCTTGAGCCAGATTGATGATACCTCAGTGACTGTATTTCAAAGGGATTTAGATGGTTATACCCTACATTACACGGAAAGTGTGATAACCATGCAAGTAAATGTTAATTTCCATGGAAATTACAACAATAAAGCACTTTGAGGTACTATCTTTCAAGCAGCAAAGGTCCCAGGGTACTTTACTATTCAAAACAATTTAAAACAGTGACAGACAACATTTTCTGTATTTGATTTAAAATCAGCAATGAAAGCCAGCTTTTGCATTTCTAAAAATGATAAACATTCTGCATTCAGAGACAAAACTTTTTCTATACTGCCTCTGATTCCACCAGTCACCTGAACTCTGTACTTTTAGCCTCCCTCTCTGCCTGCTGGTGGTGCTGGATGGACCTTCCATCTGTTACTGAACATCAACCCTCCCTAAGGCAACAGCTTTACAGCACTGAAAAACTACAAAATGGTACTTAAAGTTCACTCTTCCTTTGTGCCTAGGTCTGTTGGTGGAGAAGCAAATGTCTTCCAAAACAACACTTTAACTGCAAATGGCATCAGGATACTGCCCTGGGGATATCAGTCCTCATTCTGCAATGCTCCAGAACTCAGCTCTCAGGAATGATCCTTACTTGCTCATTTTTTTGGCGTCATTCTCACATTAAGTACCTCTGCTGTTTAAAGGTCTGTACTGGAATAACTTTTCATAAGCTTGGGCTCAGTAGACTCAGACTGTAGAAAATGTGTTTTAATTTCTCATCCACTTAGAAAGCCTAAAGTCTTTTCTGCCTTTTGTTTGGGTATGTTCACACTGGCTTTTTTTGTTTATCCTGAAATTTTCATGATTTCGGAGAGGTGACTTTGAAGGGCTAAGGAATATCTAGATGCTCTCTTGTTTACTTTTCTTTATTACATTGATGCCACGTTTCACTAGCTGCAGGTCTTCAGGATTTTTCATTACATTGATATCACCTTTTATTAGCTGCAGATCTCGTCTAAAACCTTTTGCACACTAAGTTTTTTCTAAATGTAAATCCTCCCTAAATGCTGTGGAATTAATTCTTATTAAATTTTGTTCAAATCTAGGATAGAAAAAAATAAGCAGCCTGATGGAATGTTCTCAAAAGGGCTTACTTGATATTAGTTGCCATTTATTTGAATATCAGCATTTGAAGGGCTTCACCTATGTTGTAACTATTTTTCTGGGAGGAATCACTTGCCATGCAAAGGCATTCATTGTGTCTGAAAACAAACTGGAATTTGAGAATTTTAACACAGATTACATGACTAATTCTTGCAAAGTTTGCACTAGTAAGAAAGATGCGTTTATTTCTGTAGATGAGTTAAACCAGTATGGTTCAGTTGTTGGCACAAGGACTGGGTGGGATCCATGGGTCCTTTTCATTTGGGTATCTATCACATCTTATTTTTCCTTGACAAAAAAAATCTTTTATGGAACAGATCGTCTTGAGTGTGATCGCACAGCACATGCAGGACAAACAAAGGATCAGACCCAGCCAGCATGGGTTTAGGACAGGCAGGTTCTGCCTGCCCAGCCTGATCTCTGGTGACCTGCCCGGTGGATGAGGGAAGGCTGTGGATGTGTCTGCCTGGACTCCAGCAAAGCCTTTGACACCATCTCCCACGGCATCTCCAGGAAAAGCTGCAGCCCAGGGCCTGGACAGATTCACTCTTCTCTGGGTTAGGAACTGGCTGATGGCTGAGCCCAGAGAGTGGTGGGGATGGTGCCACATCCAGCTGGGAGCTGGTCACTGTGGTGTCCCCAGGGATCAGTGCTGGGGACAGCCCTGATTAATGTCCTTGTTGGTGATCTGCACAAGGAGATCAAGACCACCTTCAGCCAGTTTGCAGATGACACCAAGCTGGGTGGGAGTGTGGATTCCTGGAGGGCAGGAAGGCTCTGCAGAGGGATCTGGGCAGGCTGGATCCATGGGCTGAGGTCAGTGGTGTGAGTGGCACCAAGGAGAAGTGCCGGGTCCTGCCCTTGGGTCTCACCAACCCCTGCAGCTCCAGGCTGGGGCAGAGGGGCTGGAAAGGGCCCTTTGGGAAAGGCCCTGGGGGTGCTGGTGCCAGCGGCTGGACATGAGCCCAGGGGTGCCCAGGGGGACAGGAGGCCAGTGGCCCCTGGGCTGTCCCAGCCATGGTGTGACACAGCCCCAGGGCAGGGCCCGTCCCCTGTGCTGGCACTGCTGGGGCACCTCCAGTGCTGGGGACAGCTCTGGGCCCCTCAGGGCAGGAGAGACACTGAGGGGCTGGAGCATGTCCAGGGCAGGGAACGGAGCTGGGAAGGGGCTGGAGCCCCAGGAGCGGCTGAGGGAGCTGGGAAAGGGGCTCAGGCTGGAGCAAAGGAGGCTCAGGGGGGACCTTGTGGCTCTGCACAACTCCCTGACAGGAGGGGGCAGCCGGGGGGGTCGGGCTCTGCTCCCAGGGAACAGGGACAGGAGGAGAGGGAACAACCTGAAGCTGTGCCAGGGGAGGGTCAGGTTGAACATCAGAAAGATTTTCTTCTCTGAAGCAGTTGCCAATTATTGGAAGGGGCTACCCAGGGAGGTGGTGGAGTCACTATCTCTGGAAGTGCTCAACAAATGAATGGACGTGGTAGTCAGTGCTCTGGTCTGGTGGGGATCAGTTAAAGGTTGGATTCAATGACCTTGGAAGCCTTTTCTAACCTAAATGAATTAATGACTCCCACATTTCCAAGATTCCCTGTGAAACACTCTTGTTTTCATATGAAAGAGATGTAGGGAGTCAGAGCTCTTCCTCCAGTGCTTTTGCAACCCAGGACACACTAGCTATCTGGACCTGCCAGCCTTGTTCTCAGACCTTGGACTGTCATAAGGAGCCTAAAGCAGGGATTTGTTCCCTGTATTAACTCAAGCTCCCTTACACTTGCAGGCAAGCATTTATTGGGCACTTCCACCTCAAAATTTTAGTTTTATTTTAAAGGAGAGAGGGTAAGGACATACTTTTAACAGAACTGAAAAGTCTATAAAATCTGCATTTTTTTCCCTAAATGAATGCCATTTTTGTTGAAATGCTCTGATTTGCAATCATGAGAATAAAATAAAAAGCATGCCAGTTTAGTTCAGACTGTGCTGTTGAAGATGTGAGTTGCACAAACTTTTTTTTCTGGCCGTTTAAGAAATTTGCTTCCCTTGACCCCATGTGACGGTTCCAGTCCCCATGACGCAGGTTGCTTCCCTCTCACTTGTGCCACTGCCATCTGGATTTGTTGCTAAAGAAAATTTTTCACTAATTACATCCTGGGCTGCCACAGTGTCATCTGCAAGACCCATTTCCACTTTCTAGCCTGTGAGATGTGCAGGAGCAGATGGTGAGGGCTTAGAGAAAGAACATGAAATGGCCTTACTGATTTTGGCCAAAGATTCATATATTCATATAATTGCAGAATCATTAAGGTTGGAAAAGTCCTGCAACATCATTGGGTGCAGCCATTAACCCTGCACTGCCAGGTTCACCATTAAACCATGCCCCTAAGCACCACATCTACCCATTTTTGAACACTTTGAGGGATATTGATTCCATCACTGCCCCAGGCAACACCTTCCAATTCTTGACAACCCTTTCAGTGAAGAAATATTCTCTGTATGTTAAATAAAAACCTTGCCTGGCATGACTTGAGACCATGTCTTCTTTTTCTTCTTTTTTTTCTTCTTCTTAACATGATTTTTCGGATGCTGCTGAACATTACACTGGTAGTTGCATGGACCATCTATTATAAACTCCAATTTCATCTCTGAGCTGCAACAATTAGCACAGAGTGGATTTCTTCTAACATAAAGATTAAGTTATCAGGGTTTAGTTTCCCCATATGAATCACTTTATGTTTATTTGAAACAAACATTTTCTTCTCCTGTTCTATGACTGATTCTTATCATCTCCTGTAATTCTTCAGGCAGCCTTCATCTTTCCTACAGGTAAATATTACAGTACCATCACCAAAATGTGATCTTCTGATCTTTCAACTCTCTTTCAATTAGTGTTAGGACTCTGTCGCTGTCGGCGGTGCCAAGAGGCAAGGAAGGACTCAGACACGCGAGTGGTCAGCAGAAAGGAATGAATTGAATTGAATTATTTATTTAATAAAGGACGGGTTTTTATGTGTTTAGTTCTTTTAGTGTTTTCCTAAAAGGCAAGAGGTATTGGACCTCTAACTAACTACCTATCAGGGTGATTGGTCAATTCACACATCATTCATTTCTCTAGTCAGTATCACAACAATTCTAATTATAAACGCAGGTGCAAGATTAGCAAAGTCTGTTTACAGAAAACCTTATCATGTTTTGCATAGTTTCGCATGAGAAAGAACAAGGCTCTCACAAACTGCTGCTGAGAGCTGAAAACTTCTCTGCTAAGGCTTTTTAGCATCCATAGGACTCCACCAACTAATTTACTAACCTGGTTTCCCTTAACACTTTCATTGTGAGGAGTTTTGAGAGAAACTTCTTGCAAAGCCAACCAGACTGTATTAGCCAGCCCAATTCCCCTTCTCTGTGAAGTATTAAATTATTGTTTCATGAGGTAAGATGCTGCCCAAGCTCTGCAAAAGCTACCTGTCAAATGGAACCACAAAAATAATGAAACACTTCATAATTTTTGCAACTCTTCCACTATTTAGGCATTTTCTTTGAAATTTTTTGGGCATCAGATTTTTTTACCTCTCTGGGATGGGGAAAACTTGCTGTTGCTCAAATAAAAGATGAGATACTTCAGGGAAGCAGTTACAGAGGAAACAAAGTACTTTAATAAACTGATAACTTAGAACAAGTTTTATAAAACTTACAATCTAGTGAATTTTTTTTTAAACAGCAATTTGAATATTTCATGGAATATGTAAGGAGTACGATTTTATAAATTTAACAAAAAAGGAGAGTATTAATACTGAAACAGAGATTTAAAGATGTTAAAAAAATCTAGTAGAATGCTATCATGTTTTATCCCATGACAATTTTTGCCCCAATTTTTTGATTTGTAGTTGTGAGGAATGAAATATGCTAAGAAGGGAAAACATTGGAGGAATGTGAGTAAAATGACAGAGGAACACTGCCTCAAGGCAAAGATCTTCTATCATCTAATCACTAATATAACTCTGCTTAATAAAAAAGGTGTCATGTGAAAATATTTAATTTTCTAGCTTTTCTAATTTACATGCTCTGAATCCAAGGCACTCTGTTTTGATCTGTGATCATCAGTAGATGTGGAAATGAAAAGCGTTCCTAGTATCTCTTCTACTCTACAGATGTTGGACTTACACGCTCTCTAGCACTTTTCTGGAATTTCATGCTTATTCCTTCAGAGAAGAAATCAAGGGAGCTATAACAACTTTGCTCTGGAGATGGGTTGAGAGAGCTGGGAGTGTTCAGCCTGGAGACGTGAAGGTTCTGGTGCCTAAAGAAGCTCCAAGAGAGCTGGAGAGGGCCTACAGTGACAGGACAAGGGGAAATGACTCCAAACTGACAAAGGGCGGGGATAGATTAGATGTTAGGAAGAAACTAATTCCTGTGAGGGTGGTGAGGCCCTGGCACACGGTGCCCAGAGAAGCTGTGGCTGCCCCATCCCTGGAAGCGCCCAGGGCCAGGTTGGATGGGGCTCGGAGCAACCTGGGATAGTGGAAGGTGTCCCTGCTGATGGCAAGTGGAGTTGGGTCGGATGATCTTTAAGATCTCTTCTGCTCCAAACCATTCTGTGATTCTGTGGTTTCATTTTTCTGTGTAGAATGCAGTAGGACAGAAACCCTGTCCATGACTTGGACTTGTAGGTGTTGCCATAAGCCTGCACAAAGTCAGGATATCCAATTTTCTGGAGACAGAAGAAGAAATCCCTGTTTTATTCCCCCTCCCCTTGAGCCATCATTTCAGGGGTCTGTGTGCAGACTATAGGGATGTTGGTGTGGAACATGCTGGGTAAGGCTGTGGCTGAGTGGACAAAAAGGTGGTTTAATACGACCTTGCCTTGAGTGTAATGACAGATATCTCAACAAGACCAATCTCATTAAGAATTATTATTATTATTAAGTTATTAAGAATTGATAAAGAAGTTGTCTCAATCAGAGTTAGTCTCCCAAGACCCATTTTTAGGCTGTGTAGAGAAATAGGAAATCCTGGGAGTGACTCATTTGGCCTAATTTTATCTTTTACTTTAGAATGGAATGAATCACATCTAGTCTTCACTGACTGCACTGAGAAGGGGTCCATTTACCAGAACTAGGAGTGTGGAGTGACTAAGTCAGATGTGGCTGTCTCTGTTTAGTCTGGTGACTAACTACAGAAATGTGAATTATGCCTTCACATGGAACTCAAGCACAAGAAGTTAGACTGCAATACAGGCCGACAGAAAGAGACATGCAGTGGGTTCTCAGCTCCTCTTCCAGATGAGTTAGCACCATGCCTAATAGTCTGCTTGCTTCTGGACACAGTTCCCATGGCTCCTTTTAGCACAAGATGTTCACATCCTGTAAAGGAATAGAAAGGATTTTAAAAGTTGGTAAAAAGTGAAAAGGCCACTCCTGTCACATAGGTGTTGTCTAACACCCTTTGTCTGCCTGTTTTGGACAGTCTGTAGTAATCAGTATATGCTAAAGACCTTCATAATGGGTAAGATTTAAGGGCATGAACTAGCAGATTTCCTATATTACAAATTCTTCACGTTTCCTTCAACATTTTAAAAATATTTAATTCAAGAAGATTTTGGCAATTTTGGTGTGTTTTATTGTCCATGAAAAAAGTAAATCAGTGTAATGAAAAATTTGTAGACTAGAAAAAACATACTAAACATGACAAAAAAGAGCAGTTACTTTGCATTTTTAAGTCAGGAGATTGATATTGAAATTGGTGTTTCTTTTACCAACTTGCCAGTGAAACTTTTCTTGTCACTCAGTTGAAGGATGTCTGGTTTTACTACAAAGCCCAGCAGAGATCCTCATCACTTCAGATAAATGTGTTCTTGCTGTGCTAAGTGGTCCTTCAATACTTCTGGCACCCCTGGTTTAGCTCAAATCCCAGGGGAACAGACCACAGGGCAGCAAATAAAGCACTGAGTAATTTTCTACACTGTATATAAAGGAGCTGTGGAAAATCAGACTTGCTGATGAAAATATTGCAAGTTTTTATCTGCCTTCATATCCCAATTCTTCTGCACTTTTTTTTTCCCTCCTTTCCTTCTGCATAGAGAGTCTGTTCTAGATCCTCAAACTAGACACAAAATTATATTTGCTTATGTTTGTAAGAGGCCTTGAGCCCATTTTGTTGACATTAGATACTTAATTCTCATTATGCCATTTCAAATTATTAAGGGTGAAAGGTCTATCACTTTACAGAGCTGAAACATTAATTCATTCCTGGCTGGAAAAAGCAGATTGATAAGCAGGGTTAGGTTTGGATTAGAACAGGGTAAAAAATAATTACCATCTTTGCTTTTCAAATCAAGATCAGAGTCAAATAATCCAGAAACTTTATCATGAGATGGTAGGAGAGTCCAGGGAATGGGAGAAAGAAAAAGATAATCAAATGTCAACAATTTAACAGGTAAAATATCTGTAACACATCTGGGCACAATATCACTGGAACCAACTCAGAGATGTTTAAAAAAGCAGATTGCAGAAAAAGTACAAAAAAGTATAGTATTGGATCAAAATTATCATGTTTGTCTGGAAGACATTGGCTGTTTTTCGAAAGAAACACTGTGTTGATATCCCAGTTTTGTGCTTTTATTCTCACAAATCGTTGCTGAAGTGGTCTGCATATAATGATACATCATTCCAGCTCTTTGCATTTGGCTACCAGCTTCACAGTGTTTGAATTACCATTTCAAGTACTGTCTATAAAACTCCTGAGGAATTTACAGTTAAAAGTGAGCAAAAGATCATCTGCCAAGTATAATAGAACTGAAGTGATGTGTAACAAACTCACTTGCATGGGAATTGCATTTTCAGAAAGGACTTCAGATCTGGTTTTGACCATACAGAATAATTCCACAAAGGAAAAGAACAATTTAAAAGTAATCAAAATATTGTGCTTGGTTTTGACTACAATAATGCAAAGTTTCATCATGAGATTAAGGTGAAAAACTGAAAATGCCTGGAGACCGTATCCCCTCATGACAAAAAAATGATCTGGCCTCAGGAAGTCCATGTCATTTCTCAGCTGCTCTACAGGAACATGATATTCCCGGGCATGATGCCTTCACTGTTTAGGAAAAGCCAATTAGTACCGAATACTGGAGCAAAATTAGTCTCTCCATTGCATATGATGCTTCTCCCTCAGGGAAGAGAATGAAAGGAAAACAATATGTGACAGTGCAGTCATGTTGCTTAATGCACTCCTGGAAGAAACCCAGCTATTGTTGTGAACAAGCTTGTTTAAAGCCTCTGAGGAACAGAATAGGGTGTTTCACTCCAAAAAAAGAAAAAAAGAGAAAGGGATGTGTAAAATCAGGTTTTGTGTTTGGTTTTCATTTTTGTTGTTCTTGTCTGGTGGTGGGTGTCAGGTTTGTCGTGTGTATTTTTTGGTGTGAAATCAGAATAATTTCATTAAATACTTTGCATGAGGGAAATTCCTAAATACTGATTCACATGAACAAGCAGATATAATGAGTAGGATTTTCTTTTTTCCTGTATGTGAATTAAATGGTCTCATCCCGTACAAAATTAGCACCAGTTTTGTTCTTGACAGAAGTTGGTTCCAATTAGGTTTTTCTGTGATAATTAGCAGCCTGCAGTGGTTTTAGCTGAAGGGTTGTGAGGGAAGTAAAACAGATTCCAAGCAAAAAATACATCGTAGTGTCATAAGCTGAATCTCCAAAATGGAGCCTACCTTCCTGTGAAAATGTTCCATCCCTGGGAAGTGTCCAAGGCCAGGTTGGACATGGCTTGGAACAACTTTGTCAAAGTGGAAGGTGTCCCTGCCCATGGCAGGGAGGTGGAACGAGATGGTGTTTAGGGTCTCTTTCAATCCAAACCATTCTGTGATTCTACCATTCTATGATTTTATGATGATTTTATATTAGAAAAAGAGACTGTTTTATAGCATATCATCTGTGACCATATAGCAATAAAATTTGAGCTGAGGAATGCTTTTACCTTATTTGTACCTTATTTTCCATCTGCAATAGTTTACCTCTGTCCTGAATCCTGGGATTCCTCTTGCACTGACATTGTTTAGTGGTGGACTTGACATTTTTAGGTTAATGGTTTGACTGAATCATGTTAAAGGGCTTTTCCTACCTAAAGAGTTCTATGATTTCTGTGATTCTATTTTTTGTATACAAAATAAACATACCTTGTATTTTCAAGTGCCAGATTTGCAAATCAGGAGGTAAAAGTATCTGCACCTTGATGCAAACCATTTTCATTTTGCACATTCTTGACAATGATTACATCTGTCACTATTCTATGGCAAAACTCCCAGTCCCTTCACTTGGTGGGATCAGCAGCATTTCTTTAATCCTCAAGAGGCTTGCACAGATAAAATCCTACTGTGCTGCTCTCAACCATGTCTTATTGGACTGATCTTACAAGGTCTCTGCAAAACAGGTGCCCCTTAATAGGGAGCAGCTTCAAAACCGAGACATTCCCACATCACTACTGAAAAGTTACTGGCTCTCAGTGACTGATAGTAATGAAAAGAGTCACTCTAAAATTCTGTGAAAAGAGCAAAAGACCTTCCCGTGCAGGTGAAAGAAAGTGTAATTGAAAATCTGGGCTCGTAGAATGGTTTGGGTCCACACGGACCTTAAAGATTATCTCTTTCCAACCCCATGCCGTGGGCAGAGGCACTTTCCACTGGAGCAGATTTCACCAAGGCCTATCCAGCCTCCTCCTAAACATATCCAGGGGTGGGGGGACATGTACAGTTCCTCTGGGCATCCTGTCTCAGTGGCTCGCCACCCCCAGAATGAAGAATTTCTTCCAAATATCTAATCTAATACTATCTTTTTACAGTCTGAAGACATATTCCCTTATTCTATCACTCCATGTCCTTGTGAAAGTGCCTCTTCAGCTCTTTTGGAGGCCTTTTAGGTACTGGCAGATCTCCCTGCATCCAGGGAGATCTTCCTTCTCCAGGCTGAACAGCCACATTCCCTCAGCCTGTCTCCAGCTCTCTGAACACTTTGGGGCTTCCTCTGGGCTCACTCCGACAGTTCAGTGTCCTTCTGTCCCGGGAACCTCAGAGCTTGATGCTGTTCTCCAGCTGGGGCCTTATAGAGTGGTGGGGAGAATCACTTTCCTCGACTTTCTGGTCGGGCTTCTTTACACTTATGTATATATTTTATGTATTATTTCATAGCCCTGTACATAACATTCCTCTGAGCATTCTGATGGTGCATCTGTGCTGCTTCTGGGCCTGCTCAGCTGGAGGAAATCCTGATCCATGCAGATCAAGTCCATGAGGCGATGACAAGCCCGGAGGGTGCCGTCGCCATCCCCTGCCCACTGCTCCTGAGCCCTTTATCTGCATGGTGGAAAGGAAGAGGGTTGGTTCGGCGTTCATTGGTGGGTTTGTGAGGTTTGTCGCTGTAAAAATGTGTCTGTGTTGATGCACAACCCCCCGGGGATGAGGCCGAGCCGGCCCTTGCTCAGAATGCAGGCCCCGCACGGAGGATGCAGCAGATGTTCGATGCCATCTAGTGGGAGGAAGTGAACACCGGGAAGGTTTAACAAAAATGTGCCTAATCTTGCAGGTTATTTCATGGACTTTCGCTCACGACAATTTATATTTCTCTGCAGGGCAGAAAGCCATGCTCCTGGATGCATAAATACATACTCATAACACGCACGTCAGCACAGCAAAGTTTAGGGCCGTGGCAGAGCTGGTTTTCTCACGGAGAGCATCCACTGCCTCTTATCTTGCAGCTCCAGCTCTAAAGTATAGTGTTCTGCAGCGGTGAGCAGCAAGGATTTCTACCTGCTATGCCTTTTCTGCTTCCTGGGAACTAAGATTAAAAGGAAAAGAATGAAAGAGAATTAAATTGTTTGTGTGGCTACCAGGAAAGGCTGAGAGAAATGGAATTGTTCAGAGGGGAGAAGGCTCCAGAGTGACCTAATTGTGGCCTTCCAGCACCTGAAAGGGCTACAAGAAAGCCAGAGAGACTTTTGAAAGGGCTTGAAGTGATAAGTGAATGGGGAATGGCTTTAAACTGAGAGAAAGAGGTTTAGATTAGATATTAGTAAGAAATTCTTCCCTATGAGGATGGTGAGGCCCTTGCACATGTTGCCCAGAGAAGCTGTGGCTGCCCCATCCCTGGAAATCTTCAAGGCCATGTTGGACAGGGATTGGAGCATCCTTGGATAGTGGGAAGTGTTCCTGCCCATGGCAGGGAGATGGAACAAGATGAGCTTTAGGCCCCTTCTAACCCAAACCTTTGTGTGATTCTATAAATCATAGCCTGAAATTTCTGCAAAAACATGACATTACTTGGTGTCTGGCTAATAACTAATAAATAAAGGCCTATTCTTGCTCTGAGTCTCTCTCTGATGAGGTACTGTAGTGCAGCCATATGTAAAACCCAGGAGAATCAGACTCTCTAATCTTTGTCCCATTTAAAATGATGACAGATTAAAGCTGGAGGAAAACAGGAACACTGGTATGGTTGCTAAAGGTCTGTGGAAGAGTCAACACATCTACTCAATATTTTCCTGGGCAACACAATTCACTGAAAGGTATGTCCCTCTCTGAATAGTTCCTGGAGTTACTGTAGGAATTCACAGGTCTATTAACCAAAAGTAAAGGGGCAGAGTTAACACACTTTCTTTCTAAAACTGAAGGGGTTATTTACTACGTTTATCTTAAGATCACCTGTAAGAAACAGAATAAGTCACTTTTCCAAAAAACGTCACCAGGGGTGAAAAATATGGCAAAATACATCCCAAAACATTACCCTTACACTGTATTTTATTAATTTTGTGTCGTGTTTTCCAGCCACCTCATTGTGATATTTTTCAATATGTTTCACCAAACTTAGATCAGCCATGCTTATATAGGATTACAACTTCACTTTGTAGATCCTTAAAAGATAAAATAACTCTGGGAGAAAGCTTCAACAGATCCACTTTACCAAATATTTCTTTTTATTCTTAAATCAATAATAGGATCACTATAAATTGTCGAGTTTCAGAAAAGACTATCTGCATTCCTAACTGCAATTATTTTCATTCCTCTGGCCTGTTACCAGCAACATTACTGACCTAAAAGGAATAGTTCTACTTCCTGCCATCAGAATTCTCTCACTCACTGTCTGCCTGACTCTGTTGGGATCCCATTTCTGAGCCAATTCAGATCAGTCTTGCAGAAAGCTATTTTTGAGCAGGTCTCAGATAGGGTAGTACGGTAAGATCGACCAAGATGCTCAAAAAGCCATTCAGACGTGATGTTGTGTTGTTGTTGTTGTTGTTGGTGGTGGTGGTGGTTTGGTTTGGTTTGGTTTGGTTTGCTTTGGTTTGGTTTGGTTTGGTTTGGTTTTTGTTTGGTTGGGTTTTTTGGGGTTTTTTTTTGTTGGTTTTNGTCCTTCTCTCCCATATTACGGGAGCAGGTCCTGCAATTCTTTTTTTTTTTTTTAATGTTTGGTTTTTATTTTTCCTTCCCATTAACATTTAAGAAAATCTGAACCACCTTAAGAGTCATAAAAATTCTGAGACTTGATAAACATCTGCAAGTGACCCATGAGGTGTCTTTTCTGCACCCTGGAAATCTAAAGGGTTTGCTCACTCCTCAGAAGGCCTTGCTCTCGAAAAAAGCCACCTTTAGCTGAGGAAATGGAATTCAGCCAAAGGCAATTAAAGAAATTCAGTCTGCTGCCAAAGGAAATGGAACCATGTTGGGGCTCAGAGTCCAGCAAGATATTTAGAGGTAGTAATCTCCTATTTAAAAAAATGAATAAAAGTTGTTCTAGTCATCTGTGGTCAAATAGCTGAAATGCCAGAAAATGGATGTCATGTCCCAAACCGTGGCACGGGGCCATGCCTGACAGTTCCTGATGACTGACACAGCCCTGTCTTTGCTCAGCAGCCTCTGCCCTGAGAATTTCATTGCTGTGCATCTCCCCGTTGTGTTTAGGGAGGTAATTAAGGAGCCTGGGTCTATTTTATCAAGAGTGATGAGGAGTGAGTGCATGAATCTTCTCCAGAATAGCAGAGGGACCCCCAGGATAGGAAGAGAAAGATCCGTGTGCCAGATTTCCTGCCTGTCATCTTCATGTATTTTCTTTGAAGACAGTTTGACCAATAAGTGAAAGAATACCTCCGGGACTCCTTCTGCAGGTAAACCCCTAAAAACCAGGGTTACACTTCCTCTTGCACAGCCTCTGACCATAAGGTATTTGTGCCGCTTGAAAAGAAGATGTTGGAGAGCTTCACCAACCTTTAGGTTACTGGGTAAGATGTAGTCTTAGAAAATGAAATCTTCTTTATATGAGTGCATATTTCAATCCTTGTTTTCAACCAAGTTCACTTAAAAACTACAAAAAACTAAACCAAACCAAACCAAACCAAAACAAACCCAAACCCAAACCAAAGCCCCCAAACCCCACAAAGAAAAAGCTCACAAAAACAAAAAAAAAAACCAAACCCAAAACAACAACAAAACCCTAAATCAAACAAACAAACAAGCCCAGAATACCCCAAACCAAAACCCACTGCATGTTGCTATATCTCTTTCACAATATTAGGAATACTCTGAGCATGACTATGGACCAGGGAACATGATGATGCCAACTGTGAATTTTTAGTGTTTATTTACAGATGTTATACAGAGCAACACCAGTAAATGGATGTTTTATACAGGCAGATTTTCTTGGAAGCATTGGGATGGCTTGTGCTGCAGACAGATCTTAAGGACTTTTAGAGAGTTATTTTAATAATGTAAGTTTTTAAAAATTGTTATTCTGAATTTTATAAAGAGTCTCCACAGAGTCTTGCTTTTCAGCAAGGTTTGTTTTTTGGTGGTTTTTTTTTGGTTTTTTTGTTTTTTTGGGTTTTTGTTTGTTTGTTTGTTTTTTGTTTGTTTGTTTTTTGTGGTTTTTTTTGTTTTTTTTTGTTTGTTTGTTTGTTTTTTTTTTGTTTTGTTTTTTTGTTTTTTGTTTTTTGTTTTGTTTTTTTGGTCTGGTTTTCAAAGTAGCTTTCAACAGTTTGGATGCTGAATGGTCCAGAATACCACTCCACGGACACCAGGATAAAGTCCTGTATACCTGCTGTATCCTTTGAAGTTCAGTTGCATTTGGAGGGATGGAATGAATGCCTGGTCCAGGCGGGGTGCACAATTTTCTGTGGAATAATGCCATGTGTGGGAATTACAGCTATTCTTCATGGCTCTGGATGCTTTGCAATGAGGCATTACAGTGCCTCTCTTCACAAATCTGCAGCTACGTGGGATCCCATTAACATCTTCAGGATGAAAGATCTGACTCGTCTGTGCAAAGAGCTTGAGTGCAAAGAGAAGGATTTACCCCCGCCCGCACCGAGGATGGCAGCAAGGACCACCACTAAGGCAGGTGCTTTTATCTCTGAACTTATAAATAAAGGAAGGTGCAGATGAAAGACCAGGACAGCCAATGCGGCAAAAGACACTGCAAAAGATGCTGAGAATAAAAAGAGAAAGGAAAAAAAAATTGTCCCATGAGTGTGTCAGCTCTGTCTGCAGGTGGCTGCATGTCTCATCCAAACCTGCAGGTGTTTCCCTCAGAACTCTGGCACCCACAGTCTTTCCTAAGGGCCTCTGCCTTAATCAGAGCAGGAGGAAAAATCCAAGATGAGTATCACTACTTATTGAACTCTGCAAGAGGAGGGAAAAAAAAAAAAAAAAAGAAAATTCATTTAAAAGAGAAGTATAAAATGGAGCACACATGAAATGCACCATCTGTCCACAAATTAGGAAGAAAAAAGTTTTATTGCTGAAAGCAGGCACTTTTTGGTTTTGTCCAAAACATTATTAACAAAAAATAAAAACATAGAAATGCATATTTCAGTTGATCAAAATGTTTGGGAAATAAACATCTGTTCTGCTGAACTCTTTGAGGCAAAAATATTTTTATTTTTTTTATTTTGAAAAGAATCTTAATTTTGCTTTGACATGCATATTCAAGTGAAATATTCTAATTATCAGCTGAAATTATGCCGTCTCAGAAAGTGCATTTCTATTTTTAATTCATTTCCATAAAGTTTGAAAATGAAATAAGAAAAACTGGCCCTAGATGAAATGAAACATCTTATTAGAATAAAATCTTCAAAAAAGTAATTTAAAACTTTGTGACAAAAAAAAAAGGAGGAATTATTCAAAATTCCATTCTTATTTAATAACATCTCTGACTGAGCATGCACTTCCCATGCTTCATTTTAACACACCTCTTTTTTCTTTCACAAAAAAACCCCAAAACTGGAAAACCACAATTGCTTTTCAAAATTAACTATCAGATGCACAATAAACCCCAAACATTTAGAGTCCACAGGTCTAAAGCACCTAACTTCTCAGGTAATTCTCCTAATGATTCCCACCATCTAAAACTACCTATGTAGTTATAGAATCGTAGAACCATTAGGCTGGAAAAGACCTCTGAGATCACTGAGTCCAACACATTGCCCTGTTCTGATTAGCACTGCAGTAAATTACACCCAGACATCCCTATTCACACAGAGGGAGAGCCAGTGAACCTCTAAATCACAGAAAACCTTTGCATTACAAATAAGTGCTGTGGGCTAAATAATGCGGAAAGAAAGTATAAACCTCTGCTAACCACTGCTCCAAAAAAATTCAACCTGAAAGCTTCTGTACTCCTTGGAAAAAGACAGAGTTTGATTCTAGTGGTGATCTTCATATGTCCAAGGTGTGCACTACAATGAAAAACCTGAAAAGTTCTAACAGCTAGCTCAGAAAATGAAGAAGATACACTTCTGAAGTCTTCTGCACTGTTACGTGTTTATCTCAGTGGAATATAGAATAATCCGTTCTGGACAGTCA
>VWZT01001635.1:5265-19279 GCA_013397055.1 Pachycephala philippinensis
GGGGTGTGAGCAGAGCGGCACCTTGCACTGATAAGCAGAGCAGCAGCTTTTCCATTCAAACTTTGATTTTGTGCAGCAGTCACACGTCTGTGGAGGAGGTTACGTGTCACATTTATTTATTTTGGTTTCCTTGCTGGATGTGGACAGGACAAGCCTGGCACAGGGACAAGGACTGTAGCAAGGCAGACTCTCTTTGAGACAATTTATTTTCCTCCTCCACACAATGATTTGACCAGCACTTATGAAAAGTGTGCTCCTGTTTCCAGCACGGGAAGGGGCGTGTGATTATATTGGGAATACTGCCCATGCTGCCCGCCCCCTCTCCGCCTTGCTCAGGACCATCCCTTGGGAATTTTAGGTGGGTTTTGCCCTCCTTGTTCCCTGGGAATGAGGGAGCTGGATGGCTGTGGCTTCTCCAGGCCCGTGGTCACTCGTGGGCTGGGCATGGAGCAGCTCCAGGGCTCGCTGCCAGAGCTCCACCAGCCCTTGGCAAGTGGAGGTTGGATTCATTCCAAAGGGTGTCAGCGGCAATCCCGGATCCGGCCGTGCCCTGCTCAGCCAGGGATCTGTGCCCTGCCTGTGCCAGCTCAGGAAATGCCCGCTGCCTCTAATCCCAGTTCCACACTGGGGCTGTCTGCAGGGGTGGGAACCTGCTCTGGAAATTCCAGGAAAGGGTAACGCAGGAATTGCCAGTTCCTGTTGGATTATTAGGTATTAGAGCCTGACACATTTATTTGCACAGCCATGTGTGAACTGCAGTGATTGTGCAGCCCTTGGGCTCCTGGCAGCAGCACAGCCAGGAGAACGAGAGGAGAGATGATTTTCCTTGTAAATACAGTCCCTGCTCCAGCTCTCACAGAATTCCCATCACCTGATGGTTTTCATCACCCTCACAGGCTGGGAGAGCTGGAGCTGCTCACCTGGAGAGGAGAAGGCTCCAGGGAGAGCTCAGAGCCCTTCCAGTGCCTAAAGGGGCTCCAGGAGAGAACTGATAAAATTCCAGGTTTTTTTCTGGGTGTGTAAGGCCTCCATAGGGAATGTGAGCTCTCAGATTTGTGTAGGCAGTGATTTAAACCCAGCTGTGAGAACACATCACTGGAGGCTGACAGCTCCGAGTCTCCAGGGACAAAGTAATCCTGGGATGGTTTGGGTTGGAAGGGACCTTAAAGCCCATCCAGTGCCACTTCCTACTGTCCCAGGCTGCTCTAAGTTTGAGGTAGATTTTCCAATCCCAAAATACTGGTTTTGTGATTAGCATTAAACCACAAGTGCCAACTCCCCTCAGCTTCAGCTTTCTTGCACTGTGAAATCCTTACAATTTTTATTTTATTCTCGTTTCAGGATCGTTACACCGATAAAATCAAGGCAAGCTGGACAGGGAGCAAGTCTGCCTATGTAGGTGAGTTTCCAGTCTGCTCTGGTTCCTTCCTTTCATGCAAAATACAAAGCAGCACAACAGGTCCCAAACCCTGGTGATTTAATTTTATTCTGGAGCAGAACAAATATAAAGTCCTTGGCAGGATTTGCTGACACTTTTCACCTCGTTTTTTTAACTGCCTGACTGCTTTTGTGTTGAATTTAGGGGGCAGAAAAACCTGCTTTTCCCACTGAATTTAAGCTTTTCCTTGTTTATTCTCCTGGATAGGAAGGACCAGCCTGCAAATCTTCATTTCTGTCTTTGCTGTGTTAATTTTGTTTGACCGTCAGAAAATGCAAATTATTCTATATTCCTCCCATGCTTAAAAATAGGCACTTTGATAAATTCCTGTAGCCAAGGAGGTGATGAAACCTTTCCCACCTTGCCAGTTCTTTGAGCTGAGCCCCGTGGAGCTCTTCCCAGAGCATCTCCCCGCAGCGTCCTCGGCTTTATCTCTGGCAGACGAAAGAATCTGCTGAAGGTCACATAACCTGGGGCCAGGCTGCATCCCGTGACTGCCAGGCTGGAGCTTTCAGCACAGCCCTCTCCTGCTTTACAGGCTGCTTTTGATCCAGCTGAAAAGTCTCTTTGCAAATGTGTATCTTTGTAGTTTTTCCCTCTTTCCCGGTGGGAATTAGCTGGGAGTGCCCTGTGGGGAGGAACAGGGACCTTCTGTGGAGAAACTGCCCTGCAGGTCATTGCCTTTTCCAGTGACTTCAGGCTGATGGCTTTAAAATAACACTGCTTAGATGTTTTTCAAAGCAACCTTGATCTAAAAGTCACTTTTCATGGCTTTCGTGCGTGCTAAAGATGTAAAAAGTTCAGTCAGAAAAAATGCGGAGGAAAATAAAAGCAGGTTTTTCCACTGCTCCTCTACCAAAATGTACTTTGGGTTTGACAGAATCCCACAGTGGAGGCTGGCTTTGAGAATCAAAGGGAGCTGCAGCCCAAGTTTGATCAGCAGGATGGTGCTGGAATAACTCATGAAGGGGAGGTTATGAAGGAACACAGCCTTAATTAAACACCCAGAATGCCAAGTCCGATTGAAGATCTTGGGAGTTGTCTGTTTCCTTTCATTTCTCCTTATTAGGGATTTTAATCCCCAATTAAGACACTGGTAGCATTATTTATAATTGAAAAAAGATCTGTGCTGTAGAATCTCTCAAGGCTCTCAAGTGTAAATTCTCTGAAGAAGGAAACATCACAAATGGATGTGCTGTGCTTTAAGGGGCTTTTATTCCCTGTGTGCACTGACAGGCTCCCTGTGCAAACCAGGTGTGTATCCATGGCCAGAATTCCCATTTCTCATCCCGCCCTGGCTGCTGCACCTCCTCCAGGAGTGGGGTGGGAGCAGAGTTTGCCCCTGCTGGACCTTTTCTGCTGGAAAACTGGAAAACTCAGGTGCCTGAGCTCCCCCAATCCCTTCAGCTGTGGTGCATCCCAGAGCATCCCCATCCTCCCCAAAAACACTGCAAATCCTGCAGCTGCCAGATGTCTCAGCTTTCCTTTTCCAGAGTGTGATCCTTGGGGGAGGATCTTGTTTGGGGAGGATCTTTTTTTCTTTCACCAAACCCAAACTTTTTTGTGTATAAAATACTTGTTCCACGACTGTAAATCTTGCCTGAGACCTGTTTTAAATCCTGTCCTGTTTAAAATCCCAGTCCTGTTTAAAATTTCAGTCCTGTTTAAAAATCCAGTCCTTCTCACCTGCCAGGAACCAGGGAGCAGCTCCTCACTGTTTGGTTTGGGGTAGGTGTGGAAAAGTCCTTCTCCTGGCCACGGGTTCCCTGTGATGGGAGCAGGGAGGTCAGGGATGATCCCTGTTGCCATTTTTCCTGGGAAGTTTGCACTGTGGGCGTTGTGTTCGGTCTGCAAAGTGCAGGAGTGGCTCTGGGTGCTCCTGGAAATCTGTGCAGCATCTCACCACTTGTGTCTCTGCTCGTTGTGTGGGGAATAAGGATCATGGAATTCCAGAATGGTTGGGATGGGAGGGACCTTAAAGCCCATCCCATTCCACCCCTGCCATGGGCAGGGACACCTTCCACTGTCCCAGGCTGCTCCATCCTGGCCTGGGACCCTTTTTATCCCGCCACAAAAGCACCCTAAGAAGAGAAGCAACCCCAAAGCATCTCTAATCCCTAGTTTATTTTTCCCTCAGCTCTGTTTGCTCACTGAGGGCAGGACCCCGGTGTTTTCCTGCTGCCCGGGTTCATTTGCCAGTGTTTTTGGCAGCACAGCAGAAGGAAAAGATTCCAGCTCCGGTGCTTCCACTGGGTGTCAGCACGGCCCCACACTGGGCCAGCAGAGCCCCAGGCTTTCCCTCGGGCTGCTCCCAGCGCTGGAAAAACCAGGCTGGCTGCATGTCCGGGGCAGGGAGCTGCCTGGGAGCAGCTCTGCCAGGCCGGGATGGGGCCGGGAAGGGGCTGCTCGGCTGGAATCTCCTTCCTTCTCCGGGCAGGACAACCGGTTGGAGCAGGAGCAGTGTGGGACGTGCCTGCCGCGTTCCTGCCCTCCCTAATTAAGGTGACAGCAGGGACAGCGGGTCCCTGGTGCTGCAGGAGCAGCGTGGGGAGCTGGGCAGGGTTTGCTTTGGAGGCGTGGATGGGAACGGGAGCGTTCCCAGAGGTGCTCTGGGGACAGCTCAGGGCTGCTCCTCCTCCACGCCAGCCCTTCCACTCTTTTTCCACTCTTGTGCCAACCCTTCCACTCCTTTTCCACTCTCATGCCAGCCCTTCCACTCCTTTCCCACTCTCATGCCAGCCCTTCCACTCCTTTTCCACTCTCAATAAGCATCCAGGCTTCCCATGGCTTTCCAAAATCCTTGCCAGGGCAAGGCACCTCCTTGAGCCCCCGACTGTCTGCACTGGGGAGAAGCAGCACCCCTGAGGGCAATTTGGGTTTCAGGTGGGCAGAGGCATCCCTTGGATGCTCCTTTCCCCCACCTGCTGCTGCTGCCAGGGTCCCTGTGCCTCTCCCACCTTGTGCCAGCTGCTGCTGTGTTCTGGGGGGTGCAGGATCTGGGGGGACACATCAGCTCTCACTGGGACCCCAAATCCTCTGCAGCACTCTGGCTGAAGGTAGAGCCAGGCACACTGAGATTCCTCCAACAGATTCTTCCCTTGGACGTCTAAAAATTCAAAAATCAAAACCAGGGAATATCACAACTCCAGAGACTTTGTGATGCTTGTGTGGAATTGTTTTATCTGTTGCTGTAGCCGGTTGTGCTCCATTGCACCGTCGGAATTGAGCTGTTTATTCCTGCCCCCACCTTGAATGCCAGCAGTGGCCTCTTGGCTTGGACTCGGAGCATTTTCAGGTTCTGCAAGTCATGACAAACCTGCTCCCGAGCTCCCAAGGGTGCCCTGTAGGAAAACCAAGCTCCAGCATTCAAGTCCCAACCAGCCGCCGGCCCTCGCGCTCCCACAGAGCTCCTGGGAAAGCAGCACGTGCAGAGCAGCCTCAGGATCCATGGAAACCTCACCCCACGTCCTGCCCTGTGTCTGGGAGCAGGGCACACAGCTCAGCCCAGGCTCTGGCATCACCCCCTGCTTGTGCCACCCCTCCAGGGGTCATCGTGGCCCTTCTTCCCTGCTCTCCGCGAGGATTGACCTCAGCTTGGTGCCTCTCCATGCAGCCCCTCTTCCTCTTCCTCCTCCCAACCACCTTCCTGCCCAACAAATCCCTGCATTTTCAGAAGCAAAATTTCATTCTTTTTATTCCTGGGAGCTCTGGGGAGTGTGAGCCTCTAAGAGGAGGCAGCTGGATTTGGGGTTGGCCGGTGTGTTATTCCCAAATTGTTTGTGGGGTCCCAGCTGAAGGCAGCAGGGTGAAAGGATGCCAGGGAGGAGGGAGTGAAATGGTTTTGCAGGCAGGGCTGGGAAGCAGCAGTCAGAGCCCGTGTTAGTGCTGGTGACAAACAGATCCAGCATCAAACTCTCCCAGCAAACACCAGGGAAGCTGCAGGACTGGGAATGGTGTCACTTGGAAACCTGCAGCGTTTGTGGTGGAATCCCTGAAACCCTCAACTCGAGCTCAGGGCCAAAATGAGCTGGGAGCAGCAGCTCTGAACTCATCCAGCTGCTTGTTTCCCTCTTTTCCCCCTATTCCTGTGTTTTTAAGAAAAGTGGGATAACTCCTCCCATGGTGGTGTTAGTTTCTGGTTTATTGGGCAGCAGCGTCCAAACATTTTGGAGCTGGAGCTGCTCCCAGCTGCAATTCCCTGCAGCAGCAGCAGTGACTCCCTGGGTGCTCCCTCCATCCCATGGCACTGCAGGGTGTGCAGGGCAGCTCCCAGGGGTGCTGCTGCAGGGTCTGGGCCAGGAGGGCTCCCAGTGGGAACAGGGAATGTCAGGAACACCCCGTGCCCTTCCTTTCCTGCTGTTTTTGTGGTGAGTTTGGAGCCTGCCCAGCTCAGAGGCCTTTCCACCTCTCTGCTCCGTGTCCTCCCCAGCAGGGCTCCAGTGCCTCTGGAAAGGGAGAAGCTTTGAAACCTGCGTTTGCAGATTAGCTGTAACTTTAGATCCCTGCTGCCAGCCCTGGAAAAGCAGGGGCTGGAAAAGCAGGGGTTGAGGAGGTGTTAGATTTGTAGCTGCTGCTGTTGTCACTGGTGTTGGTTTGTGTTTTGTCCAGCCTGCTCTCTTGATCTAAATTTTGAGTTATTCGCCTCAAAATCTGCTTTATTTCAAAAGAAATGATTACAAACCACATTTTTTACCCCTTTGAGCCTTTATCCCGCTGCCAGCCAGCACAGGGTGCCCAGAGGTGAGCTGGCTCTGTACAACTGGAGCAAACTGGGAGCTGTTTTCCAGGCAGAGCTGCTGGGATTTCCAGCAGATTCCCAGCCCTGCTTCAGCAGTGCTGATTTAATTACCTTTCACTCAGCAGGTGCTTCACAAGTCCTGGATCTAAAAGAGTAAATAAGATAGTCCAGAGTTTAATTATCCCGCTGGAGCTGGAGTTTGGCTCCCAGCCCAGGCAGGTCTGGGGATCTGCTGCATGGCAACCTCGTTACCTAGAGCCTGAGGAGAGAAATAGGGCAAGGCCTGGAAAAATAGGGCTTTTCTGTGCAAGAGGGGCAGCTCCACCTGTTTGCAGGTGTTTCAAGAAAGAAAAAAACTGCAGGTGTGTGGCTGCAGGAAGTGCACTGGAAGTTTCCTGTGTTTTTCTCTTTCCCTGGCAAAGTGCAGCTGGTGAGCATCCTCCTCTGCAGGCCTCACTTTTCCATGGGTAAATTAGAAATTGTTCTTTGTGAGGATGGTGAGGCCCTGGCACAGGGTGCCCAGAGGAGCTGTGGCTGCCCCTGGATCCCTGGCAGTGTCCAAGGCCAGGCTGGAGCACCCTGGCACAGTGGAAGATGTCCCTGCCCATGGCAGGGTGGTGGCCAGGGGAGGCTGTTCTGGGGCTGATCCTTTGGTCTGGTTTTAGGCTGTGAGTCAGACCCCAGTGAGAGCTGCAGCTGCTCTGGGGTTTGGGAATCTCTGTCACCCCCACCCTGGGTCCTGCAAGGCCCTGCTCAGCTTTGTCACACCCAGGGGACTGAGGTTGTCACAGGGAACCCCCTCGTGCCTGGAACAGCCTGAGATCACAGCAGAAAGTCCCGGATTGGTTTGGGCTGGAAAGGACCTTAAATCCCATCCAGAGCCACCCCAGCCACGGGCAGGGACACCTCTCACTGTCCCAGGCTGCTCCAAGCCCTGGCCAGCCTGGATTGGATCACCAGCTCCATTTTATCTTAGGAAGTGAATAGAAAAACTTGTTGGAAATTCATTTTGGGGTTCATTTAGAGTTGTGACTCTGAGTGCTGGGACACGAGAGATCCCAGTGGGAAAGTGTTGGGATGTGGAAGGCTCTGGGGCCCCTTTTGGGATGAGGGAGGCTCTCGGGGCCCCTTTTGGCTCAGGGCAGCCTGCTGAGCACGAGGCATCATTTCCTAGAAATCAGAGCAGTGCCCTCTCCAACCCAGAGGTTGTTTCTTCAGGGAGCAACTTCATTCTCCTGGGAAACTCTCCTACCCCAGAAAACCCTGCTCAGGGCTCTGAACCCCCAAATTCTGCAGAATTCTGACACCTCCAGTTGAAATCTGGGGAGTTTTGTGAAGTCCAGGGTGCCCTGTGAGCAATCCATGGCTGCAGCAGCTCGGACCCGTTGCCAGGAACTGGGAAGGAAAACAGATTTATTGGGAGCTGACCCAGTTGTTGTAAATCTCCCTGCAGAAGAGATTTAGTAATCTTAGGAGGGCTGTTAAAGCTCGTGTTTGTTTGGAGATGGGCAAATGCAGCAATTTAATTTTCAAATCTTATGGTTTGGGTTGTTTTGGTTGTTGTGTTTTTTTTTTTTTTTTCCCCAAACCTCTCATTTATTAACAAAGCTAAGCAGCTGGGAAAATAAGCACTGGAACTTTCCTAAGGAGGTCATCCATGTAGGGTGGGAAGGGATCCAGAGACTCAAACAGCTCCAGTGGCAAAAGGGGGTGTGGGGCTGGGGGAGGGAAGGCTGAGCGTGGCCTTTCCCAGTTAAATGAGGGGATAATGGTTTCTCTTTTAATTTTACAACTTTTTTAACCTTAAAAAGAAAATACTAAAATTACAGGCATCAGCCACTCCTGAAGTGTCCTCTCAGAGCTGCATCCGTGACTTGATAAAAATAAATTCCTTTGCATTGGGTTCTTCACACTGTAGATTTTGAATATTTGAGGGAAAACTGCAGGGACTGGGCTGGGAGCGTGGGCTCAGTTTGTGGTGGATCTGTGCTTCTGTGTCCATGTGAAACAGCTCCTTGTTACTCCAGAAATGATGGGTTTGGAGCTCCCACAGGCTGGAGCACATGGGCAGAGTCACTGTGGAGCCCAGCAGCTGCAGCTGCCAGCTCTGGCTGTGCCTCTTGGAGTTTCCTGCTTGGAAGACTCATTTTTGATCTAAAGGGGCTCCAGGAGAGCTGGAGAGGGACTTGGGATGAGGGATGGAGGGACAGGACACAGGGAATGGCTTCCCACTGCCAGAGGGCAGGGATGGATGGGATATTGGGAAGGAATTGTTCCCTGGGAGGGTGGGGAGGCCCTGGCACAGGGTGCCCAGAGAAGCTGTGGATTCCTGGATCCCTGACAGTGCCCAAGGCCAGGCTGGATGGGGCTTGGAGCATCCATCACCCTGCATGGATCTGCAGGAGGATGCTGTGAATATTCCCTGTAGGAAAGAAGCTTTTAGTGACACCAAAGATGAGGAATGAATGTCCCTGCTCCTGTGCCTGGGCAGGCGTTTGCTGCCTCTTGGGAATTGCTCTGCCCGAAGCTTTTCCAAGGAATGTCCCCCCAAAACACGACTTGGAGCAGGATAATGCTGTTCCCAGCTTGCTGGGCTGGCAGGAGCATCAGCTGGAGCACAGCCCCTGCCCAGGCTGGGTGAGAGAAACCTGAATCCTGCAGGAGCTGCTCAGGCAGCGCTCGGAAAGGTCACGGAGCTGCCTTGGGCTGGGTCACTGCAGAGCCGGAGGGATTCCAGCACAGCTCCACGGGACACTCATCCTCCTGGAGCTGGGCAACACAAGCAGAGTCCTGCTGGAGGCTGGCATCCAGGACAGGGACACGGGCAGGGCTGGGCTAAACTCTCTGACTCCTGGAGATCTGGATAATTTGGAATCCCAGACTGGTTTGGCTGGGAGAGGCCTTAAAGCCCATCTCATTCCACCCCCTCCATGGGCACCTTCCACTGTCCCAGGGGGCTCCAAGCCTCATCCAGCCTGGCCTGGGACACTTAGGACTTAGCTTGCCTGAGCAGAGAACCAGCCAGGGATGCTGGGACCAGCAAATGGGTATTATTTCTCCCTGGAAAGGTTTTGCAGCCCTGGCAGGATCCCTGGATGTGGCACTTGGGGACACGGGGCAGTGCTGGCCCTGGCAGTGCTGGGAATGGTTGGGCTCAATGGTCTCAGAGAACTTCTCCAACCTCAATATTCTGTGATCCCATCCTGCCTCACTCCTTCCCATCCCTCTCTGGTGGGCTCAGGGCCTTTTCTCCTTCCTTGGTCCCGTTCCCAGGGAAGTTGTGGGCTCCCAGCACACTCTGGGATCCCTGGAATTCCAAGGGAAGCTGCAGTGGGTGGCCAAAAGCTGTGCTGGGATCGCTGCTGGCCCACCCATGCCTGTGCCCTCCTGCTCTGCCACGGGCTCAGAAACCTGCCCAGCAGCTCCATGCTTTCCTTTGGAATGTGTTTTACTTCCAGAGTTGTTTTTTACCTGACTGCTCCTGCTGGATATAACAATAATCATTTAAAAATGTGCTTTTTGCAGCGTGTAGCCGATACCTCTGTGGAAAAGCAGCTCAGGGTGCTGTGCTGCCTCCTGGAATAATAACCCCCTGTCTTTCCAAGCAGAACTTCCCTGCTCCACTGAAAATGTCTGGCAAAACAGCCACCACGACCAACAACATCGCTCAGGCCCGCAGGACCGTGCAGCAGCTCAGGATAGAAGCCTCCATCGAGAGGATAAAGGTGAGAGCACAGCCTTCTTGCCCCTCCTTTTCCTTGTTTTTCCCCTCCCAGCTGTGGGATGATGGGATAATAGAGTGTGTGTGTGTGTTTTGTGTGTTGGTGCACCCACAGCTCAGCGTTTCCCCCCTCAAAGCCTGACACCAACAATCTCAGCTCAACAAACCCAAATAAATCCACTTCTTGTGGCCCAGAATCCCACCCAACCCTGCCCTCTGGCAGTGGGAAGCCATTCCCCCTCGTCCTGTCACTCCAGGGGAGATGAGAAATTCCTCTGGAATTATTTTGCTCCTGTTTGTTTTCAGTTTTCTGTCGGAGCCAGGTGGAGCCTTTGCCTGGTGTCACAACCAACCCCAAAGAGCACCGGGCTCCATCCTCTCCCTCATTCCCCGTGGATCAAACCAGCAGGCAGAGCCCTGGAGAGCATTTCCATCTCCCAGCACTCTCCCATCCCTCTTTGTCCCCTCACAGCTCCCAGCATTTCCATGGAAAACCCCATTTTCTGCTGACCTTTCCCCTCTCCCCCAGGTGTCCAAGGCCTCGGCAGACCTCATGCTGTACTGCGAGGAGCACGCCAAGAAGGATCCCTTGCTGATGGGAATTCCAGCTTCTGAGAACCCTTTCAAGGACAAGAAAACCTGCATTTTGTTATAGGAGAGGGGCAGCTCCTCCTGCCCAGCCCCTGGCAGCCCAGCTGGGCCAGGCCAAGCACCACCACTCCCCCAGGTACCTGTGCCCCTGACCCCGGACAGAGCATTCCCTGAGCTTCCCGAGGCATTCCTGCTGCTCCCTGGCTCTCTTAGGAGGTTTCTGACTCAATCCCTGTCTTTCCTGGCCAAGGGGATGGGGTCCAGGGTCTCTGCACGGGGGCTCCTGCTGGCATTTGCCAACTCCAACAAGACCAAAGTTGCCTGAGCTTTGCTGAGAGAGCCGAGTTGTAGAGCCCTGATGGAATCACTGGGTTTATATTTTTTCAAATTATGGATTTTTTTTGGGGGGGGTTGTGCCTGTGCTGGCAGCACCTGTTTGTGCACAGGCACGTTCAAAGTGCATTTTCTAGCAAAAACTACCTTGAAAAATGATTGTAGCAGCTGCTGGGGAGCTCCAGGGAGCCGTGCCTCAGCCTTCCTCCCGCTGGCCTCTCTTCCCAGGGCTTTTAAAGGACAGAGCTGGGAATCAGAGATGCTTTCCCTGCTTTCCAAGAGTTGAAAATGCAGAATTTCCAGCTTGGTTCTGCTGCATTTTCTTCTCGAATTAAAAACCTGTGTTAGGATAAAACACACCCTCGAGGAAATGGAAAAAGAATGGGAGGCTGGAAGTGCCATG
The DNA here is from genome assembly GCA_013397055.1 of Pachycephala philippinensis. Taxonomy (NCBI): domain Eukaryota; kingdom Metazoa; phylum Chordata; class Aves; order Passeriformes; genus Pachycephala; species Pachycephala philippinensis. The sequence continues at coordinate 16,490 of VWZT01001635.1, forward strand.
GCAGAGCTGGAGGAACGCTGCCCTCGCTCCCAATCCCAGCTGGGTTCTGTGCAGGGAGTCAGAACTTGACTCATTTTTATAAAAAAAATTCATTTTTAAACGGGAAAAATGCCAAATTATCTCCAGCTTGTGGTTATGCATTTCTAATTGGAGGGCCTTTCCATCTAGCATATATTTTATATATACATATAATAAAAAGTCTTTCTCCGTGTGTGTGTGTAGATATATAAACTTTAAATATTAACAGCAAATTTTGAAGGGTTTAAAAATAATCCTGACTTCAGCTGGCTGCAAATGTCCTTCTGTGCAGGCAGCTGAAGTTGTGATGCGCCATAACCCTGCATTTCTGGAGGATATTTGCAGAATTTCTGAACCACTTGTCATTTACGTTGCATATTTGTCATTTCTGTATAAAATCATAGACCCACTTTTGATATAGATTAAGAAATTCAACTTTGTTTAACAAATCTCTCTGGCAGAGCTCCAGCATCAGCCTGACAGAGAAACCTGCTGCTTACCCCGTGCTTGTGTGCCAATTATTTTTGTAATCAGAGTATTTTTCTAGTGGCAGTTGAAAAAAAAAAACAACAATGTAGCTCTGCACTAATTCCTTTTCGCTGTGTTTGTGTCTGTTTATCACACACCTGGTTAGAATTAATGAGCTCTGTTAATTACTCAGTGTGGGGCTGGAGGTGCTGGGGGAAGTCCAGAGGTGCCCAGCTTCAGGAGGGGTGTGGGGAGGGAAGGAGCCTTGTGTTGATTGTTGTCTTCCCAGGAATCTGGGAAGGAATTGGAATTTTGGTTTGGTTTGAGATCCCTGTTCCCAGCCCCGGATCAGCTCCCTGGTGTGGCTGCTGGGATGTTCTTTAAATTCCCTTAAATTCCCTTAAATAAAGCCTGGGGCAGGGGCTGGCTGCTGATCCAGATATGGGATCCTGGATGGTGATCCAGCACAATTGCCCAAATCTGACTTAATTAAATTAAATTAATTAATTTATTTAATCTGATTAGATCCTATTTAATCCATAGGTTTTTGGTAAACTCACAATTTTTAAATACAGTATCCAGGGACGTGTGAAATCTGGAGTAGTGACGCTTGCACTTCACTTTTTGCCAGCAACACCCCCAGGAAAAAAACAGGGATTGTGAAATTTGGCGGAAATGCAGACTCTGCCCTTGTGGAATTTTTTAAAGAAGGGAGAAGTGAGACCATTGCATCCCCAGGTGCTGGGAGAAACCCGTGGTGAGACCCCACCGTGGTGCATCACTGGGCTGCCCCTCTTGTACCCCAAGCTGGCTGATTTGGGGGATAAAAATGAGGATTTGGGGGATAAAAATGAGAATTTGGGTGCTGAGCCAGGTGCCCCCAGGGCCACCAACTTTGTGGTGTGGGGGTAACACCAGGAGAAAGCAGAGGGGTTGGGTTGAGTCTGAGCTTGGAGAAATAAATCGGGTGCTGGTGCTGCTGTCCCTGGGCACAGGGTGGCACCTGCCTGTCCTGAGCCCGGGGCTGGACACGGACAGGGACAGGGACATGGACACAGACAGGGACAGGGACACAGACAGGGACAGGGACACAGACAGGGACAGGGCCTGGTGGCCTCATGCTGGCACATGCCAGGAGTGGGAGAACAGGTCCAGCCTCCCCTCCCAGCTGGGCTGGCACCGATCCCACGGGGCCAGGGACAGAGTGACCCCGTGCCACCGCTGGGGTCCGGCCAGGTGCCCTCAGGGAGGGACAGTGTGGGTCATTGGTGTCCCCGTGTGTGGGTCATTGGTGTCCCCGTGTGTGGGTCATTGGTGTCCCCATGGCCCCCCCGGGCAGTGCCAGCAGCAGGGGAGTGTGGATTTTCTGCCACACGGAGAAATGCCATCTGTGTCACTAAAGAGGAGGCTGGCACCGCCCCGGGGGGCACGGGCCGAGCTGGGGGTGCCAACAAATCCCCGGGGCTTTGCAAGGAAACACCGGCGCAGCTTTTCCTCCTCCAAGGAGGAGCGTGGAAACCTCGGCAGCAAAGCTCTTTTTTGTTAGCTCCTGTTGCGGCAGCGTTCTAATAAATAAATAAATAACATTCCCAACATTTCCTGCAGCACATCGGCTGCTCTGGCGTTTAATTGCTTGGGAGGGGCCGGGAATGAACCCGCACTGGAGCTGCACAACAGGACCTTGCCCATGGCCAGGACGAGGAAGCAGCTGCTGCTCAGCCCTGGTGCCTGCACACTCACGGAGTGAGGAAATAAAACCCTGGGCCAAAAGTTTGATTTTACACTTTATTTCAAAAAAAGAAAACACAAAACAAGAACACCGTAACCCCAAAAAACACTCGAATTTCAAACAATTATATTAATGGCGCTGCTCTTGCAGCCAACTGGGAGAAGATTCGTGGTTGCAGACCAACTGCTTGAGGGCATTTCGGTTCTCAAACCTCCAAGTATAAATAATTTTTCCATCAATATCAGAAAATAACTTATTATCATTATATATCTTAGCATAAAAACGTGAGAATTAACATCCCAAAAATACAACAACATTGCTGGCAAAAGGCCTCGATTAACCTTGTTTGCTCGTTAAGGTGTTTAAAGCAGGAACTTTAAGTGGCACTTAGGGACAGAAAGAGTGAGGGGTGTTCTCGGGAGGGCACCCCGGGCACGTCGGGCTGGGCTCATCCCTCCCTTCTCTCGGCTCCCACGCTCGGCATCGCTCGGCTCCAGTCCCACACTTCGCTCCACTGCAGCCAACCCCCCCGACATCAGTTGTAGCTTTATTATTTTATATATATATTTTTTGTT
>VWZT01001635.1:36589-51393 GCA_013397055.1 Pachycephala philippinensis
CTGCCATGGGCAGGGACACCTTCCACTAGAACAGGTTGCTCCAAGCCCCGTCCAACCTTGTATCCTGAACTTGACTCGTGTTTCAGGTGGTCCGATGGATTTGACAGAATATGTGGAAGTTCCTGGGCTTTCCAAAATCCGTTTGTATAATTTTATAGGGAACAGCGTTGATAGCAATATTTTTGTTTTCATATATATTTAAATAATAGCTTGTATGAATTCTTAGCTTCTGTAAGTTTCTGAGACATCCTACATGGAAAACTTAGGAAAAAAGACAAGTGTAAATAGATTAAAGGAATATGCTTGGTGAATTAGTAGGCCGCGGCCCCACATGGATAGGGAGGGATGGATGTGGGCACATGGCGTCCCGTGCAGGCAGCTCCACCGCGCCCAAACTTCAGCGCTCGGCAGGTGGGTCACAACTCAGGTTAAAAGGAATCCTTGCAAAGCATCAAAGTGTGGTGACAGCAGGTGACGTGGGAGCAAGGGAATAACAGGTTAAGTACAATTTAAACAAGCTTTTCAGAGAGCACGGTGCTACGTGAAAGCATCTTATAATACTTCGGCATTTATGTTACGAAGTGATTCTGATCCTCCATTGTGTTTTAGGAAAACATAATTTTAATATATTATTTGTTTTGGAAAGTGGGTCTTATGAATGTTGTTTGAAAACACCTTGTGAGAAGACAAATTTAGGAACTATGTTACAAATACTCTTTGCTTATGGATCTCTTGCTCTTTAACGCTCGGGAATGTTTTCTGTGTGAGGGATGCAATGATTTGTCCGGAGTCTCGATTCGCTAAACCCGTGTCCCCTGGAAACCTTAGCCAGGTGCAGGATCCCGGTGCTGTCCCCCACGAGGTTCCCCTGGGACATGGCAGAGTCTTTGGCACCACAGGAGGGGTTTGGGCAGGGCTGGCACCCCCTCTTTGCCTTCTGCTTTTCGCCTCTTGTTTTCAAGAGCAGTGTGAAAAATAAGTATTTTCGTGGCTTGTTTTGGTAGCGAAACAGAGAAAGTCGGGGCTGCTGTTGTAGCAGTGTGGTAAACAAAGTCACTTTCCAGTTTGAAAATGTCTATTTTTGTGTGTGGCTGTTCTTGCAGTTCTGGCATCATAAAGGTGCTCGATGCCAGGGTTTGTTTCCTGTGTGAATGTATTTTAAGCTATTCCACTACTCCGTAAAGCTGCAAGTGATTTGCCTGCTGAATTAGCAGTTCAAAGCTTGGTGATGCTGAGAAATAACCCGTATTTTGGGTTAGGCTTCAGCAGGAACCGGGTTTTTCTGAGTTCAGGGCGTTGAACTCGAAATTCAAAAGCCGTGGCTGTTCCATTCCAGTTCTGCAGCATGCCTCCTCCTCTCCCTGCTTCACCTCCTCACATGGAATGCCTGTCCTCATTGGAGAGCCCTTCTCCAAGTGCAGGCTGCCGAGTTTAACCCCTTGTTTCCTCAGGGAGTCGGGAACACTTAGGGAGCTATGTATGCCATGCAAACTTCATGTTAAATACAGCTTGTAAGGTGAGGGAGACATTGTTCATCTGGGTGTGTTGGCTTGGATATCATTACAACTGCAACTTCTGTAGCCCCACCCAAATTTGACATTGCTTGCTAGGCAGGAACTTGGTTCTTTAAAAAAAAATTTAAAATCAGCTTTGAATTTAAAAGCTGGTTCGTTAATTTTGGAGCCAGTGTTTTGGCAAGAAAATGGTATAAAAAAGCAGCAATGTGTTTGTCCTGATCTTTCTAAAGAAGAGTAAACAAGGCCTTTCACATGAGTGGAAAAGAAAACTGAGTTAGATCCTTCAGAGGGCTTGGTAAAGAAGAGAATGCCCACGGGAGGTTTTTATTGCAAATAAAAACCCTTTTAGGAGGCCTAGACAGGGAGGAGGAGCGCTGGGCAGCTCGGTGGCACTGTGGAGTCTTAAGCTATTTTGAGAGGTGCACAAGAAGGAGAATCTTTGTCAGGGAATGTGTGTTGGACTGGGAGGATCCGTGAGGGTGAGGATCCCAGTTAGTCACTGACCAGCTCCTGCAGGTGACACCTGTCTGGTACAGGTGGTGGTGCTGCTGCCCAGAAGAGTTTCCAAGAACAGAATCACAGGATCATTTAGGTCAGAAAACACCTCCAAGATCATGGAGTCCAGCTGTTACAACAGCACAGGATGGCTGTTCTAGGGAGCACAGGATTGACTTTCTTAGGGCCAGTGAGGTGATGCTCACTTAATTTGTGTGTTCTTCAAATAAAACCCACTTGTTTTACCTGAAAAGCACCTTTCAGAGAAAAAAAGTAGTAGTAAAATCTTGCTTACCTTGATCCATGTTTAAAAGTTGACCCTATTATTTCAGCAGGGATTACGGAAGTTTTCAGTCAAACACAGCTTGAAATCCTGGGTAAAAATGTGGCTGAGAAGAGTCAGGTGAAGGTGGAGTTGCTCACATTATGCAGAAGTAAAACTTTTATTGCTGCACGTTTCCCTGGGGGGTCGGTATCTGTCCCGGAGCACTCCACATTCCGTTGATGTGTCTGGCCTGATGTTTCAGGGATAAGGAGGATTGGCAGGAGGCCTGATCAGCAGCAGCAGCAACAGCAGCAAGGGGAAGGCAAACCCATCGACAGGAGACCCGAGCGACGACCTCCCCGCGAGCGCCGCTTCGAGAAACCCACCGAGGAGAAGGGCGAGGGAGGAGAGTTCTCTGTGGATAAGTAAGAGTTTTGTCTTGATGGTAAACAGCTTTCCTAGCTTTGGCAGGACAGGGCTGTCCTGCTTTCTGCTGCTCAGGTAAAAAAGCTGATTGAATCAAGATTAAATTCTGGTCATGCAGACAATAACGCTTCCCTTTTCCATGGGTTTGTTTGCAAACTTAACTCAAGTTTTAGGCTGGGAGTTTCATAGGTGTAACTGAAATTATGGCTTAAATAAAGGTATTCACCATAATTCTCTACACCTATAGCAGATGACTCAGATAACTCCTTTCCTCAGGAAAGGAACTCAAGCATAGCTGCAGGATGAGATTTGTTTGCTGTTACAGCTGTGGCTTTAATCTGCACAGCTGACTTAAAGCCAGCAAAAGTTTGTCCACGTAGGTGTTTCCACCTTGGCTGCAATGGCTTCAGACCTGGAAGTGGTGAAGCCATCTTAGACCTACATGAGATTTAAACTGTCTTGAGTATTGTGAGACAGCCAGAGTTCAAGTAATGTTCAAATATTTAAGTTTTAGTAGGCAAAGTTAAGATCCTTTTAAAAGTAAGTTGGATGAAAGTGAGTTTAGTTGCAGTTTCAGCATCAGTTAATTATGTAACACAATACAGACACTAAATTTTGGAATTAATGCCAGAAGATGCAAACAAGCAAGCATCCTGAGTATGTGTTTCCACATTCGAAAATGATGGAATCACAGAATGGTTTGGGTTGGAAGGGACCTTAAAGGGGTCTGGTTCTAACCCATACCATGGGCAGGGACACCTTCTACCAGATGAGGTTGCTCCAAGCCCTTCCAACCTGGCCTTGGACACTTCCAGGGCTGGGGAGTGACTTTTTTGAAATTAGAGCCTGAACCCAACTACAAACTAATTATCAAAGGAAAAACAAGAAAATAAAGTTCTCAAAGAGGAAAAGAACGGTGAAACACGCTGTACATTTTTGGAGGCGAATCACTTGACCCAGCTGCCAACAGTAATTACCAAAGGAAAACCAAGTAAATAAAATCCTCAAAGAGTACAAGAACCATGAATTGCTGTCCATTTTTGGGGCGAATCCCTGACCCGTGGCTGTTCCGTGCCAGACCCATCCTGGACCGACCCATGCGTGGACGTGGAGGACTGGGCCGGGGCCGCGGCCGCGGGCGCGGGATGGGCCGAGGAGATGGGTTTGACTCTCGTGGCAAACGGGAATTTGACAGACACAGTGGCAGCGATAGATCGTAAGTCTTTACCTTTTCCTATTCCTTTCGGCTCTCCTTTACCACTCCGACCCCGTTTAAAATTGATCTTTTGAATTTCTGTGTCTGGACACTATAATGTTAACTCAGTTTTGTTAGTTCTGTTTCACATTCACATTTCAGCGGCCTAAAGCACGAGGACAAGCGCGGTGGCAGCGGATCACACAACTGGGGAACCGTCAAAGACGAGCTAACGTTAGTAATCTGTCATTGCTCAGAAAACTATTAGCACTATGTTAATCAGCCCTAATTATGGCTTGCAGAACACACAGATTTAGCTGCCTTTTTGCCTTTGATCTCCACGGTTTTTGCCATGCTTCTGCAGAGTTTAAAACCCGAGCGATTTCTTGTAGCGTAAAAATAGCTCCGCTGTTCAACCAGAATTTTGGGGAAGTTTGGGAGGTCTTGTGCTGGTTTTGTAACAATCCTTTGCTAAAATGAAACCGTTATATTTTTTGTAAATTTTGATCAGGTTAAGCATGCATTTTGTATTACAAAAATTCAGCTATTCCATTGAAATCTGTTTTTAATGCCCAAATCCATTTTGTGTTGGAAGGGACAGCGGGAGCCTTTCAGGAGGGGTGGGAGGAAGCATTGGGGAAAACCATTAGTTAAGTGAAAAGCATAGAATTTAAAAGGCACAGAGAGCACCAATCCTTATTGAAACAGTAAATCCACTGTAGATCTTGATTGTTAATCTTACGTAGCTTTAAAGAGGGATGAAGTTGTAAAAAAGCCCCAACTCCCCACGTTATGTAATTGCAGTGAATTGGATCAGTCAGCTGTAACTGAGGAAACGCCGGAGGGAGAGGAGCATCCGCCTGCTGATTCTGAAAATAAGTGAGTACCACCCCTCTCCGTGCTCCTGGCTTGCTTCAGAGGTGCTGCTGCATTACCTTTAACCCCTGGTATTTATTCCCACATCTATTTTGCCAAACTGAGATTATCAATAGATTATCCACAGTGCTGCTGAATGAGTCTCATCAAAAACCTCATGTCTGGAAATTGTTGTCTTTAAACCATTCCTTGGTGTCCTGCAGGCTCTTTCAGGTTTATTTATTAATAATCATTTCTAATACACTTGGGGTCTTGGGATTGCAACTCCAAATTCCAAACCCAAAAGCATCTGTGCTCAGACTAGGTAGAAACACCAAGAAAATGGGACAAAAATGCCAGTGGAAGGCGACTTTTTAAACTTAATTTTCCAAAACAGCCTTGGAGACTGTGTGAGTGAGCTGTAGGAGAAAGGTTGTATCTTTCATTCTCCAGGCAGTTTTCAAAGTTACCTGAATCTCTTCCCATCTCAGTTGGACACTGTTACAGAAGGAACCAGGGACTGGGTGAATGAAAGAGTAACCAGAGAAGCAGAAGGAGCCTTACTGACACTGAGTTGATGTAAAAATATGATACAAATTGTTATGGTAGCCTAGTATGACAAAACGTTGTATTTTAATGAGGAGTGGGTGTTACAGAGGATTCAAAAAAATGGCAAACAGACTTTTGAAATACTTTTTCCTAATGATTCGTAATGTGGTGTTTGCTATAGCCTGATTCCCTCACTAAAAACTTTATAGAAAAGCATCTCCACGTGGGTAACTTTTCATTTGGCTGGTTTGGTGTGGATCTCTACCCTAAACGTTTCAGCAGAGCTGTAGGATGTTTTACTGCAGTAAAATCTTTGCCTTGAACACAACAAAAGCTGATTACATCCCATGTCAAAAATCGTGCTCTCCTACACAGTGAGAAAAAGTTGAAATACAGTAATTTTGACATAAAACCTTTGCGTTGTTGTTAAAATTAATGGCTGACAAGTGAAGAGCTTTGAAATTGAGGCTTTCATGATCTTTTTGCTGCACATACACAGCACTGGTTTCCTATAAATCAGAAATTCAGTTGCATAAACACACTGAACAATGACCAGAGGCTTCCAGTGGCTGGAATATGATCTGTTATTGAGCACAGAGGTTGTGTGTTTTGCTTAAAAATAGCTTTTGGCACAAGGTAGAGCTGATGGATCTCACAAATAAGGTGTGTGCTGTTATTTTTTCACATCAGCTGGAAGTAAAACTTGTTTGAATAATTGTCTTTGGTTCAACAAAGGAAGCAAATTATCCAAAGCTGCTTAAATTCTGGTTTTTAAAATACTAAAAAGCTTGAAAATTGTGGGAAGAACAAGTTCTCACTGCCTTAACTTGAATGTTTATGAGAGATGTATTTCAAAAATGGGGAAGAAGCTCCAAACAAAGTCATGACAGAAGTTAGGTTTTCACATTTGGAAATAAACCTGACAGTAATGTGGAGATTTGATGGCATGGGTCAGTTTTAATTTTAACATTTTGCTGTGCTCAGAGGTGGCTGGGTGTTATTTTTTTGGCACTGCCTCTAAAGGAGATGAATTTTCCTGTGGTGGAAATGAGTGTTTATATTTTCACCTCTTAATTGCTAATTCCTTGACAAACTAATTTATAACCTGGTGCCAGCCAGCAAATGATTTTGAAATTGTATCTAGAGTGTAAATTCTACGTTGTGATGATAATCTCCATGAATTCACTACAGAGAGAATGAGGTTGAAGAAGTTAAGGAAGAAGGCCCCAAGGAAATGACCCTGGATGAGTGGAAAGCCATTCAAAGTAAGGATCGTGCAAAAGTCGAGTTCAACATCCGCAAACCAAACGAGGGAGCTGATGGGCAATGGAAAAAAGGATTTGTGCTCCACAAGTCAAAGAGTGAGGAGGTAAAGTGCCTTTCCATACTTGCAGTGTCCACTTTGCAAAGGTTTTGTTACTGATGAGCATTTCTTGGAGTGGAAGCTCCCTTCTGTGAGATGCTGGCCTGTAGCTGGAAGTTTAGAAAGTGGGAACAACATTTTTTAATTTGAATTTCGTTCTTGTTCATTTGAACAAGATTCTTTTAGCAGAATGGAACTTCTGCAGTGGCACAAGTGGCCGTTGTGACTGTGGTTGGGTTCAGGAGCTGAGCTGTGCCATTAGGTGTGTAAGAACTGCCTCTTGATGAGAATTTTAGGGGAATGTTGTCAAGTTTGCTTTTTAAAAAAGGAAACTTAGGTTATTTAGCATCTATTTAGCAGTACACAGATTTATGGTGCTTGCTGAATGATGTCAGCTTGAAGGAAGACTGGTCATGCCTCAGAGACCTTAAACCCAAACTGTGCATCATAAATTTGTGGCGTGGGTGTCTCCTCACTTGGTGCTGTTACACAGCCAGGCTCTCGGGAGGGCAGTTGGAATCCATTCGTGTGCTCCAGTGACACTCAGCATAGTTGCTGTAGAATTGTTGTAAATTTGCAGTTTGTCATTTCAGGCATTGCATAATGTTAATTATTCTGTTCCAAGAGTGGCAAGGGGAGATGCACAAGGGAGGGAAGTGCCAAGAGCTCTGTTTTGTAATGCGGGGCTGTGCTAATCTTTAGTTCTAATCTTTGTTTTTAACACTGTGATATGTTAAGTAGCTCACTTAAGAGATTGGTGGCTGCAACTTTGTATACTGATGGTGCTGAGGCGTTTGAAGTAACTGGATCATGTGTAATACTCTGTTTGCGCTCCTGAAATGTGTTCCTGCTTTTTCACACCTCGCAAGTTTTTATCCTGGGAGCTGGGATATGATACAGGGCGGGGGGCACTGCTCAGTTTTCCAGTGAAAATTCCATTTCTGTTCTGGTTGAACTCACAATGAGTTTGGCTTGGTCACAAATCAGGCTGTTTTCTTGCTGTGTGGGGTAGTTCAGTTCTTGAAATGATTGCATGGCTGTGTTTCCTTTGAGCTGTTCACTGAAGTGTTCATTAAAAGCTGCTTTCTCTGGCTTGGGTAGAAAAGGGAGTTTGAGTTACATTTAATGTTGCTGTGTACTGAAAGAATGTATTAAACAGGAGTATTTATGTACTTTACCAAGATTTACTGAACCTGTAGTCCTTCAAATTCCCATAAATCTCTCTGAATCAGATTTATTTGACATTTAGTGAGCTCGGGGCATTCTTTTTTAACATATGAGGCTGTGTGATAGTAAAGGTGATGCTACTTGTGAGTGATTTAGAGGCTAGAAAGATCCAGACTGTATTTTCCATTTGAAAACTGAATCAGTTAACTCAAAAAAACCAAGCAAAAAACAAGAACAAATAACAAAACCTGTGAATAATCAAATTACTGCCGTGAAAGACCTGACATAATTAGTAGATTGTTCTATTTAAGAGGTTAACTTCTCAAGTAAACAAGTTGGATATTTTTAGCACCATCACATAAGAAGGTAACAGCCTCTTGCTGCGTAAGCATGAAAGTGAGGTATTAACAAATCTGCCTTTAAATTGAGCTGCTTTTAGCCTGCTTTATTGTACATCCAGCAGATGTGTTTCCCCATCTCCCTTCTTCATTGTTCCCTGATCCCATGGGAAGCAGTGTGGGGATTTTCTCTCAGGATTATAGGAGAATAGCTCTATAATACAGGCGTTAGGAAAGCTTCCACTGCAGCTCCTTTGTGAGCAGCTTTAGAAGGCAAAATATTTAAAAAACCACCAATCACCTGCTGTTTCCTCTCTTTGTCCTCTTGGATGTACTTGTGAGTCAAGAAATTAAGGTTTCTCTGATTCTTCTTGGTAAGAAGGGAGATGATGTGTGGAAGTGATTTGGTTTATAGGTAAATTCTGGTTTTCAGCCCCGAATCTTCTGTGCTCTTGTGGCTGAAAAATACCATGTGCTCCAGTAGATCTCTCAGAAATTGGAGGTGTTGTGATGAGCACCTGCATTCCTTTAGCTTGAGAACTCCTTGGAGAATGCCCTGGGAGTCTGGGAAAAGGGACAGTGAGGATCTAGTGCTGCTCATCTGCCTCAGTCTTGGGAAAGAGCTGTCCTGCTTTTCCTCCTGCTTATCCTCCTCACTGAGGGGTGAAATGCTTGGCCCTGTCTGAGGCCTTTCCTCTTTTTCACATTTACTCTGCAGGTGCATATGAAATGAACTCTCAGTTCTGTCTCAGGTTCTTGCTGCTTTAATCTGAAACCCAGGGGCATTGCAGCCCTGGTCCAGTGAGCCTCTTCCCAGGACATGGGGTTATGCCATAAAACAGATCCTCTTTTTCTCTACAGCTGGTTTAGTGGCTTGGGTCTTAATTTCTGCAAAAAACAGGAAGGAGTTATATTGTGGACAGATCTTAGAATCTATTCCAAAAGTGGAATTCAGGACTCCTGGAAAAACTGATACCCAGTAGATCTGTGTACCTGCTGTGCCTCTTCAAACCTCCTCACTACTCCAGTCACTTCCTTAGAGGAGGTAGCAGTGGGAGATTAGGAAATACATTTTGGAAAAGAATAATTCATCTCCTCAAAGTTGGGAGGAATGACTCTTGAATGGAGGCTTTGCAGGAAGATTTCCCTGAACAGTGATTCAAACATCCCAGCTCTTCCCATCTCTGTGCCTGACGTGTGGCCATGCTGGAGACCAGCCTGCATGTGGGGTCTCTGCCCGGGCTTCAGCAGCTCCTGGGCAGCTTTTTGGTGTCCCCTCCATCTGAGCTTTTTGGTGTCCCCTCCATCTGAGCTTTTTGGTGTCCCCTCCATCTGAGCTTTTTNCCCCTCTCTCTGAGCTTTTTGGTGTCCCCTCTCTCTGAGCTTTTTGGTGTCCCCTCTCTCTGAGCTTTTTGGTGTCCCCTCTCTCTGAGCTTTTTGGTGTCCCCTCTCTCTGAGCTTTTTGGTGTCCCCTCTCTCTGAGCTTTTTGGTGTCCCCTCTCTCTGAGCTTTTTGGTGTCCCCTCTCTCTGAGCTTTTTGGTGTCCCCTCTCTCTGAGCTTTTTGGTGTCCCCTCTCTCTGAGCTTTTTGGTGTCCCCTCTCTCTGAGCTTTTTGGTGTCCCCTCTCTCTGAGCTTTTTGGTGTCCCCTCTCTCTGAGCTTTTTGGTGTCCCCTCTCTCTGAGCTTTTTGGTGTCCCCTCTCTCTGAGCTTTTTGGTGTCCCCTCTCTCTGAGCTTTTTGGTGTCCCATCTCTCTGAGCTTTTTGGTGTCCCATCTCTCTGAGCTTTTTGGTGTCCATCTGAGCTTTCTCTTGTCTCCTCACTTGGCACACCCACGCTGTGCTGTCTCTGGACGCTTGCACAGCTGCTCCTTCATCCCTCTGCTGCTCCATGTGCTCAGTGCCATCTGTACCCAGCAGTTCGTGTGACCTGATTACCTGTTGTTCCTGTATGTAGTTGAGTCTCATTTCTTCCTTTTGTTTTCTCCCTTTGTTCCTTTTGTCACTTTGGCGTGGACACACAACTGTCACCAGACAAAGGCGATGACAGAAATGCAGGGGAGTCTGCTGGATTCAAATGAGGTACTGATCCTTTCTCTCTAACTGGTGATACCTGTGTGTTAACATGAGCCCCTTCAGCAGGGAACGTTTGGATATCAAAAACTCACCAAAATAGAGAATTTTATTGAATATGGAGCTCTTCTGTCCATGCCTGTTGTCTCACTGTGCACCATCCAGCACCCATCATGGTTTTAGTCCCCTTGCTCCTCATCCTGCTGATTTCAAACCTTATCATAAAAGCTTCTATCATGAGTCTCTATTTTTTGTTGCTGCTGTTTTTCCGTTTCTCACTGTCTGCTTTGGCTCTCTTGGTAGTTTGTTCTTAATTTTTGACAGCCTTCCCCAAGACCCTTAAGTGCAGCACTGCCTTCAAGAAGTGGTCAGTTATTAAATCAGAGCACTATTGAGTCACCAAAACATAGAACTTTAATGTTTCCAAAGATTATTCAGGATAAGCAACTTGTTCAGTGTGTCTGTCTTACCAAGTGATGGAAGAGGCTGAGGAGAGTGTGCCAAGTTTTCTGTTGGAGTTTTAAATGAGCTTTGATTACTTCGGGTAGAGAAATCACCAGGTTACATAGGGAATTTGCAATTTGTTGGTACAGTGGTTATACCAAAGTCGAGTTGTGGAAATACAATGGTTTTTGGTAAACTGTAGTGATTTATTTTTAAATAAAAACAGCATAGGAAAGGAAATACACAGAATTATTTTACAAATCCTCTGATCCCACCACTCAGAAAAGGGAATTATCACGTTGCTACCAGTAGTTGGAGATAGAATCTCAGTACCCTGCGGTGATAAAAACTGCAGGTATAAAATTAAATCCTAAGGAAGGAATTTAAAACATGTTTGAGGTGTTCTGTAGTGTTTTACAGAGTGTTGCTGTTAGGTTTGAGTAGTGCCATGTCAGGCTGAGGTGTGGAACGACTTTTCTCTGGAAAAGAACGTTCAGGCTGACTTCCCAAGTTTGGGAAAGAGACTTCCAAGGGAAGGATGTGCAATTAAATGAATAAAATCAGGAGTGGAGTAGGGACACATCCCGGTGGGATGTGTTGGAAATAAAGCAGCATGGAAGGGATATTTCTAATTAAATTGGGGATGGAGGGACGGGACAGGGGGGAATGGCTTCCCACTGCCAGAGGGTGGGGATAGGGGATATTGGGAAGGAGCCATGGAATCCCTGACAGCAGCTTTGACTCCAGACCTCTCCATCCCTTGGCAGCCTTGTGAAGGCTCCACAAATGGTAATTAAAGAGTACAGGGCTTAATTGCACAATGTGTTGCCTTTGAAAGTCTGAATGTTGTGTACAGCAGAAAAGTAAATTGGAGTTGGGAAGCTCGAGCCTGCACGTGGCATTTGTGTAGGAAAACCAGGGAAGTGATGATTGCCAGGAGTTGGGGACTTGGAGGGAAGGAAAATGTCGGATGTCATCATGTTTCCAAAACATGATGGTTGAGCCTTAAAATAGGCAGCTTTTTACATTTTTGATATTATCAAAAACTGGCTTGCACATGGAAAAAATATCTGTGTAAAATAGGAGAAATAATTGCTCTGAAAACACCTGATGGGGTTCAGTGTGTGACTGAAATTCTCCAAGGTGCTGAATAATAACAGTGATGGTGTTTGTAACTCCTGGGAGCATGCATCCCTTGCTCATCCTCCTCACTCAGGTTTCCACCAAAGGCACTGGGAACAAACCAGTAAGAGAATATCATGGCAAAGGTGCTGAGATCCACATTTTCCAGTGTCACTGGTGAGACTGGTTCTGTTTCAGCTCCTCCAGTTCCTTGTGTTTGAGCTTCTTGTGCCTCGTTTGCTGTTACAGTGAATGCAGAGCACTGAGGGATTGTCAGCAGCTCCCTGGTGTTTTCATCAAGGGCTAAAGCAAATAAAGTGTAAATCCTCAGGGAGCAAAATCAGGATGGGTGAGCAAGTGTGGAAAAAGAATGGAATGGATTGATGGAACCAGGACACAAAATGAGAATTGCTACAACTTGAGATTCTCTGCTGGCTTGGTCATAGTCCCTCTGCTCTGGGATAAGGACTTGTTGCTCTGATGGAATTTTGGGAAGGATTTCTCCATGGAAAGGGTGGTCAGGCACTGGAAGGGGCTGTCCAGGAGGTTTGGAGTGCCCATCCCTGGAGGTGTCCAGGGAAGGACTGGACATGGGCTGGTGACAAGGTGGGGATTGGGCACAGGTTGGACTCAGTCCTGGAGAGCTTTTCCAACCTCAATGATTGTGTGAACTCCTGAATTATCTTGGAAAGGCAGAATGCTTTGGTTTCTAAGAAATTCCAAGTTTCTTGAGTCTCTCCAGGGACTGGATGATGGGATAGTGTGATCAGAGGCGAGCAGGGGCTTTGGTGACCAGAGCGCAGCTACAGGTGCACAAAAGGGATTTTTGGTGACATTTTCTTGCTGATGAAGAAATCCTCGTTCCAGGCTCATGCTGAGGACTCGGTAATGGATCACCACTTCCGCAAGCCCGCCAACGACATCACATCCCAGCTGGAGATCAACTTTGGAGACCTGGGCCGCCCCGGGCGCGGCGGCAGAGGGGGCCGGGGGGGCCGAGGGCGTGGCGGCAGGGCCAGCCGTGGAGGCAGAACTGACAAGGTGAGCACCACCCCCAGCTCTCATCCACAGGGAATTTGCTTCGTTTCCTGCTGGGATTTTCCTCCGGGTTCCTTATTCCTGGGGGAGATGCTGTGACATCAAACAGCGCGTTTTAAACCCGAGTGAAAACCCTTTTGTGCCAGTTTATTTTAAACCAGGTTGTTAGGACAAAAGGAGGAATGTTTGAGCGGTGTTGTCATCGAGCACAAAAAAGGGAGGGTGGATTTTTAAAAAGTGCCTGTCTTTGTGTCTAAACCTGAAAAATGACTTTCCAGTGTGGACAGATCTGAATGTACCATGAGCTGCCTCAGCTGGTGCCAGAGCAGAACCACAAGTGCTGGGCTGGTTATTTTCAGCCACAGCCAGGACACTCTGTGTGCGTTCTGACCTGGTGGGGGTGAAGGACTGGTTGTACAGCTGCGTGTCATGTCTTGAACATGAGGAATTCAGATTTTCCAGTTGGAAATAGGGCTCTTCCTGGTTTTTCTCTAACCTCCAGTTATGTTTTTCTCTTCTTTGGTGCTAAGGCACCAGGGTAATGCCCTAGAAAAATACTGAATGGGGTTTGGGAGAGAATATGTGAAGTTCAAGCACTGTGGTGTAGCTACAGTGAAGATTTGATTTAATATGAATCACTTATTTGGCTTAAAGGCATCAATCAAATACAGTCTTTGTGCTGTGGTTTTCCTCACACAGATTTGCTCATTTTTGTCCCTTTTAGCAGACACAGACTCCACAAATTTTAGGTTTATTAGCTGGGAAACTCTCTTCTGACAGTAATATCAGAATATTTTAAGGAATTGAAACTAAACAGTGGTGGTTTGCTCTGAGTTGTTTCACTAATACTCTTCAAGAATGCTGCCACAAAGTAATTCCAAGCTTTCCTGCACCTGATTTTGTGTTGCCTTTGTTTCCTTGCAGTTGGTCAAGGAGTTTGATGTGATCCACACGCCCAACCAGGTGGGTGATCTCTGCATGTGCATTCCCTGGGCTCAGGCACCAAAATTTCCCTCCTTTTTTTGGCTGTTTCTGCTCCTGTGTGCTCAGCACCTGGAGATGCTGAGCCTGCAGCTTAAACCTTGCTGTTACTTTTTCATTCTGGTTTGTGGCCTGTGGAGTCTTAGGCAAAGCAGAGACTCTGCAGCTACAGATGTTGATGCAATTTTAATTTGAAATATATTTCTTGATAAATTAATATCGTGACAGAAAGTTCACTGTCTTGGCTCTTGCCATTCTTCTCATCCTTATCCCTCATGGCCCAAGTGAAGAGCATCCTGAAATTCTTAATTTGTGCACTGCTTTTTAGATGTGGTGCAGAGCCTTTCAGAAAACTCTGTTGGAAACTACTGAGGAGATTTTTGGCTAATGCGTGAATTTTTAGGGCTAAGCTGGCACAAAAATTGCTTTTATCAACATCTGGTTTCTGAGTGGGAAAAATTAAACTTGAAAATATAATTTGTGCTCCAGACAGGGCCTTTTCTGTAACATCTCAGTTGTGTCTCTCAGTAAGGATTGATGATCCACACGGAAGGATCTGCCTGTGGCAGGAGGTTGGAATTCCATGATTTTTAAGATCCCTTCCAGCCCAAACCATCTCTTTAAAAGGAGAATTGATGTGCAAACATCAATTTGCCTACAATTCCTCTCCAGATAGCTTAGATTCAAAAAACACTATGGGAGACTTTGTAATCCCAGGAATAAATAAAAAAAGCTTTGTTTTTGTAGTAATTTCTCCAGCCCCAAAATGCTGCCACCTCTGCTCAAGGCAGTAACTCTGTGATGTTTCTCTTTCAGTCAAGTGCTTCTGCTCCTGACGTAGATGACCCAGAGGCTTTCCCAGCTCTGTCCTAAACTGGATGTCATAAAGCCAACCCTGCCCTGGTCGGGCCTTCCTCTCCGAGGCTTGCATGCTTAAGGATCCTAAAACAACTAAGAAATTGAAAAAAAAAAAACAAA
>VWZT01001635.1:52703-64253 GCA_013397055.1 Pachycephala philippinensis
GAGACACCAAAAATTCAACCCGAAACCTCAGCACTTCACCTCTGCATCCAAGTGCAGCTCTGGCTCAGTGCAGGGCTCAGGATCTGCTTGGGACATCAGCAGTGAATGTTTTTCCAGAGAGTGATTGTAAGAAATTCCTTATCCCCCATCAAAATTCACCACAGGTTTAATTTCATCCCTCTCTATCCCTTTAATACACAAAAGGAGTTGAGTCAGTGACTAATAAAGGGGATTTCTTAGGGGTTTTATCAGCATTTGTTAGGAGAATAGGAACAAATCTCTCATTTTATTTCACGTTTGCCTCTTTGGCCAGCTTAGAACATAGCTGTAGTTTCTTAGGTAGGTAGAAAACTAAAGGTAACACCCTATTTTTTTAAAAACTGTACAGGACAGGCAGAAAGTGTTGGAGCCCTTGGAACATGGAATACCAGCCTGCTCAGCTGTGGTGTTAGTAGCTGGCTTTGCTTTTTCCTGAGCTGTTTTCCATGAAAGCTTGTGCTGTGACCTGCTGTGAGTATCATGGATCAGTTCCCTCACCTGGATTTCCAGCCCCAGGAGGAGGCAAATTTCAGTTCCCTCACCTGGATTTCCAGGAGGAGGAGGCAAATTTTCCATCAGAGGGTGGGAAAATCTCTTGGTTCATCCTTCCTGCCTCTGCTCTCGGTGTGGGGCTGTTGTAGGAACTCTGAGTTGTTCCTCTTCCCTGTCCCATTGTGGTTTGCTGGGATGTGCTGCACTTCCAGCCTTGGGGACACCCTGGATAACACAACAAACACAAACACATGGAGCAAAGCTTTCCCTGGAATGCAAACCTTCCTTGATCCAAACTGTGTTTGCTGTTCCAGTTGCCACCCAGGTGATTTTTTGGGGCCACCCAGGTGATTTTGGGGCCCTGCTGGCTGGATTTGCCCAGCAGCTTTCCCTTTTCCTGCTGCAGAGCATTCCCAAATAGCACCTAGAGTGATTTTTCAACACAGCTTGTACTTAAATTGGTCCTTCTGCTGTTCTGCCAGATGTAAATTTGCCTCTTTCAGTCCATTTGTGTCAAGAACTAAAAACTGTGAACATTTATCTTTAATATTGGTGGGTGTTAACTGAAATAAAGGTTTATTTTCATGCTCTTTTAAAAAAAATGTCCTGGAAACACATGGAAGTGAAAGCACTTAGGTTCATAGTGCCTCATCTAGGGTCTGTCCCAGGAAGTCCAGCTTGCATTCCCATTCCCAGGATGGACTTTGCCTTGGAAAAGCATCTCCCAAGTAGGTTATTTATGATTAATGAACTTGCTTTTAGTAACATTTTCTGTCCTCTTGCTTGCTCCTGCTGTCACACCAAATCTGCTTCTGTCACACCGAATCTAGGGGACTAAAACTTTTAAATTCTCATCCATTGGGAAAGATGGGCAGCAGAAAAAGTTGGAAGCACGGAGCAAATTGGCTTTGGAGTGAGCAATGGTGAGGTTTGAGCGTGGAAATTCATCTCAGAGCTGGAATGCTGGGAGGGAGCAGGGGGATTGATCAGTGCAAGTGTTAGCTGTGTGGGAAAGGACATGGATTCTCCTGGAATGTCAGGGATCAGCAGGAATATGTGGTGGCAGCAGCTGGAGGAGCTGAGCCCACCCTCACCTGTACCAGCTTTGCACAGCCACAGCTCTGGTTCAATAAATCCAGCAGTGACACCCAGAGGTGGCAATTCCAGCTGTGCCAGCCTGCTGCCATCCCAGAGGCATTCCAAGGAGCACCCTGCCTGCCTCTGCCACTCCTGGGCTGCTCTGCCTCGGCCGGGTTCCACTCTTGGGGTGTCCCCAGGAAATCCAAACCTGGTATTCCCGCTTGGAAGGATGTCCTGACTGAGGGGAAAACGCTGGGATGCTCAGGGCCATTACTGGGAGACTTCCAGGCTGGAGTTCCAAAAGTCTGGTCCTTGTCCTACTGATAGAGTTGTCTCTTGGAGTAAGGCTGGACATGAAGCCCCACCTTTTGATTTATTTGGAGATTTGCAGAGTGAGGAGAAAATTAATTCCAATGTTCTCTTATCCTTATGTTGAGGTAGAAAATCAACATGGAGAAAGAGATGAATGGCAAAATAGTGCTTTTTAAAAAAAACCACCTTTTATTGGCATCTAATCTGCTTTTCTAGTTCAATTTGATTATGCAGAGCTGACCTGAGGGGCTGAGTTGTGTGCTCAGGCGGAATCCTGTTGTTTCTGGCTTATTTTTATATTTTAATGGTTCAGTGTAAAGCTGGAGCTTGACCAGAGAAAACAACAGGAAGCCAAGTTCAGATTTCCAACATTTTTATTTATATACACACATCTCGTAAACAAAGTCATTAAATGTGTAACACCCTTGCAACCTGTAATTAGAACACTCCAATAAATCACTTAAATTCCTCTTGACAATCCATTTGCCTGAGTACAGGTGCTGCCTGCTGCTTTTAGTTCTGGTGAGGAATTTTCCTCCCCTGGACTGAGGCAGGAAGGGGAGGGCCTGGCTCTGCTGCTGTGTCCCCTGGTGTCACTGGGGACTCTGTGACAGTGGAGGAACGAGAGCTGCAGCTGCCAGCCTGGCTGCTGAGCTGTTCCATCCTTCTCTTCTGCAGCTCCTTGCTCTTTTCTGCTGGAAATGATGTTTTCCAGGATCCTGGGCTGGGCCCAGCCACGCTGAGCCACTCATGGGGACAGGGCTCAAGGCAGCTCCCAAACTCCCCAAAATCCAGCTCTGGCATTCCCAGCTGTGCCTTCAATTCCAAAGTGTGCAGTGGGAGAGGAGCAGCTGTGTCCTGCTGAGGTGAGGTGTGACTTGGGAAGGGTTTTGTCACTCGGAGGTGTCACATGTGAGCGACTGGACTGGCTGTGCTGAAACACTGGAATAGTTGTTAAAGTGCCAAAATCCAGGCCGAGCTCACAGTGAAACATAGATACTCTGTAAAGTGCCAAAATTCAGGCCGAGCTCACATTGAGTACACAAATACTGTGTAAAGTGCCAGAATTCAGGCCGAGCTCACAGTGAAACACAAATACTGTGTAAAGTGCCAGAATTCGGGCTGAGCTCACAGTGAAACAGACTGAAATATTCTGTAAAGTGCCGAATTCAGGCCGAGCTCACAGTGAAACACAAATACTGTGTAAAGTGCTGAATTCAGGCCGAGCTCACAGTGAAACACAGATACTCTGTAAAGTGCCGAATTCAGGCCGAGCTCACAGTGAAACACAAATACTGTGTAAAGTGCCAGAATTCAGGCCGAGCTCACATTGAGTACACAAATACTGTGTAAAGTGCCGAATTCAGGCCGAGCTCACATTGAAACACAAATACTGTGTAAAGTGCCGAAATTCAGGCCGAGCTCAGTGAAACACAAATACTGTGTAAAGTACCGGAGTTCCTCCGGGCTCACATCGCCCCCCGCCTACCTCGGGAAGGAGCTGCAGCTCAGTTTCACTCTATCCAGAGTCAGATTCCCTTGGCGGCAGAGGGCAGGAGTCAGGAATGTGCTCGGGAAGACGGAGAGGGGGCTGCAGTCGGGCTCGGGGGGCTCGGCGGCAGTGTCGGGCTCCGGGGGCAGGGCGGAGCTGCCGGGGTTGGAGATGTACTCGGACACGGGCTCCGGGGGCTCCATCGCCTCCACCACCAGCCTCTGGTACAGCTCGGGGAGCTGCTGCTCCTCCGCCGAGCTCTCCTGTGCCCAGTCCCCGTGCCCCCTGCTGCCAGCGCTGCCCACCAGCAGCTTGTCCGCGGGGATGGCGAGCTCGGGATCGGCCGAGTTTTCCTCCACCGGGGTCGTTTCGGGCTCCTCGAAGCCGCTGGGCAGGAAGGGGCTGGAGGGAGCGCTCAGCTCCGCCTGCGGGGGGACACGGAGTGAATCCCGGCACGGATCTCCCGGGACTCCCTCCCCACAGCCGCTCATCCTGCTAAAAATGGAACATCTCCACGTTCTTCTTGTGTTTAATTTGCCCGGCGCATCCTCCAGTCTCTTCCAGCGGAGATTATCCGCTGCCAGAGATTGCTGGATTTGCTGCTTTAGGAGATTACTGGCTCGAATGGCTCCAATTGCTTTTTTTTTTTTTTTTAATGAAGGTTGTGGGATTAGAATGAAAAACCCCTCTAATTTACCTTGGTAGCCGTTAAGCTCTTGGCCCACGTGGCGTTGGCAGGGTCGGGAATGGCTTTGCTCTGCCACTGTGGCAGGAGGAGGGAGAGGAGCGCCAGGAATCTGCAGGGGGCATAAAACAATTAAAATTGCAATTAAAAACATGGATGGTGAGACCTGCAGCACCCAGGTGGTACCTGCAGCACCCTTGTGCTCCCTGGGTGTGGAATTAGCCCAGGTGGGATCGTGGATCTGCCCTCAGAGGGACCTGCAGAGCTCTTGGCTGGGTGGGGATAATTCCCAAGGATTGATGCCCTTCAGTCTGGTTTTAAGATCTGCGTTAAAAATTCACAGTATCTGTGGACTACAGCTGTATTGTAAGCTCAGAGCCTGTTTTTATTATCATTCATGTAAACTGAAGCCTTCATTTTGAACAATCCTCACCGTTCCATGCTTGTGAAGGGACATGACCACCCCACAGGACAAGGGAAAATGGTTTTAAACTAAAAGAGGGTCGATTTAGATTAGAGAGGAGGAAAGATTTTAAAAATGCACTGGCACAGGGTGCCCAGAGTAGCTGTGGCTGCCCCTGGATCCCTGGCAGTGCCCAAGGCCAGGCTGGACGGGGCTTGGAGCAGCCTGGGACAGTGGAAGGTGTCCCTGCCATGGCAGGGGTGGCACTGGGTGGGCTTTGAGGTCCCTCCCAACCCAAACCAGTCTGTGATTTAATCCCTTCTAATAACCATCCCACTTTTATTGGGACACAGCAGATGGATCCACTCACACTTTCCTCGCTGGAGGCACAGAACAAACGCAGGCTGAGAGGATGAGGAAGCTGCAGATGAGCACCAGAGTGACCCAGCCCCCAGCACCTGAAATGCAGAGCAGCCACCATTCAGCTCCATCAAAAAGATGAAAAAACCCCAAATCTTTCTGTGTTCCATGAACAAACCACCCTTCAACTCCAAGGCAACACCTCGGCACAGCACTGGGAGCTTAAAGGAAAAGAAAGAGATGCCACATCCTAAAACCAGCTGGAACTACAAATCTTCAGCAACTGAAGAACACCAAGAGATCTCAGAGTACCTGGAGAGCTCCAGTGACTCCAGAGGAGCAGGAAAAGTCTGTGGGAAAGAGGATCCAGGGGCAAGGAGCACCGTGGCACCGGGTCCTTACTTTCCAGGCAGACGCTGTCGCTGTTGCCCCGGGGCCCCTCCCCGGCCGCGGTCGCCGCCGTCATCCAGAGCTCGTGGTGCTCCCCGGGCTCCAGGGCAGGGATGTGCAGGGAGCGGGGAACCTTCCCGGCGGGAACGGCTGCAGGGAAAAGCCGCATGGAAATGGAGAGCCCGGCACCGGGGTCTACTGCCTTCAGCTGGAATCGGGCTCTGAACAAAGTTAGGAAGGAGAGGAGGAGGAGGAGGCAAAAGGAGAGGAGGAGGAGGAGGAAAAAAGGAGAGGAAGAATAAAAAGAGGAGGAAGAGAAATAAGAGGAAGAAGAATAAGAGGAGGAAGAGGAAGAAGAATAAGAGGAAAAAGAAGAAAATGAGAAGGAATAGGAAGAACGATAAGAGAAGGAGTAGGAAGAAGAATAGGAGGAGGAAAAAGAAGAGGAGGAAAAAGAGGAATAAGAAAAAGAAGAAAAGAAGTGTAAGAGGAGGAATAGGAAGAGGAAGAAGAATAAGAGGAAAAAGAAGAAAATGAGAAGGAATAGGAAGAAGAAGAAGAGGAGGAGGAAGAGGAAGAATAAGATGAGGAATAAGAAGAGGAGGAAGAAGAAGAGGAGGAGAAAGGGGAAGAATAAGATGAAGAAAAGGAATAAGAAGAGTAGGAAGAAGAAGAAGAGGAGGAGGAAGAGTAAGAATAAGATGAAGCAGAGGAATAAGAAGAGGACGAAAAAGGAGAAGAGGAGCAAGGGGAAGAAGAAGGGATAAACCTGACAGTTCCAGACTGAAAGTAACTTAGAATGATCCCAGTGTGGACCGTCAGTAATGGAAGGGGAGCAGGAGAAGCATTTCCAGCCCCCAGGCACCCACCATGGACCTGGGGCTGGCCCTGCCCGTCCCTCCTGTGCAGGTAGATGTGGTAGCCAGTGATGCAGCCCCTCTGCTGGGGAGCTGGGATCTCCTCCCAGGAAACCAGGACGCCGCTGGCCCAGGGCGTTGTGAGCATCTGGGGCCCAGCTGATGGGGCTGCAAGACACAGGACTGGTTTTAGAGCTGAGCTTAAAATGCCTTAAACACCTGGAAGGGTGTTCCTGGGGTTTACCTTGTGCTGTGGAGTTTCCCCTGACTGATGCTGCCTGCCCAGCTCTGTCCTGATAAAGTGCAGACACGTGGATCTGGTAGCAGACGTTATCTCTGATGTGCTCTGGAGAGAGAAATTACAACTGGAGAGTTGCTTGTTCAAGGATTTGCAGTCAGGGCAGAAATATTGCCTCAGCTGAGATAAATCTTGTGATTATTGATAGATCTTTCATAAAGAAGGGAAAGAAATTTTACTGGGCATTAAGCTGAAAATTAATGGCTTCCCACTGCCAGAGGGCAGGGATAGATGGGATATTGGGGAAGAATCCCTCCCTTTGAGAGTGGTGAAGCCCTGGCACACAGTGCCCAGAGAAGCTGTGGCTGCCCCTGGATCCCTGGAAGTGATTTTAGTAAAAATTACAGAAATCTAGAAATACAGAATTCCAGACTGGTTCGGGTTGGGAGGGACCTCAAATCCCATCCAGCGCCACCCTGCCATGGGCAGTGCCACCTCCCACCATCCCAGGGTTCTCCAAGCCCCATCCAACCCGGCCTTGGAGGCCAAATTCAAACCTGACTTGTTGCTTAAAATATTTCCAAGCCAAGCTGGTGCTTCGCTGGTGCCCCAGCCCAGGGTGGCACTTACCTGCTATCGCCGTGGACAGCTGGCACGGAGGCAGCTTCACCCAGCTGTGCTGGGGCTGCAGCCGGGGGTCCCTCCAGGGCTCTGCCCACTCCACCACGTACCCCCCCACGGGCATGGGGGCTCCGAGAGGGGGGCTCCAGCTCACCAGGATGCTGCTGTTCCCCAGGGCCACGGCAGAGACCCGCTGAGGACGGGGCAGATCTGAGAGGAGAGCAAAAACCACCGTGAGCATGGAGTTATTACAGCCTCAGTCAAAGCATTAAATGGGAAATGTGGGTTTTGCTGGGTCTCACCCACTTTGGCACCGTGGGAAGGATCAAAATGAGCTCTGATTAAAGAAAAGGTGATGATGGGAGGGTGAGGGGTTTGCTGACAGCAATAGTCTCATGGATTGGACAGTCTTTTCTCGTGGGTTGAACACCCCCAGCACTGCTTGGCTGTGCCACCCCAAACCCTGGGAGGTGCTGTCAGGGCACATCCCAACGCCCTGCCCTGCTCCATGAGGAAGGATGTGGAGCTGCTGCAGTGATTCCAGGGTAGGAAAGGGGGTGCTCCAAACCTGGAGCCCCTCTGGTGTGGAGCCAGGCTGGGAGAGCTGGGGGTGCTCACCCACAGGGAAAAGGGGATCTGCAGATCCCCGAAGTTCTGCTGAGACGGGCACAAAGGGGAGAGGGCAGAGTGGTTGATGGAGTGGGGCACAAAGCAGAGCCCTGGTGCCATCCCAGGGATCCCGAGGCAGCGGAGCCTTACCCCGGCTGCCCGGGAGCGTCAGGATGGCCGCAGGGGGGGAGCTGCCCCGCGAGTTGTGGGCAGTGACCGTGACCCTGTGCCCCACCCTGGGGGTGACCCTGGAGAAGCTGGTCTGGGTGGTTCTGTGGGATTGTGCCAGGAGCTTCCCGTGGTCCAGGGCTTCCAAGGTCACCGTGTATCCCAGGATTGTCCCTCCTGCCTCCGACTTGCTCAGGGCCTGCGGGGAAAGCGCATCGGTCACTGTCTGCTGAAAAAGGTGCTGGCAGCTGGGAAAGCTGGAGAGGGGCTTGGGATGAGGGACACAGGGAATGGCTTCCCACTGCCAGAGGGCAGAGATGGATGGGATATTGGGAAGGAATTCCTGGCTGGGAGGGTGGGGAGGCCCTGGAATAGAATTCCCAGAGAAGCTGTGGCTGCCCCTGGATCCCTGGCAGTGCCCAAGGCCAGGCTGGATGGGGCTTGGAGCAGCCTGGGATGGTGGAAGGTGTCCCTGCCCATGGCAGAGGTGGCACTGGATGGGTTTTAATGTCCATCCCAACCCCAAACCATTCCAGGCTTTATTTTTCCCATTCAATTCCAGTTTAGGGGAAGCTCTTTTGCTGTGAGGTGCTGATTTCTCCAGCTGGGGACAGTGAAGCACTTCCTGCCCCGAGGCTGAATTCCAGCCACACTTTTCACCAGGCAGGAAAAATAAGATTATTAACTGCTCAGCTGGGTCAAAATGAGCAGGTTTCGATTTGGAGGAAAAACCTGGATTTTACATAAAGCCACCATAAAGAATTATTTCAATGGAACCTCTCAGAACACCCATCTCTGACAGTGACACCACACCCTGGTTTTTAACTCCCCTCTGGGTGCCTGCAGTTTCACTCCCAGTTTCAATTTCCTGATGTTTTTCTGACGTGAATTCATTTGTTTGGCGGATTTTTGTCATAACAAAACAAAGCACAAACCAAAATGTTTGCAGAGTTTCTGGTGCTTTGGCAGTGCCCCAGGACAGAGGCGGTGCTGGAAACCTGCTGAGATTCAAGTATTGAACCGTTTTTTGGAGGTTTTTGGGGTGTTTGTCTGAGAAGAGGAGCACATCCCCTGCAGGATGTTGTGCTGAGACACAGCCTGGCTTTGAAGCTGCTGTGAAACCTCTCCAGGCAGTTTGTTACCCCGTTTTATGAATGATGCTGCAGGAAGTCACTCCTGATAAAGAAAGTGCTGCAAGATAAAGGTCTTCAAGCTAAAGCCACAACGTCTGGGGTCACAGAATCACATGAGAATTTCTGCTTTCACTTGCAGCGTGGTTCTCCTTGGTGTGTGTGGGGGGGAAATAGTGAATTTTTTGCCCAACTCTGATGGGTTTTAACCCAAATTCTGTATGGAATGTTCCCTGTGGGGTCCTGGCCCCCAGCTCTGCCCACCAGACCCCAAAAATGCTGTCAGCTGGGGAAGCTGGAGAGGGGCTTGGGATAAAGGGATGGAGGGCAGGACACAGGGAATGGCTTCCCACTGCCAGAGGGCAGGGATGGGTGGGGGATTGGGGAGGAATTGTTCCCTGGGAGGGTGGGGAGGGGCTGGGCTGGAATTCCCAGAGAAGCTGTGGCTGCCCCTGGATCCCTGGAAGTGTCCAAGGCCAGGCTGGATGGGGCTTGGAGCAGCCTGGGATGTGGAAAGTGTCCCTGCCTATGGAACAAGGTGACATTCAAGATCCCTCTCAATCCAAATAATTCTGGCATTCCATGAAATCGTAGGCAGAAAAGTGATGATGAACCTCCTCCCTTGGTCCATGTCCCTGTCCCTGGGAACTGGTGAAACCTTTGTGCTCTCCCAGGCTTCAGTCCTTTCCTGCAATCCTAAAAATCAGAGTTTCCCTCTCACCTAGGTGAGTTTTATTTCCCCTCTCACCTGCCTGGGTTTTGTCTCCCCTCTCACCTGGCTGAGTTTTATTTCCCCTCTCACCTGGCTGGGTTTTATTTCCCCTCTCACCTCACTCTGGGTTTTATTTCCCCTCTCGCCTGGCTGAGTTTTGTCTCCCCTCTCACCTCACTCTGGGTTTTGTCTCCCTTCTCACCTGCCTGGGTTTTATTTCCCCTCTCACCTGGCTGAGTTTTATTTCCCCTCTCACCTCACTCTGGGTTTTGTCTCCCCTCTCACCTGGCTCTGGGTTTCATTTCCCCTCTCACCTGGCTGAGTTTTATTTCCCCTCTCACCTGGCTCTGGGTTTTGTCTCCCTTCTCACCTGGCTGAGTTTTATTTCCCCTCTCACCTGGCTGAGTTTTATTTCCCCTCTCACCTGCCTGGGTTTTGTCTCCCCTCTCACCTGGCTGGGTTTTGCTGCCTCTGCTGGGGTTGCTCTGAACTCACCTTCCAAAACAGGGAGAGGTTCTGGTGCCCAGAGTCCACGTCCTGCAGCCGGTACCAGACATCCAGGATCCCCGTGGGCACTGGTGGGGAAGGAAAAGGGGAGCAGTGGGAATGGCTGGGGTTTGAAGCCAACAACCGAGACAACGAGCAGGCAAAGGAGGTAAAACCCCAGAGAAAATTCAAATTTAAGCTTTAAAACGCCCCTGAAATGCTGCAGGGTGTGATAATCCACGTTTGCTGTTGTCTAGCTGCTCTGAGGATGGGGATCACGAGGAGAACAAGCCATAAATCCAAGGAGGGGGGGTTTGGATCTGCTGGTGACTTTTTCCTGCCCTCAGTAATCCCGATGGCTCCCAAGGAAACCCACACATCAAAGGCACAGCATTAGCTCCTGTCTTTGCATAAATTTGAGGCTTATGAGGTCCTCGGGGTTGGCTGCATCAATCCTAAAACAACAGGCAGCCTCGGATGAGGGGGCTTGTGGGATCTGTAGGATTTTCCTGTCTGGCTCCAGGCAATAAATGCCTTTAACAGCTTGTCTGAAGTAGCTTAAACCCCCGGTTCCTTCCACAATTCTCACTGGAAACTCTTGATGTTTTGAATGCACCTCCCAAAATAACATTAAAGGGAAGCTCTGGCTGGTGGATGTGCTCCAGAAATCCGGAATGAGAGATAAAAGTGTGAGGAAAGCTGAGGCGACAGAGAACGACAGAGCTTGGCTCCTCAAGGACCCTGCCCCGCATAAACTCATCAAATTCAAATATTAATTGTTAATAGCTGGGGCAGGGGCAGCTGATAGACACCCCAGCTGGAGCAGGGCTGTGGCAAAGACACAAAACCCTCCCTGTCAGCGATGTTCGGAGCACTTTGTCCTGGATTGCCTGCAAAGAGTGACTGGAACAGAAACTGGAAGCAGGAGCAGCAGCAGAAACCAAACCAGAGCCCTCTGACTGTGAGCTCAAAGCAGAAAAATCAGAATATGGGATTGCATCTGCTGCCCTCCAGCCTGGGTTTGGGAGCCTGTGAACCACATGAACAAGGCAAGATTTTTGGCAGCTCGCACAAAAAGAAGCAGGAAAAGGAATTTCTCCTTGAAGAGGTGTGAATTGGGGTTTGCAACGAGCTGGCTTGTGGTGAACTTCAGCTCCTCCAACAAAGAGCGATGATGATGCACCCAGAGCTGCTGTCTGCAACCTCCCCCCGCTGCCACCTCCTCTGAGGGCAGAAAGTGCTCCTTGATCAGCTAAAAACCTTCTCGTTCTCCCCCCGCAGCGGGGAAGGGGCGGGGGTGATGACCACAAACGCTGGGTGCAACGAGGAGGGGAGAAAAGCGCTGAGAGGAAGGTGGGGGAGGGAAGGAAGAGTTCACACCTCCCGCAGCAATCAATGCTTCTTACAGCAGCTGCTGCTGGCACGGGGAAATGGGGAATGGGAATGGGAATGGGGAATGGGGAATGGGGAATGGGG
>VWZT01001635.1:79822-92957 GCA_013397055.1 Pachycephala philippinensis
GGGGGGAAATGTCTGTAATTGATTTAGAAAGGGGCGAAATGTCTGAGATTCATTCAGAGAGGGGGGAAATGTCTGTAATTGATTTAGAAAGGGGGGAAATGCCTGTATTTCATTCAGAGAGGGGGGAAAGGTCTGTAATTCATTCAGAGGACAGGGGGTGACACTGAAGCTCAGGTTTGGTTTTATCTTTTTAGAAAAGTAAATAATGGTGTGATGAGAGAGATGAAGCTCCCTGAAGTAACGAGTAACTCCAGCTCTGGCTGGGCTCTCCACAACGTCCCATTTCTCAGAGATCCAATTAAATGAGATGTTCATTAACACCTGTCCCCAGCTACAAAACATCCTCCCTGCACCTCCCTCCCCTCAGCGCCCCAAACAGGAATTTAGTCCCCCTGGGGAGCTCCATCACTTTTCACGAGCACTCCCAGGTTCTTTAGCAGGTTTCCCAGAGCAGCTGTGGCTGCCCCTGGATCCCTGGCAGTGCCCAAGGCCAGGCTGGATGGGTTTGGAGCAGCCTGGGACAGTGGGAGGTGTCCCTGCCCATGGCAGGGGTGGCACTGGGTGGGATTTGAGTCCCTCCCAACCCAAACCATTTGGGATTCTGTGATCCCAAAGTGCCTGAACCCCACGGGAATGAATTTCCCAATGATTTCTGTGCAGTGAGGGAAGATCTGCAGCTGAAGCCTCTTGCTGCTAGAACAAGCAGCCAGCTTTGAGCCAAGTTCAGCAATTCCCTCGGGATCTCTTTCCCTTGACAAATATTTGGTGCTACTGCAGCCCAGAGGAGGGCACCCAGCACCCAGGGAATGTTTGCCTCCATTTCCTGGGGATAATTCCCCTTCTCTGGGCCAGAGAGGGGCCAAGCAGAGCCTCGGAGCTGCTTTGGCACAGGAGAAGCCTCTGAGCAGCTGCAGGTGCCCCATCTCAGGTGGCACCAGAGTGGCACCTGTGGCTCTGCCAGCCCTTGATGGCCCTGCCCAGCCCCACCTGGGCCCTCCACCCCGGGCTCTATTTAAGCCCAGCTCACTTAGGCTGTGTTGGAGGGGTTTTGGAGGTTAAACCCTTGCTCTGGTGCCATGGTTTGGCTTCAGCCCTCCTGAGGACCCCCAGAGCCACCCCCAGTGATGGAGGTGATGCTGTTCCTCTGGAAGCTGGCTCCTGCTCTTCTCTAAAACCTCTTCCAGCACTGAAGCTGCCTGATCCGGTGGAATTCCAAACTCCAGGTGAGGAAGGGCGGGCTGTGTCTGCCCAGCTGCTCTCTGGAAAAGCTTTTTGCTGTATTTAGGTTTATCTGGAACTGTGTCTGCCCAGCTGCTCTCTGGAAAAGCTCTGTGCTGTATTTAGGTTTTTCTGGAACTGTGTCTGCCCAGCTGCTCTCTGGAAAAGCTCTTTGCTGTATTTAGGTTTTTCTGGAACTGTGTCTGCCCAGCTGCTCTCTGGAAAAGCTCTGTGCTGTATTTAGGTTTATCTGGAACTGTGTCTGCCCAGCTGCTCTCTGGAAAACCTCTTTGCTGTATTTAGGTTTATCTGGAACATTTTACCGTGAGCTGTGCAACAGGAACCTCACCTTTCTGCCACAGAACGGGACAGAGACTCCTCTGCTGAGGGAAAACGTGCTTCTTGGCTATGTTAGGTCTGTGCAAAGAGCAGCTAGAGCAGGGTTTTATGCAAATACATTGATTAAACCCTCGATTTTCCCTTTTCTGCGCACTGGGGAGGGTTTATCCCGTTCCTAACCCCGAGGAATCCCCCAAGCCCAGGCTGTGGGGAGGAGCAGCCCCTTTTCCCCCCCGGGCTCACCTCGGGCGGAGCTGGGCGCGCTGATGCCATCGGGGTACACCGCGTACAGCGACACGCTGAGGGCAGCTCCCGCCGCTGCCTCTGCTGGGGAAAGCGAGATTTACCTTCAAAAACGGGATTTATCTGCTGTGAAGGCTCTGGGCTGGGTCAGGGGCTTGTTACTGAGCGGTGGGAGAGGATGGATTGGCCTTTGTGGGTCTGGTGTTGTTCCTGGACCAGCAGCTCCCTTCTGCTTCATTTTCCTTCCCTCCCCATCCCCTCCTTTCCCTGGGATCTTCACCCAGGGCCCCAAATCCCACTGCCTGCCCTCAAATCTCCAATTCCTTCCCTCCTCCTTGTTCCCTCAGGGCTCTTCACAGCCCCACTCCCCAAAAACAAGTGGGCAGGGGCTCAGATTCAAATGAAGCTGCCTTTGATCTAATTCGGATTTACAATCTAATTCAGATTTACGATCTAATTCAGATTTATAATCTAATTCGAATTTACAATCTAATTTGGATTTATGATGTCCTGATGAGCTGTCCCAAGCAGAAAAGGGATTCCTGGCATGTCTTACCTCGGATGTAGGTGTGTGTTTCCTGGTGTGGGATTTTCTCCCAGAAGTACAGCTCCTCCTGGCGCTGCGGGGAGCTGGAAACCCACTCCAGTATGAACCAGAGCGGGGGTCTCTGCCTGTGCTGGGGGGGCTGCCACCGAACCAGGACCCTGCTCTGGTTCTCAGGCTTCACCTCCACGGCCCCTGGTGCTGGGAATTCTGTGGAGAAAGAGAGCAGGGGGGCTGTCACCCCAACCTCATCCTCGGGGACTGGGAAGGGTCACCAAGCCCAGGAAAAATGTGGATTCCTGGAAGTGTTTACAAACTGAACAGGAAATTACAGAATATGGTGGGTTTATATATAAACACAGAAAATGTACATAAAAATCTGCCTTTATATATTGATCTGTGTTTCATAGAATTATTTAGGTTGGAAAAGACCTTAAAGATCAAGGCCACCACTGCCCCGTGTTCCCAAGTGCCACATCCACACGGATTTAAATCCCTCCAGGGATGGGCACTCCAAATCCCCCTGGGCAGCCCCTGCCAAGGCCTGAGCACCCTTTCCATGGGGAAATTCCTGCTGATGTCCCCCCTGAGCCTCCTTTGCTCCAGGCTGAGCCCCCTTCCCAGCTCCATTCCCTGCCCTGGACACTCTCCAGCCCCTCCATGTCCTTCTTGGAGTGATGATCCCAGGACTGGAGGAGCCCCAGCAGTGCCAGCCCAGGGTACGGGCACTGCCCTGGGGCACTCCTGGCCAGATGTGCCCATGTCCAGCCAGCTCTGTGAATCCCAAAAAACACCTCATCAGCTCTGTCACATCCCTGAAATCTTCACCTGTCGTTTCTTACCAGAAACGTGCAGGGTTCTGATAAACACGAGAGCTTAGAGAGTTTTTTCCACCTTCTTTCTCTTCAGTTTCTTTTTACTCACGTATTTGTCCTCAGCTTGAATGGGACTTTCCCCTCCCATTGCTCATTCACAGAGACATTTTTCAGAACTAGGCAAGTGTGGTTGTGGGGAAAACCACAGCGCAGGGCACAGGGAGCATGGGGTGGTCCTAAAAGGGTTTTAAAAGGGTTTTTTCTTTCCTTCCTCTTCAATTTGCCCGGACCCAGCTCACAGTGGGGGCTGGCAGAGCGCAGGAGCTGTTTTGGGGGGCAGAGGAGCAGCCTTGCACCCTTTGCTTTGCCCACCAAGACGGGCAGGGCAAACTTATTTTTGAGTTTGTTGCTGCAGCCCTAGGAGATTGAGGAATGAGATTCCAGGGCCTAAAGGGAATGGGAGACAAGGGATGAATGGAGAGGGACTGGGGGCAAGGGATGGAGGGACAGGACACAGGGAATGGCTTCCCACTGCCCGAGGGCAGGGATGGATGGGATATTGGGAAGGAATTGTTCCCTGGGAGGATGGGGAGGGGCTGGGATGGAATTCCCAGAGGAGCTGTGGCTGCCCCTGGATCCCTGGCAGTGCCCAAGGCCAGGTTGGATGGGGTTTGGAGCAGCCTGGGACAGTGGGAGATGTCCCTGCCATGGAACAGTGAAATTAGATGAGCTTTAAAATCTCCCTTAACCCAAACCATTCCAGAATTCCCTGATCCCATGTGCAGCTGTGGAGCATCCCCAGGGGACGCTGGGCTCGCTGTGCTCCCTCTGTGGAGCGGGCAGAGCTCTGCCGGGGCTGTTCCCCTGCACATTCCAGCATTTTCCCTTGCACATTCCAGCATTTCCCCCGCAATCCGGACAAAATCCAGTCCCTGTGACTGGCACGGGGGGGATCCTACCTTCCCGAGCCGCAGCCCGGTTTAGGGGGATCCTGGCGGGGCTGGACGCCCCTTTGGAGTTGTGAGCGGTGACGAGGAGGGCGCGGGCTCCCGGCGGCACCAGCACGGGGCACTCGGTGCCGGGGGTGCGGCACAGAATCCCCCTTCCCTCGGGACCCTCGGGACCCTCGGCGGACACGGCGTAGCCCACGATCCTCCCGCGGGCATCCCGGGCTGGCAGCGGCTGCGAGGGGCCAGACGGACAGAGATTTGGGGGGTCTGACCCCGACACAGCCAGCCAGGACAGCTGTCCCCTCGGCTGGGGGCACGTTTTACAAGGATGGAGAGGTTTGGCTACGAGCTGGGCTGGCTTTTTCCTGCCAAACCCTCTCCTCAGGGAGGGCGGCACCCGCGGCTGCTCGGGGAGGAGGAGCAGAGCCGAAAATTCGGTGCCCAGAGCACCTTACCTTGATCAAGACCGTCACCTCGTGGCTGCCGTCGGGCAGGGCCGGGCCCAGGCGCCGCCACACCGCGGGAGGGACAGCGGGGNCTGGGGGTGTTTTTGGGGACCCCAATGCTCCCCCCACGCCCCACATCCATCCCCAGGCCGCGCTGTGCGTGTGCGTGTGCAGGTGCTGTGCGGGGGCTGCGGGAAGGGGGGGGGGACCCGGTGAGACCCCCGAGGGGACACGGTGAGACCCCCGAGGGGACCCAGGGCTCCCACACACCCCCAGGGAGCCCCTCCTGGCCGCGGAGGGGAAACAGCGCCGATGGAAAGCACGGGCGGGTGCTGCTTTTTGGGGTGGGGACACCCCCGGCTCCCCGCTGCCACCCTTGGGGAGGGCAGCGCTGCTCGGGCACCCCGGGATGGTTCAGCCGGCCGTGCCCAGGCTCACCCGGGCTCAGCAGCTGGCACGGATGGGGGGAGCTGGCTCAGGGTGACGGCGATTTGTCGCGACACCGCGACTGACGCGATTTTTCCACCCGGGGGAGCAAGCAAGCCGCTAAAGATCATGGAATCTGTTCGGCTGGAAAAGCGCTCCGAGCCCACCGAGCCCAGCAGTGCCAAGGCCACCAATGCCCCGTGTCCCCAAGTGCCACATCCTCAGGGCTTTTAAAGCCCTCCGGGGTGGGACCCGGGGCAGCTGTGCCCGATGCCACGCGCGGGGGGCACCGCGGCGGAGCCCACCTGCCTCGGGGGTGCTGTAGAGGAACGGGGGGCTCCAGGCGCTCCAGGGGCTGCGGGCGCTGCTGAGCCGGCACCTGACCTGGAACACGAACTGGGTGCCACTCTGCAGCTGGTGCTGCCAGCGGGGGCCCTCCTGTGCCGCGTTGTCACCCAGCTCCACCTGCAAGGGAAACGGGGGGCGCTGGGGGAGCGGGACCCTGCGGTGCCCACTGCCCCCGCCACCCCCTGGCAC
This sequence comes from Pachycephala philippinensis, assembly GCA_013397055.1. Taxonomy (NCBI): domain Eukaryota; kingdom Metazoa; phylum Chordata; class Aves; order Passeriformes; genus Pachycephala; species Pachycephala philippinensis. Next base: position 85,341 of record VWZT01001635.1, read on the forward strand.
AGGAAAGGGCACCCCTCCTCGTTTGGGTGGGCAGGACCCACGCTGTCCCCTCAGTGCCACCCTGGGGCGCACAGCCGGAGCCCCCAGCCTGCTGCCACACCGGGGTTCTGCCACCCTGGAGATTTTGGGGGTTCCTGTGGCAGCGGGGGTCCAGGCTCAGCCCCTGCCAGCACCAGGAAGGGGCTCGGGGGGAGCTGCCCCGGTGTGGTTTTTGGGGGGTGGGCGCTGAGCATCCCAGAGGATTTTTGGGCCTTGCAGAGCAGATAAGGTCTGGAAATATTTTGATTTTTTTTTTGCTTTAAAAGCTGAGACAACCCTGCCCGCCAGGCTGTCTCCTCTCTCAGGTGGCACCAGCTCTCCCGCTCCCCCAAATTGGGGTCTGCCTGTGACCGGGGGTGCGCATTCCCCACCAGCACCGGAGAAAAGGGGTGAGTTTGGAACGACCCCAAACATTCCATTACCCACGGGGGTCTCCAGCGGGAACAGGACTTGCCGCTCTTTAACAGGGGCAGGCTGTGCGTGCGGGGGGAGGTTTGGGGGGTCCCGGGGCTCTCACATGCCACGTTGGGGTGCCCGTGGCTCTGTGCCTCTCCTCGCAGCGCACGTTCCGCAGCTGTGTCCGGCTCCTCCAGCGGGTGGTGGTGCTGGCAGGGGACGTCTCCGTCGTCTCGGCGCCGATGACCACGGGCAGGGCGGGCACCACTGCGGGGGGAGACGGGAATGGGTGGGGTGGGGGCTGTCCTTGTGCCCAGGGGCGCCCCTGAAGTGCCAGGGCAGGGCAGGGTGGGTGGCGATGCACAGCGCCAGCACGCCGTGCTGCTCAGGGACGGATGGAGGGACGGATGGATGGATGGATGGATGGATGGATGGATGGATGGATGGATGGACGGACGGACAGACAGACGGCCATACCGAGCTCCTGCAGGCTGAGGTGCCGCGGGGCAGAGCGGGCAGTGCCCAGCGCGTTGCTGGCCTGCACCCACACCGAGTAGTGGCTCCCGTTACCCAGCTCTCTCAGCAGCACTGGCGAGTCTGCAGGGAAGATCTTTTCCTCCTCCTCCTCCTCTTCCTCATCATCCAGCAGCCTGGGAAGCAGAAGGCAGCCCCATCAGTGCCCATCCCAGCACCACGCACCCCCTGGCACGGCCACCCCGGCTCCTGAGGTGTCACAGCTCAGGACCATGGCCATCCACAAACCCAGAGTTTGTCACCCCTAAAGCAAAGGGGAAAGTCACTCCCTCTGTCCTGACACTGCTGCTGGGGATTGGTATTTTCACGGTGGGAAGGGAACTTTCTCCTTCCTTTTTGGCTGCGTGGTTCAGTTGGATCCCAAGCAAATTTAGGCAGGAGCTTTATCCCTTCTCTTCACAAAGCCTCCGTATGATGGGATTTAACGTCTTGAAAACCGAGTCAGGATAGTTAAAGCCTGCCAGGCTGGTGCCATGGGGATTCAGGGGCAGAGAATATCCCGGGATAGCAGGGGGTTCTGTGGCATGGGGATTCAGGGGCAGAGAATATCCCGGGATAGCAGGGGGTTCTGTGGCATGCCAGGCTGGTGCCATGGGGACTCTGGTGGCAGGGAGCACCCCAGGGTGGGACCGTGGCACACCACGCAGCACCTCTGCTTCAGCTTCCCGCTGGCCTTTTGGTTTTGGGGTTTGGGCAGCGTTGTGTTCACCCTCTCTTTAGCTTGGAGAGAGTCCCAGCAGCTGGAAACTGCTGCTTCCATGTGCCAGGCACGATGGAATGTGTGCCAGGTACGATGGAACGTGTGCCAGGCACGATGGAACGTGCGCCGGGTCACTGCCAGAGCTCCGATCGGCAGAACCCATCCCGTGGTGGGGGAGCGCGTGGTTTTTGGGCAGGAGGTGACAGAACGTGAGCTGTAGGAAGTGGAACTGGGACACGGCGGCTTCGCTGTCACCCGGGGCTGTGTCACCAGGGGCTGTGACCCGGGTCTGTGACCCCCCGCGCCCCCTCCCAGCCCCGGTCTCACCTGCGCAGGTGGAGGCTGTGCCGGGTGGGCAGGAGGGTGCCCCGTCCCGGATCCCAGGCGCACTCCAGGCGCTCCGAGCCCTCGGCGATGGCGCAGCTCAGGTTGCCGGGGGGGTCCGGGGGGTCTGCGGGGCGAGGCGGGGTGAGGGCACGGACACCCCCGGAGGAGCCGAAGCCCGGCTCCGCGGAGCTCGGCAGGGTCTGGGGGCTCGGGGGTGCTCACAGCCGGCCCGCAGCTCGGCGCCGCACACCAGGCGGTCCCGGAGGGTGCCGGCGCAGCGGGAGAAGCAGGTCACGGTGGCGAAGGGCATCCGAAAATCGCGCAGCCGGAGCCGCGCGGCGCTGCCGTTCAGGGCCAGCGGGGTCCCCTCAGTGCGGCTGTAGTTGAGGAGGATGAGGAGCTGGGCCGAAGGGCAGCCCAGCCAGGACAGGCAGGTGATGGAGATGTCGGAGCCCATCCGCACCACGGCTCCGGGCTCGATCCACACGTGCCCCCTGCACTCGATGGCTGCGGCACCTGCGCCAAAGCGGGTGGGCTCGGGGGGTGCCCCACGGGAGGAGGGGGTGCCCGTGGGCTGCACTGCCCGGAGCTGATCTGCAGCTGGAGCCTGCAGAGAGGGGATTACAGCCCACGGGATGGGGATAAACCGGGGCTCACGAGTGATGCTGGGGAGGAATTGTTCCCTGGGAGGGTGGGCAGGCACAGGGTGCCCAGAGCAGCTGTGGCTGCCCCTGGATCCCTGGCAGTGCCCAAGCCAGATTTGATGGGTTTGGAGCACCCTGGGACAGTGGAAGGTGTCCCTGCCCAGGGCTGGATGAGCCCTGAGGTCCCTCCCACCCAAACCCAAGCCTGCAGCAGTGCCCCGGCCCCCGTGACTCATCCCGGCAGCCCAGAAACGGCCAGCTTCGCCGGTTTCACCGATTTTAGGTTTTGCTCCGATGTTCAAATGACTGCAGGGAAATAACCCGCGCTCTCGAGAGCTCTGATCCCCAAGATTAGCGCGGCGGAGGCGCTGCCCTTCCCTATCAGATGGAGCTCTGCTGCAGCCCCGGCTCGCAGGCGCTATCGGGCTCCATCTGCCCTTCCTGGAAAGGGCACGGCTCTGCCCGGCGCCAGGCTGCACCAGAGCCCGGGGCTCAGCAGGCACAGGGGCTGCGAGGAGCCTGGACATGGCCCCGAGAGCCTGGATGTGGTTCTGGAGCCTGGATGTGGCCCCGGGAGCCTGGATGTGGCCCTGGGAGCCTGGATGTGGTCCTGGGAGCCTGGATGTGGTCCTGGGAGCCNTGGCCCTGGGAGCCTGGATGTGGTTTTGGGAGCCTGGATGTGGCCCCAGGAGCCTGGATGTGGCTCTGGGAGCCTGGATGTGGCTCTGGGGGTCTGGACCTGGTCCCACTCCAAGGATGAGAAGGAAAGAGAAGGAGCTGCAGGGCAGGGACCCCCCCACAATGCTCCCCCAAACCCACAGCCCTGTGACTGTCCAGTTCCCACCCTAAAGCCCCCGTAGGACCAGGGATTTCTCTGGTGTCACCGAGGGGGCCGTGCCCAGCCCTGGCACTGTCACTCACCCTGGCACAGGCAGCAGAGCAGCACGGGGAGCACCAAAACCTCGCCGGAGCCTGCCATGGCCTGCACTGCCCACGCACGGCATAGTCTGGGGGGTAAAAAATGATTTTTCTCCTGGAAATCAGCTCCAGCACAGGCAGGAGGAGCGGGAGGGGAGGGGAGGAGGCAGCGTGGGTTTGTGACAGGGAAATCTGAGCAGCCTTTCCTTGAGAAAATAAACGGGTTTGGTGGGGCAGGGGGTGCTGCCCCTCTGCTCAGAGCCATCCCGAGTGCTGGCCTCGGGGCTGGGATCCCACAGGATCAGGAGAGACGTGGACACTCTGGGATGAGTCCACCAGAGGTGCCTGAGGGTCGGGAGCACCTGAGAAGTGTGCAAGGGCTGAGAGAGCTGCTCAGCCTGGAGAGGAGGGGGCTCCAGGGGGGCAAAGCCTTGGGAATGGATGTGTGAGGGGGGAGTAATGAGGAAGCCAAACTCCTCCCAGCGTGGCCCAGGGACACGCAGCAATTTCTGCTGGAAATCGGGGAATTCCAGCTCTTTAAAGGTGGCCAGAGCGGGGCTGCTGCCCTAAGGGCTTACCTCACAGCCTCCATCCCTGGGCCACATGGTTTTATGGGATAGAAACTTCCTGTTTCCATCACATCTTTCCCTCAGGTCCTGCCCAGGCTGAGCAATGGCTTTTCTCAGCAGTGAACCCCCCGAGACAGCCCCAAACCCCAGGCCAGGGGGGCTCCCACCTGTCCCCAAGGAGCCTCCCTTGTGTCTGCATCCCACAATTGCTTAAACTTTCCCCTGCTCCCTTTTCCCCTCTCCACAGCCTCTTTGGAAGCATTCCCACAACCCAGGAAAGAAATCCCAGCCCCACCAGCCTCGTGGGGCTCGGGCTGGGGGGGCTTTGCAAGAACCGAGGCACAGACGGGTGGGGTGAAGGGAAATGCAGCTCCCGGGGGGAATTCCTCTTTTCCAAGGCAAGCACCCTCCTGGAAGCAGCCAGCACGGCACCCCCACCCCCCGAAGCTGGGGTGACTCCCCACAGGCCCATCTGGAGGGTGGGGTGGGCGCAGAGCAGCCCCAAACCAGCCCTGACACCCCCATTCCCCTGCCCGGCGCTGAGCACCCAGTAAAGCCCCACACTCCATAATTTCCTTTCCCCATGCAATACCTGCTGTCAGGAATGGCGAGTTTCCCCCAAAGGGAGGCCAGAGTCCACAGGAAAAGCTCCAAAATGCTGTTTTTCAACCCAAACCAGGCCACCAGTGAGAGCGAGCGCTTCGGTGTTTCTCGTGTGGGGTGAAGTGACCTGGTTTGGTTTTAGGGCTGCTCAAGTATTCATCATGAATGAGTCAAATTTCAAGTGCCTCCCTATTACCTGACCTACAAAGAGAAGCTGTCGGTTCCCAAGTGCCCACGAGCCTCCTGCAAGTCAGAGCAAATGAAAAAAAAATGCACTTTGGGTTCTATGAGAAAAGCTGAAAACTCCAAATCTGCCCAGCTCTCCGAGGGATCGCAGGCTCTGCCTCCTCTGGGAATCACATTTGTGTTTTTATCCCAATTTAGAGGCGTTTGTAAACTCCAGAGCCAAAGGAATGGGACCACTCGGAGATGCTGGGCTTTGATCTCATCTCGGGTAAAGTCTCCTCGTGCTTTAGGGCTGAAGAAACGTGAATTTGGGAAAAGCTGCTCCTTGGTGCCAACCCAAACCTCGCAGAATCTGTGCCAGGAGAGGATAAACACCGAGCAGCAGGTGAGGAGCAGGAGCTGGGATATTTTGGGGTTAAACACGGCGGGCTGGAAGCTGGGGAAAGCAGGGAATGCTTACCTGGGCAGTCCTCAGGATGTGTGGCACCGAGAGCCTCTGCTGCTGCTGGGGCCGGAGCTGTGCCAGGGAGGGCAGTGGGGCTGACCCACACGGAGCACCCACACGGAGCACCCACACGGAGCACCCACACGGAGCACCCCAGATTCCTTCCCGGGCTGAGTCAGTCCATGGGGAAACCCGGCATCCCTCAGAGCAGCATCCTCGGGGGAAGGGGCCTCCTAAAGTTCTGGCAGGATTTGGAGACTCCCTGGTGGAGCTGAACCCATCCCGGAGGGATTGTTACGGTCTCGATGCCGAGTGTGAGGCGGCGGCACTGCGGAGAATCCAGCTGCTGTCAGGGAAAGAACCTTTTCCTCCCGATCCCAGAGGTGTGGAGTGGAAAGTCCTTGAGGAATGGGGTTGTTTTCACCGGCATCGAGTCACCCCCTCTGCTTGTGCTGGTGCCCAGCTCATCCCAGGATGTCACAGGCAGGGTTTTGGGGTCCAAGGCTCCAGGGATGCTCCAGCACTCTCCACCCCTTCTCCTGCTCCCAAAGCCCGGCTCTGCAGAGCCCAGGTTCCTTTCTCGTGTCGGTTGAAGAGTTAAACCTCAAAAAAACAGTGTTAACCTCATTAGACACTGCAACCACAGGAAACCCCGCACTGCTCCCGCCTCTGCCTCGCAGGAGGAAATGTTGGGGAGCAGAATTCATCCCCCCGGGGCGAGGCAGAGCCTCCCTCTGCCAGCAAGCCCCAGCTGCTCCGGGTTCTGACTGATCCACGGGGATTTTTGGTGGAAATGAGAGCAAGTGCTGGCACCACGGGGTGAAACCTGTCTGGGTGGTGTGGTTATGTAATGTATAAAATGTCTATAACCCGTGCGGTTGTAGGAACGTGGGGGTTTGTGCAGTTACACACACCCCGAGCAGGGCTGCGAGGGTCTCCGTGGGAATTTTAGTTTTGGGATGTCCTGGGAGTGTTTAATGCACGGGCCCGGGGCTGCACAGCTGGGGCTGGGGCAGTGTGCACATCTGGAGCCAGCTCAGCCCATCTGGGCCCAAGGACAGGCACATCTGGGCCCAGGTGGCACATCTGGAGCTGGCACGGTGCGGTGGCACACGGAGCTGCCCCAGGACGGGTGTCAGAGCCCCTCGGAGCTGCCGGTTCCTGATTTCCCGGGCCCCGATCTCCCGCTGCCGTTCAACTGATGCGTCCTTATCTCTTCCTTATCTGAGCTCTGCGAGCTGCAGCTCAGAGCCCCGCGGGCAGCAGAGGAGCAGAGTCAGGGCTCCCACCGGGCTCTTTCCCACTGATTTCTCCTCCCCGTGCTCAGGAATCTCGGTTGCTGTCGCCTTCCTCTGCTTTCCAACCCCGCTCGTGTTCGGGGTTCTCTGTGCTGTGTTCGGATATTCCCCAGAGCCTGATGGAAACTGAGGGCAGGGTTAGATGGGTTTGGGGAGAAATTCCTCCCTGTGAGGGTGGGGAGAGAAGCTGTGGCTGCCCCTGGATCCCTAGAAGTGCCCAAGGCCGGGCTGGATGAGGCTTGGAGCACCCTGGGGTGGTGCAAGGTGGAACAAGATGAGGTTTCTGCTCCCTTCCAACCCGAACCATTCCAGGATTCTGCGATCCTGTGTCCAGAGGTGGAAACGCCTTCCCAGCGTTTCGGTGCCCTGCAGGGAGTCCCTCCCGAGGGTGGCACAGCCCGGCGGGATCTCCCAGCACAGCCGGGACGGTGCCCCGGTGCGCCCAGCGCTGCCCAGCCTGGCACGGGGGTGGGCTCACTCCCTTCCCCCCCAGCAGCACCCACGTTTTTGGGCACCGTGAGCCCTCCCCGGGCTGTGCCGTGCTTTCCCCGCCGCCCCCGCGCCGGCGATAGGATCTCCCCGGCACTTCCCCGCTGTGCCGGCCCTGCCCCCGCGCCAGCCCCCACTGCCACTGCCACTGCCACCATCACTGCCACCACCTCCGTGCCCCCTCCCTGTGCCCCGTCCCCTGCCGCTGCCGGGCTCCGGAGTCCCTTTCCCCTCCCCGGAGCTCTCAGCAGCTTGGCACGGAGCTGGCTGTCAAACGAGATTAGGATGAAAGCGGATTAATTTAACATTTGTTATCTTTGGTGGGCACGCCGGGATCCCTGCCCTGCCTCGGGGGGCAGCGGGAAGGAAAGGTCGGGACAGACCCGGCTCTGCTGCCAGGAGAGGGGCTCGTGTGTCATCCCCGGAGCTGTGCCCGGCACGGGGGGCACGGGGGACACGGGGGGCACGG
>VWZT01001638.1:0-25309 GCA_013397055.1 Pachycephala philippinensis
GCATTACAGGCAGGAAACTATTTATGCCTGGGACGACTGCATTATTAGTCACAGCACTGTGACCTCTCACCCCAAGTGATAAAGTACACAGGTCAGAATTGACAATACATACTCATGGCTGATCATGGCTGCCAGTTATTGATCCAAGGAGCGGAAAAAAAGAAAACTTTGCAGGAAAAAACATTGCTCTGAATTACAAACATACATTCTCCTGAGACTCAGCAACTCTCTGGGTTTTTCCCACTGGAGCTGGAAAGCAAAAAGTGAGTTCAGCCAGTATTTAATATCAAGTGAATGTGGTGTTTAATCGATACTATTCTGCTTTTGTTCCACGATGTGGAAAGCAGTGTCTATTCATTCAGTAAAGGTTAATGCCAAGGGTCAAGTGATTTCACACTCTCTGTAGGATCCACAACATTTCAGTAGTTCAGACGCCTTGGACAATGATGACTCAGTTGGACTGATTTATTGCCACTCTAAGGTCCTGCTTAATACTAAAGTGCTATCTTATGATAATACCTCAGAAAATAGCACTGATAAAAAAAGAGGCTATAATTACCTACATTTTGAAGTAATGTCTTCATCTCTAACATCCTATAAAGATGTAAGGTCCATTTAAAATGATCTGCTCCTTGTATTAGCAAGTCAGTTAAATCAGCTATTATCAGTGTTCTCTGGTTTATGAAATGCTATCTAGGCAAAAGGAATCTGGCTGATATATTAAGAAAAATGCAAATTGCAAGCAAATTTAATACTGTACCTCATTTAACATACATTTTAATGTATGTTAAATGTCTACCTGCCCAAATAAAAAAATAATCTTCTAAGGAGACTGATTAATAAGACAAAAAAGGGGGGAAATTTTCAGACAATGTAGAATAAAAATATAACAATCACAGATATTCTAATTGGGCTTTAGTATGTGAGACCACATAACCAATAGTATGTAAAATTCCTTCTATTTTTTTTCCTCTAAAAATTCTAACTTAAGGGTAGATAGGCAAAAAGGGGAAGACTATATACTCCTCCTCAATATGATACACTGAAAATGACATTAGGCGAGGTCATTGTCTAAATGAGAATGCATTTGACTTTGTCAGGGGTTCTAATTTTGAACATGTTAGGATCCCTGCTTATTATTCAGCAATGTCTTATTCAAGATGTGTTTTATATAATGAAAGAAGTTCAGATGTCAGTAGGAAAATAGTGTGAGAAGAATTAATTGGAAGGCTTATCAGACAAAAGTAATTTAGAATTCAACTCTATCTAATATATCATTGAATGATGAATATACCAATCAATTAGCAAAATAAAATAAATTCTACAACTTTGACTGAAGACATCCTCTTACTATAAGTGGGAGGATATTTGGAACAGTTAATTACTCCTTATTTTAGGTTCTAAGTGTGTAAAAATCCTTTATGTGAATTTTCAAAATCCTTCTCTCCCCCCAGTTACTGATATTTAGAAATTTCTTCTGACTTGTTTTAAATGATGATGTCATGTTTTCAATAACACTATGGCAGATATAGAAGAAAGACATTTTAATGTGAATTAAAGGGAAAAAATCCTGCATTCTTACATCTGTGGGACACTGTGTTGTCTTACCAAAAAGAGTAATCACTGCAAAAAAAAGACAGAATGTTCATTGTTACTTTTATTGAATGATGGGCTAGTTTTTACAAAAAATATACATTACGTGACAACCAGTTTACTCTCTTTGGTGGAATAAATTGTTACTGATAATGTTAAATGTTTAGTTCGTAAATTTCTTTCCACTCTTTGACTGCTCTAAATAGGAAATGTCAAAAATATCATAGAGAGCTAAGAATGATGCTGAAATAATATTCATAAAGACCAAAACAGCCCCTCTCCCCGCAAGACTCTGTCCTTTATTTTATAGATTTAAAAAGCTTTAAATAGTTCACAGTTCCAGTCGACAGATTTATAATAGCTGACATCTGTTGATTTCTTTCTCTTCCAACAAGGTTTCAAAGTCACAATCTGAAATATAAAACCCCTACCACCTTTCTAGTTAAAACTTCATACAGAAATTTCAATGGCAGTAGCTATCATACTTCAGAGATATCAAAAAAACAATTCCAAAGATGTCTAGAACAGAAAAATAAAAGTTTGCCTACTTAAAAATAACAGAAATTTAAAAAAATAAGATCCTTTGTATTTGAAAGGAAAGTTTGTCTTTTTACTTGAACAAGAAGATTTCTTTAATTTATTTAAAATCAAAATGCCTTGGATTATCTCACTTTGTGATAACAAAGACTTTGTCACACTAAATCAGACCACTGCACCGTTAAGTTCAGAATCTTGCCTGCAGGCCCAGTGGGTGCCCAATCTATCAGACAACAGGAACATCTACGGAAAAGCACATATTCTTGCTGACCCTGTTGAGTGTGAGCCTCTACCATGAAGAAGGAACTTTACTAATCTCTGTTTTTTTCTGCACAAACCAGTATTAGATATTTTTTACTGGTAGTGCTTTACAAGTTATCATTCAGCAAATTTGTATACAGAAGTGTACAAAATGCTGTCTGTCTTAATCCTAAATAATTTTATCGTGACTACATACAGGCCCAGAGCATACATAATATAGAGCTTTGCTCTGAACTGGAATAGCTATATATGTCTGCAATATCCCAAAATCATAACAAAAAACTGGAATTTTTGCACCACTTAGTGAAATAAACAGGCTGGGAAACCTCAACATGGCAAAATTGGGCCAAAAGCTGTTGCTAGAAAATTTAGCATAACTGTATGATCTAATGATTCAAATATTTCAGCTTTAATCCAACAACAGGACTGCATATTCTTTCTCCTTTGGATACTGCAATGGAATTCTAGTATAGCAAGTATTTTATAAATTAAGTTTTGAAAAAGAGTAAGTTGCAGAGAGAAGAGAATGGCCATTCAGATCAAGATCACTGTTATACCTAGTAGGATACCAAGAATAAAAAATAAAAAGGGGAAAAAAATTCTTAAAATTAGACTTCTGAATACACAGGCAATTAAATAAAAGGCCTAATTATGAAGACTGCTAAGCAGCCAGGAGAACCTATTTTACTTGGTGTCATCCTACTGCAGTGAGGGCAGTGAACTAGCTGGCTCCTGAAAAATGTAGCTGAGTATCCAGGCTAATTATGCAAAATACTTGCTTTGTCACAGAGTGCAACATCAGTGAGATTTATACACGCAGATTTAGCTGCCTTTTATCTACTGAGTGGTACAGAACGATTTTGGATCTCCATTCATGTGCAAGTTATATGTGATATGAATGAACACACGAATCAATCATGAGTAAAGTGTTTATTACAACTCTGTTACTAGTTCTGATTTATGCTCTTCTATTCTGTTTTCTTCTATTTTTAATTACTTTTTTTTTTTTTAATCTTCAGCTGTGTATGACTTTGGGGTTTGGCAGGCAGTTGAAGTTTAGTCATGTAACATTATCAGAGAACAAGAGAAATTAAAATATTACAAATAATTTTTTCCAAATATTACTAATTAATAGAATAGTTATTTAAGAACTTAATTATTAGAAAACACAAGTACTGATTTCATATTACTATGCCACCTGAGAAAGACAGACAAAATAATGGAAGAGTAAATCTTACTTATTTTTATGAAAATGTTACACATTATGATAGATAATTCTGTTTAAGAAATGGTACTAAATGCATCCATAAGTAAAAGAGAAAAACAAAAACCAACAAAACCAAACTAATCTGAATTCTACTCCAATAGCTAGTGTTTCTGTGCATCTGTAAAGTAAAAGACAGTAAAAGAACCCTGTCAAGGTGCAGGGTTCTTATGGGACAGGCTTCCCTGCAGGACTGCAATGCTGATTTGCAGGAAACTTAAACAAAAATATCCTTTCTAAATGAGGTTATCACCAAACCTTGACATGCAATCTTTTCTTCTAGAATTGTTACTGTGCTTTCACTGAAGTGTGCAACGGATTTCATGCACTCAGGTGCAACCTGTTGAGAATGCGTATGTGCATCTCTAATCTCTTAAAATTTTCAATTTGAAGTCTCCAACTGCTTATGGTTGACTGCCAGTGACGTAGAAGATTAGACAGCTAATGCCAGCATACTGAACAAGACTGGCATCCTAACTGAACCCATTGAGTGACTTTGGAAAGACAAGACAGTTTATGCTCCCAGCTGCACAAGAGTAGAATAAACGTGGCTTTTCATATCACTATGAGTTGCGATGGGCACCACAGCAGACTGAAAGGGATAAGCAAGCTCTCAGAAATTACTCAGGTGATATCGTTCTATAGCTCATTCAGTTAGAAGAATTGAAACTAAGACAGATCACCAAATCTAATTAAAAAGAATCAGAATAGTAAAGAGTGTATATTGCTTACCTTCTCATTTTCTTTCTTTCAACAATTTCTGCAAGCATTTATTTATTCAGAAAGTGCAGATAACCATGAAGGAGACTGTAGAAAACAAGAATTTCCCTTTATCTTCAATTCTAATGAAAACTCTCATCTATTCTCAAAACACTCATACCATTTTTAAAGCACCATTATTCTCTACACTGTGTTCACTGCCCACAATGTCTGAAACAGGAACTTATGGACCTGTAAGCCAAATCCCCTCCTGTACTCAGGGTTTTAATATGATGCCTCTTAAGAATACACCCGGGAGTAGCTACACCATGTACCTTCAGTCTGCACAATTTTTGCTCAGTTTCCAACATTTTCACTTGCTGTCCTCCTTCCATTTTGATGGCCTTGGCAAAGCATCCCTCGAGGGCATGACGCCTGCAGCTGTCCCCTCTCTGCTATATGTAACAGGGCCCACCTGAGAGTGCACCATCTTGAATCCTGACCTCAGGAATATTCAACAACCTTGCAAATTTTCCTCACCTGTGAAGTAGATGGGGGAAAATATGTCATATGCAGCTGTTTTACCGTGCAGCCTTATTCTGGTTTTAATACCCTCACTTCAGTTTTTGAATTGAAATGTTATACAAATATGTCATTCTTTATGACAAAAGCCAAATAAATGCAAATACTATCATTAAAAAGAAACTTGAGTCTGGGGAATAATGGGGAGATCAAGTGACAGAGGCAGTAGCTTTTGCTCAAGGAAAGCAAACGTAAGCGTTCTTCGTCTTAAAAGGGTAATGCTACTATAGCACATCAGTTGCGTTACACTGATCTGGGTGCTACGTAGCATAAAAACTCCAAACCAGGTCTCCAGCAACTATCATGAAGCACAAAAACAGTGATTCATCCCCAGACTGAAACAATGCTATCTAGCTGCTGTGATAAATCTCATATTTCTACTGGAGCCTGGGCTTGCCGGACCACATTCTGAAAAAAAAAGCCTCTAACTGCCCCTCAGAGATGAGACACATTGTGCAAGCACATGGTCTCTTTGGTACAAAATGCATAGTTCTCCACTAAATACCATTTTTACCTGTAATATATACACACGTCCTATGAATGAGGCCTCACAACTTCACTTCTTGACTTTGATTATCAAATAACACATACTTAAACTAGATGACAGGAGGAACCAGAACTCTCTGTGAGTCAATCAAAGACAACATGGTTTGTCTAGCTTGGATAAAGAAGCCTTTAATCTTTACATGCACATTATTTGTTCTGCCTTTGCACTGTGCCCACCATGGTGAGACCCTCATCTAGAGCTAGAGCAGACAGACAGTATAAAATACAGAAGCTCTTACCTCCTTTCATAACTGATGATTTATCATCTTCTCAGGCCTCCAAATAGTGTGCTTACTCATAATGCTGACTGAAGATCAAACGAGCGTGTAGACAGCCTCCCTCCACAACCTCCAATCCCTCTCCCCACACAGCTGTTCACATCATATTTGAGGTCAGTCCAGTCAAAGCTACCTCAGCTTTGCTACAATTTTTGACAATACTGTAGCTTTTGGATGCCAGTGCAAACAAGCTGCCATCACATCCTCAGGATTAGGAAAGATTTTAAATTTCAGTCAACTTGGCCTTGTTTGTTTGCCTTAGCTAAGACGAGGACTTGTCAAACTACACAATTTCCATAGCTGTCAAGGATGTTTTTGAACATGCAAATCTGCAGTACATTTTATCGCAAACATTGCAAAAGGCTTTAAAACCAGGATATATGAAATATGTATACTTTTTTTGCTTAAAAAAAAAAAATCTATCTCAGCATATAGGCCTTCACCCTGCATATCAATGTATTGCTGTCTCTTTTGTTTTGTAACCAAATAGAAACAATAAAGCATCAACAGCATTGTCAGCTCCTTCAATTTATCTTTTATCCTTTCATTATACACACGCATGAAGAATGCTATTCTTACTCAGTTTTTATTTTGCTTGGAAGCCTTGAAATTTTCTGAGGATGTGATCTAATCTCATATACCAGGCTTAATTTACCCTATCAAGCAGGTATCCAAGAGAGGTTGGTGTACAAGGCAGCTGCTTGCCTAACATCCTGAGGGATGATGAGCAGTCTGGAGTGTACTGGATTCATTTATCAATTGTCAGATATGCACTAGTCTTCCTCACTCATGATCACACTGTCAACCCACAATTCAGAAAACGTCTGACTATGGTGTGTGCAGCACATTAAAAGTGAGTAAAAGATGTCACACTTGGTTCTTAATGCATGAGAAACAGTTTACCATAACTAGGTAATTATAGCTAACTCTTTCCAACAGCCATTAATTAAAGTATGTCATTTGCCCAAACAAGTACATTTAACCATAATGAGCTTATAATAAAATATCTTTTAGGAAATGTGTGTGTATGCCCAAAATTAATTTCAATTTTGGGGTTTTGCAAACAAAGATGTATAAATACATACAAAGTTTAAACCCATTTGATTTACTTTAGGCACACAGCTGTCTCCTTTAGCTCTTTTACCCAATGCTGTGCTCTCCTCTCTCTCCATAGACCTCAGTCACTGTTGAAGCACACAGGGGCAGATGTGGTGGTGATTCATTAGCCCTCAGGTCTGATGCTGAACTTTGTATTCTTCTAGCTGTGTTTAAAACCACACGTAAACTGGGTCTTGCACTCACAACAGAATTCTGCCCTTTTCCTGAGAAAACACTCTGAGTTTTACCTGCTTAGGAGTTTTCTTCTTGGTCACAATTGGAGGTTTCTTGTTAAATGGGCTATAATAACAAGGGAAGATTTGAAATGCTAATGAAAGACCCAGACAAAACAGACTGAAGGATCTGTTAGAGAAACTGCAGAATCAACCAAGATGCAGAGAGAGACTGTGAGAAGAGTACATTATTTATCTCTGCTGTGGTGTGCTGCCTTCATCAGGCAGAAATGTTGAAGACTATTCACTGTTTTTGAGCCTTTAGTTTAGGTTCATTTTAAGTAATTTGTTTTGAATAAGTGAGATCACTGTGTTCTGGCTACAGGACCCCTATACAAAATACCATGCTTCCCCACTTCCCACATGGAATAAACATACAGGAGCAAAACAGACAAGATTTCTTATTATATTTGGCAGTAAGTCTTATGACTCATTGCCAATATACATTTTTTCTAGAAACACACTGGTTATAGTATATATAGAATGTTAAAACCTTTAAATTCTAGAATATTATAAGACTAAGATGAGATTATTTCCAGCACAGAAATACAGTTGTCAAGAAATAAGGGTGATTCAAATACTGCCCTTTTACTTTTTTTTATGGACAAGAATCCTCTGTGCTCCCACAGACATCTTCAAGTGGCTGTTGAAATGTATTATTCTGCATGTTTAATACCACGTAGGACTCTGAAGAGATGAAGTTATACAATGCCTTAGGCAATTATGAACAAGGATTATAGGGAAAAAGAGGGCTGCAATGTAGAGTATAAGCAGCATGATATAAGCAGAATATTTGATATTTAGGGCAACAAAATAAATACCATGCTGTCTTGACTACTACAATGCCAGACACCATTTCGTTTCTATGCAGCTCAGAGCTATTTATCTGAGCCAGCAATGTTCAAATTCATTAATGAAGCCATTATTGATTCGTGGAACGTGACTTAAAATCTCAGCAAACACTGAACAATCTGTGAGAAGCTCTTAAATACTGAACGTATGTAACTAGACATCTCAATTTAACAACCAGACATACATTTAACAGCATTAATAGCTAGGCACTTAATGGATCAATTCCCACTGTTTGTGTAATGTGGAAATAAAAAAGGCTTATTAAATGACAAGCTTTCCCTGGTTTGTGCTAATTAATTATACACTGCATCTCACTGCTAATTTAGTGGGAAAATGCAGCCCAAAACTATGGTTTCTGCTTGAACTTTGCCTCAGCACCACCTAATTCTGTGCAGAGTGCAGCTGCGACCTGCCTCTGAACGACAGCAGTATTAAATTAGAGCACAAGGCCATCAATTTAATAAGTACTGTAGCAGGTAATTTGAATAAGGATAGTATTAGTATTCTACCAGTGCACAACTAAAAGCAGCTGACCTTTCAGACCAGAGAAGATCCTTGAACACATCTAGCTGAATCGGTGAACACAGTAATAATCTGACCATGTTAAGAGTGCCAAGAGAGACTTTTACAGCTCTGCACCCATTACTATATATCAGCTACTCTACAGTATATAAGAACACTTTATGTACAGAAAAACAAGGTTATAAATAGAACAAAGGCAATATGAAAGATATATTTCAAGTGGCACACTTGAAAATTTTCCTTATTACCTTGATTTATGGTATAAAGAATGTAAAATTAATCAATGCACATAAAAATGCACTATGAACACCCACATAACAACCCAGCGACTTTTCACCACCAATTTAGTACTAGGCCGAACACTAGTATGTGTTGTATAGTAAAAGTAAAGCATATGAAATTATTTTGCTATCGTATCTGTTTTAAACACAGAAATGTAAGAAGGACATCGCATTTTGTCAGGAGAAAGTGAATGCTTTTCAGCTAATTGACATGGTTTTTTGAGGTTTATAACTACAGTAAAAATTCCCTATCAACAGACTGCTGGTGTAGTCACAGCACTAAGCAAAATTCCCTTAAATTCAGTGAATCCACTTTGAAAGGAATGAGGAGGGGTTTTTGCAAGGGTCTGCTTATAAATATTAAAGGTCACACATTGATAACAACAAAAGAAAAATCATGATCATACTTATGTAATAGAGGGAAGAACAATTTATGTGAACAACCAGAACAATGATTTTCTGGTTTGTTCATTTTGTGAGGAATTGGTGGCAGGGGGAGATATTTTCTCTAACAGTGTGAAGGGAAGGTTTTTAAAGAGTAGATAATACCAGTCTGCAGACATCTCATGATGTCTTCTAGAAAATCTTTTTAAATAGGAGTAGGGTTTTCCATATAGTCCTAACACCATTTATCAAGGTGTCCCTTTAAGTAATTCTCAGAATGATATAGTGGAAAAGAACACTACCATACCAGAACTGCTCCAGAAGGTGGGATGCACAGTAAAACCTGACTTAGGGTCTTGTCTCTTATTTGCTTCCTGAAAGACACAGTTTAGGCCCTCAGGTCCTGCCATATCCACCACTTATTTCAGAAATTGTCATGCATTAATGTACTGTCAGTGATCATACAAAAAACTGTTTACCAATGCGTGACTGAAATGTTTAGCAATACTTGATACCCCTCAAAATGGCAGGCCATTTATTTTCAATGACGTAAACCCGTTTAATGTGATTTTACTAGACTTTAACATAGAACTGCACAAAAATATATGAAGTTTAAAGGCAATAGTTCTGTGGACATATGAATTACTAAATAGCTATGAAAGAACTAATATTTCTTTTGTGTCACAGTGCACACTGGTTTTTGGAATGTTGCTTGCAAATATTTAACACAGTCTGAGCTTTTAAACCTGTTGTTGCTGCAAAGGGATATAAGTTGATTTTGAACATTTACCTTTTATCCTCCCAAGCTGGAGCTAATGAGAGCCACCCGTTCAGGTTGGCAGTAAGACTCAGCAGAAGAGTTATGCATATTTATGCAGACTCCTGGAAACTGACACAGTGTGTCACATCTCCTCAGAAGCCAGTTCAGAATTTCAGACCGTTTTCACTTTCCTTAGCACTGGCAGGAAAATGGACCAAATTTGGAATTGATATTTCAATATTATTACAATACTGAACACATTTTCCATGGCAGTAACCAAGCATATATCATATTGACAGACAATTTACAAAATGGTATTGTTCAGTAAAAATATGCATAAAGCATTGTGCGCTATATAAAATATTTATGGTCCAGATGCAAATGGCAGGTTAGAGGACCCCTCTGGGGCAGAAGGAGTCCAGTCTGGAAGGAACACAAAAGAAAAGCAACATGGAGGATAAAAGAGCTGATATGGAAATGGGGAGGATAAGGCCACATATGGAGGTGACTTGCTGCCTCACTTGTGGTTTCACAAAGTCCCACAATATTCATGCCATGAAAATGTTTTCATTCTATACATATTTCAGATTAAAACAAGGGTATTGTCCCAGATTACAAGTTTAACAAGTATGAAAGTGAACTCTCTGGTGGGGGAAAAAAAAGCTCAAAATTAGGACAAAATATTAAAAAAAGAAACCAAGACTGAATGATGACCAGGGGTTAGACAAACAGGACTGCATAATTCCACCTTTGTTTGCTTGTCCATTCCAAATTCTAGTCTTATTCATGGTTTTACTTAGTGACAAGCTGAATGCAATGGATATATTTATACCAAACATCCTTAATGAAAGATCCATGAAAACAAGGATTGATGAAATTAGACTAAAGGAGGAAGATGAGAAAGAATGAGATGTGTTAGGGGATTGAGATATCTAAGCAAAAAAGATCCCTTTCCTCCCCCATCTATTTCAGCCTGTGCAGATTCTGTAGCTGCCCAATATCACACAATCTTTCTCCTAGTTTCCTGGGCTAAATTAATGCTGGAAATTGAAAATCGTGAAGTAGACTTGTAAATCAGCAATTTTCAGTGAAAAGAAAGTTTTACGAACTCATTTAAGTTTTCTCTCTAATTTACTCATCCTTCACACCTCCTTATTTTTTTCTTATTTCCCACAGTTTAAAAAAAAGGTATTGTTACATGTTTAAACCACAGAGGACTGAGTGTAATGGTAAAACATTGCACAAAAGACACATGGCAAGGTATTTCCATTAAACTTACACTACATAGAAGTGGAGGGTAAACGGGACATGATTCATTCATGAATAGAGCCTTTAGTCTGATTTGTGGCAGTAAGCATGCTGTCATAGACTAAGAATGTATCAAATTACTTTTGCTGCAACTATTAAAATTCCTTCTCCACCTTACAAGTGAACTTAATTTCAAGTCCCAAGAAACTCCCCAGTGAGCTTTCCCATCAAATGTTTCATAACTAAAAAGTTAAATACATCTGCTAAAAGAGGACAAGTAATAGTATAATCCATTTTATTTTAAAAAGACATGCAATTTCAGAAAGTACTAATACTAATAGTATAACCACCTAGTTTAAATGTGATACTGTAAAATAACTTACCTGCCAGTCTACTTATCTAACATCCACAGTAGCTGTACATAGAGATGGTATTGCTTAACACAAATTGCTTAACTTTAGAACTATAGTGTTTGAGATCACTTTTAAAACAGCTGAGCAGAAAATGATAATTACTGCAATAAATACTGATTTTCTTCAGGGCATCCATGTCATATTAGAAAAAATTCAGTGTCTTAGCTCTACTTAATTAGGCAACTCATGTTTTCACTAACTGAAATGGGATAAAAGTAGTCTATAAATTTGTTAATTAAGTAAATGTATTCTGGCATTTCTGACATTGCTACAGTTCTGGAGAGAAGCAAGCAAAAGGATGAAATCCCACTATATAATATAGTAGAAGTATAATGATGAACCTATATTTCTAGGCAAATACATTATTTTTCATTGCTAAACCTGAAGCTCTCACAAAAGAAACAATGGCAACCAGATCTTCTTCCCCGCTAGCAATATGTCTTTTAGAATTTTTTTTAAGGATAAGAGTATTGGCTGTAAGGGCAAAAACTGTTGAAATAGGCACAGTTTCAGAATGTTTCAGCATAAAGCAAGTTTTGCATCCAGCCCTGAATACAGCAAAAATAGCAATTTTGGTGGCTGGCTTTTTGGCTGGCTGGTTCTTTTGGTCTCCCTTCCCCATTATTGGGTTCCAGACACTTTGGATGTGACTGCTTTGAAGCTTTTGGCTCTGGCACTAGTCTCATATTGACAGGACATTTTATTGCTTCAACTGAGCACTGCAAAGGAAGGCTGTGATTGGGAAAAGTTTCTGTTGGTGTGAGGACTAGTCCCTCACCAGGATTTGTAAATCACAAGCTTGAATGGATCTGTGTTCAACGGAAAGCCAGTACCATGCCACAGTACGGTATTTTTATAAGGATGGTATAATTTAATTGTTTTTGTTTCTGCATTTAAGCAAATAACAGAATCCCATTCCCTTTACTTCTGCTAGTCAATGAACTCTCACTTCTGTTTCTGTGCTACGGAAATTTAATGAGGTTTTTACATTCATTGTATAATGGAATTAATCTTCTCTGAATCCAGCCTTGATAGTCTCAATCATACTTGCACCTTGGTAAGAGCTCTGTTAGTCTTTAATGGCCCTCTCCTGTTCATCCATATTACTTTTCACACAATAAATATCTTTAATGCCATCAATGACACAATCTCTTTGGCCCTATTATTTCTGTGACTCATCAGAGGAGGAAAAAGCTAATCCTCATAAACATCCCTATTCCTTGACTCTGTGTTAGTTCTTCTTAGAAATGATCTCTCTAAAAATGCTAGAAGACATTAAAAAATTGTTAAAAATTAAGAACAGACTGAGTATCAAGCAGAAAGTGTGTCACAGATCAGAAAACTATTGATGAAATCCTGAAAAACCTCACATCTTGAATACAGCTTCCAGTCTAGTCACTGCGACTTGGAGGAGTATCAAAGAGCAAGGTAGGGTTATGGACAAAGAAAAGATCCAACACAGGAACAATTTTCTATGAGGAAAGGCAGAGTAGGTTAGGAATGTATCAGGATAAAAAGAACCTAAAACTAACAAGAAAGGGAATCCTACAGCAAAGATCTCTGCAGTCATTAAGGGTACACGGAGATGTTTAGAGAGTAATTAATAGCTATTTCATCCTCAGAACCAGCAGACATTTAGAGAACCAGTTTTAGCACAAATGAAAGGAACCAAGTGCATTATGCAAATAAACAGATGCAATCTTTGGCTCAGGATACTGTCAAGTACAAATAGATTCCAAAAGGATTCAAGGGGCATGGGTCCAGGCCTGCATCCTTCTGGATGTCCAGTTCTCAGCATAATATTATCATGGTCAAAGAAAACTCCTAATATTTCTGTCCACGCAGGTGTGCCATCATTTACAAATACATGGTCAAAACCACTAAACCTCTGAAATTTTCTCAAAAATCACAATGTCAGGTTTCCATGGCTATTGTTTATGTTTTATTGCAAAGTATGAATTAATGGAATTATCTTTCTTCTCAAATACTTGAACGTTATAATCATGATCCAGGTCTCAATTTCAGTTTATTAATTTAAAACAAAACAACAATCTGCAAAAATTTTACGTGCCTTAATCCAGACCTTGGGTTTATCATTCTCTTCTCAGAGACTGTGGAAATCATCCCAGTACTGTTACTCATACTGATAATTCTGGCATCATTTTTCATTAGGTCCTCTTCCTAAGGCTTCAGTTCTAGGCATTAGCTAAGTGTGCTGATTTTTCCTGCCTAAAGAAAAATCTCCAATATACTGTCTATTCATCCTCATAGCTAAACCACCTTACATCCTGATTACTAAGACATCATCTTCCATCACATTGTTAAACAAAACCTTGTCCCCTTAATATCCTTCAGGATGCTACTGGAAAGATACAATGTATTGCTTTTTTATGTGTGATCTTTTTCTATTTGTAATACAAATAACCCACAATATTATTACTAATAAAAGTAATAATAATACCGTGGGTAAATATAAGAATACACACAAACCTCAAACAAATATCTATTCTCCTTTCAGTTTTATTAAGGTAGACCCAAAAAATGACTTGAATAACTTCTCTGTTTGCAGTGGTTCTCACAAGAGGAAAAGTCCCTAACTTCCAATCTTGACTGGCCCAAATACTGTTGGTTTACACTATGTGGTGATAGAGAGATTAGCCCTGAAGGCCGGAGAGAGAGCCTCTTTCCTGGGCCCGGAGGTGACCCTGGGACTGTATCGAGGTCACCAGGGATGGGCGGAGAGAGGATTGTGCCTTGTGGACAAAGCTGGACCTATGAGGGGTGATGATTGTGGTTTAAAACCTTATAGGGTATTATTTACCTGTTACCACAATAGGCAATGTCTGTGCATTACCCCAGGTGATAGGGAGACACTGTGGTGAACGTCTTTCGTGTTTACATGATTTTATATCCTGTTGTGTGTGGGTATTTAGGGAATTCGGGCTGCGCAATAAACGACTTTGCACCTCCAGCTTGTGTGCAGAGTTCTTGCCCATGCAAAAGACCCTATAAAAAGCAATTTAAAAATGCCTAGGGATTTTCCTAAGTGGTGCTGTTCTAGTTCTTGGGTCTATCTGAAGCCGCCAGACCAATAAAAGACAAATATTCACTGAAAAAGGAATACTTCGTATTTCGGTATTTCTTCTTAGTTTTAAAGGACTTCTTTGCTCAAAACCCCATCCTACCTGGGCTTGAACACTTCCGGCCCGGGCAGCCACTGCTTCTCTGGGCAACTTGCTTCACTGCCTCACCACCCACACATAGAAGAATTTCATCCCAGAATTTAATCTAAACCTTCCCTCTTTCAGTTTAAAGCCATTCCCCCTTACCCTATCAGTCCATGCACTTGACAGAAGTCCCTTTCCAGCTCTCTTGTAGTCCTTTTAGGTACTAGAAGGGCGTGTAAGGTCTCACCACAGCCTTCCCTTCTCCAGGTTGAACAACCCCAAATCTGTCAGCTTTTCTTCATACCAGAGGTCCTCCAGCTCTCTAGGCACTTTTGTGTCCTACTCTGGACTAATTCCAACAGGTCCTTAGGCTGGAGAAGTAGACGCAGTATTCCAGATGGGATCTAAGAATAGAAGAGCAGGGTAGAGATTCACCTGTCTGGCCCCATTGCTTCTTTTGGTGCAGCTCAGGAGATGTTTGGCTTTCTGGGTTGCAAGTGCACGTTGACACCTCATGTCCAGCCTCACCTCACCAGCACCCCCAACTCCTTCACCTCAGGGCTGCTCTTGATTTTTACATCCCCCAGCCTGTGTTGATACTGGAGATTTCCCTGCCCATGTGCAGGACCTTGCACTTGCCCTTGCTGAGCTTCATGAGGCTCACACAAGCCCACTTCTCGAGCCTGTCAAGGTCTTGCTGAATGTCATCCCTTCCTTCCACCATATCACCAGCACCCCTCATCTTGCTGCCATCTGCTGAAACTTGCTGAGGGTGTGCTCAATCCCACCGAGCATGCAATTGCTGAAGATATTAAAAAGTATTGGTCCTAGTACAGAACCTTGAGGGACACTGCTCATTCCTGGTTTCTGCTTGAACACTGAGCCATTGACTGCAACATATTGGACAAGGCCATCCAGCCAGTATCTTATTCTTCTAGCAGTCCATCCATCAAACCCATATTTCTCCTATTTATAGGTATGCATGTTCCATGGGAACATATCAAAAGCTTTACAGAAGTCTAGGTGAATGACATCCACAGCTGTCCCCTTGTCCACTGATGCAGTCACTTCATCCTAGAAGACCACTAGATTAATAATGCACAACTTGACCTTGGTGAAACCATGTTGGCTGTCTCTAATCAACTACTTGTCTTTCAGCATATCTTCCATGGGGATCTGTCCCATGATCCTACTGGGCATGGAGGTAAGAATGACTGGTCAGTAGTTCTAATGGTTATCCTTTTTTAGCTCTTTTTAAAAATGAACATAATTTTTCCCCATTTCCAGTCATGGGGGACTTCACCTGATTGCCACGGGTTTTCTAATATGATAAGGAGCTTGGCAACTACGTCATCAGGACTCTAGGATGCATCTCATCAGGTCCCATGGACTTATGTGTTCCTCAGGTGGTCTTGAATCTCATCCCACATACAATGGGAGGGAATTAATCCCCCAAATCCCTGCCTTGACATTCAAGGGTTTGAGACGTATGGGAAGAGAGATTATCCTTGAATGCTGAGGTAAAATATTTTTGAGTTCCTTGTTCTTCTCCATGTCAGGTCTTACTGGTTCTTCTGCAGTGGGATACATTTACATAAGTTGCAGAAAAGAGTAAGTGATGGAACAACCTTAAATCAAATACAAGAAAGAGAACACTATAAATGATATTGAATAAAATTACAATTTTTTAACAAGTAAATTTTTAAACTAGACAATACACACAGCTATGTCTCTAAGCTTACAACTAAATTAAGAGTAAAATTATACGTGATGAATTGATTACATTGTACATTGTAAGTCACTGAAAACAAGAGGTTTAAAGTGTAGCTGGCTGAACATCTCTGAGATCATATCACTTTGAATAATTTTAAAAAATGAAGTAATAAAGGTTCTTAAGCTACCTGACAATAATAGTTTTGAGGAAATTTAATGCACTGGTGTGAGAATTATGAAAATAAAGTGTAAAATTAGCGTAGGTAAACCTGTGGAAAGCCAAACTGTTTTCCACAGATCAAACATGCCTTTAACAAACACATTTTAAAAACTATTCATCTGTGGTCATTTCTGTTCAGAACTATATAAAAGCAAAAAAATGAGGTGATAAATTGGAATAAATATCAAACAATATCATAATATATTAAAACCAGAATTGGTATAACAACCTTCTCTAGTATCGTATTGCAGGTTTTGGGATGCAGGGCCTGTAGCACCAAGAGGTGACAAACTGGTAAACCAACAAGTCAACAAAAAACTACAAAAGTACCTTAGATCCTCATGATGCCAAAACCCAGAAGAAAAACAGGAAATGATCCTATAAACATTGTGCTTACGTTTATTATTACCACAAATTTTTAATGTCTTTGAATTAACGTTTTCCCTGCTAAATTCCTTAGACAGATCAATCTTTTCCTAGGCACTATCAGAAGCTTTACTTTATACAATTCTTCAGAACAGCTATGATTAAAAAATAAACCTCAGAAGACATGAAAACAAAAGAATCACCATAACAGGTCAGACCAAAGTTCTCTCTAATAGAGAAACCTGTCCCTAGTACCACCTCTAGAGGAGGAAGTGTACATGAAACAGGAGATTCATGGAGAAATCCTGGTTTGATGATACATCTTTCAGTACTTATATCTTCTTGACTATGGGTTACATTCCAATCATATTTACTAACCACGAGGATTTACTGTTCATGAACTTAACCAAATCTAACCTATTCACCACCTTTGCCTCCATGATATCCCATGACAATGAGTTGCAATACACATTTCAGAGATGTGTGAAAATTACTTCCTTTGTTAATTTTCAGCCTTCTGCCTGAATACTTCTTTCAATAAAAGAAACAGAAAAACACAATGAAACTGAAAATAATTGTTTCTTATACCCTACTTGTCTTTTGGAGCAGTAATAACCCTTCAGCTGCTAGCATAACAGCAGATGTGCAATAGATATTTTCCATCATGCTGGCATTACCTGGGGACTATCACCTTCCAGACTAGTAACAATACACCACAACACATGGAAACTTTAAAAACAAATGCTAAAAAAAGTCAACAAAAACAACTCTCTACCATAAAGATTTCACACAATGAGTTGTTACAGGACTTTTCTACTTCCAGTAATGGGACTGCTTTCCAGCTAAAGAGTGAATTTTGAGTTCATAAGCATGAAAAAAGATAGTGCAGGACACTTGTAGTGCAGTGTCCCCACCAACCTCAGGTGCAGCACTTAATTCCAGACCAGAGCAGCACCTCTGTTATCCCAACACCTGTGCTGCTACAGAGGATGGACAGCTGGGTGAGGCAGTGCAGTGGCTTTCACTTTGGGAACAAATGGGGCAAGAGGGAAAGCAAAACTATTTCTAATTGACACCTGTATGTGGAATTGGGTCCTAGAGGTGAAAGGCTAGTGTGGTAATTCTCTATTGCAGTCGAGCTCCAGCTACTCTTATTTCTGGACCTAGATGGATAATGACAGGACTATGGGAAGGAAAAAATCATAAGGTCTGAGCTATACTATAGACATGGGAAAATAATCATCTTTCAACGAATGGAAAAGTACAAGCAGAGAAACAGGGCAAGAAAAAATAATTATCCAGTAGTCACATGATGACATGTTCTGCTCCAGGTCCAAACTACTTCATCAGAGTACAAAAAAAATCGTGTCAAAATTAGGACAAAAGAAGCAAAAATATCACCCATTCAGCTATATTAAAATGTAACAAGATTTATTTGAAATAGACACCATTTAAAAAAAAAAAAGCTCTTATGTGAGAAACAAAACCCAAACTGAGTTGACACTGACCTTGGTAGACACAATGGTTATCATTTCTATATCAGATATTTCTTAACAGATAAGTTATTCTACAGAAGATTAAGTTAGGTTGTCAAGTGGCATTCCTCTTGATGATATTAGATAACGGAGTAGAAAAATAGTGTATAAAAACTAACAGCATCTTTAAAAAAGTCTCTGAAAGCAACAGTTTCCTTGCAACAGGCAGAAAACAACTTTCATGTCTCAGATGAAGAATTCTGAAACGAGAGCCTGCACATGGAATAGACTGTCCGTGGAAGAGGTGGAATAACCTCTCCTGGAAGTGTTCAAAAGGCTTGTGGACATGGGGACACAGTTAAGCGGTGAACATGGAGGAGCGGGGTTAACAGTTAGACTCAATTTTATATGGTGCATGGTAAAAAAAATAAATTAATTTCTATGAACTAAACTTCAGAACTTCGTTTACTACAGTTACAACAGCATGGTTTTGTAGACTAGTGCAACAGCTAGAAAGCTTTTTAATCATAAATTAGTTTATATCATAAATTAGTTTATGATATGCTAGACACTGACCATGGTTTTTGTTCAGTTTTTTATCCATGTCCAGACAAAATTTTGTCAAAGCACAGCATACACTCTACTAGCAGAGAGCCAGAAACTTTTCAGGAAAGGTGGGATTGCTAGGATTTGGAAGGAAATCAGTGAGCTAGCAAAAACTGTGTTGTACTTTGTTGCCTCACTGGAGTAAAGCTGTTCTCAGGTGTTAGAACAGAAACAGGTCCAAGCTTTGCAACTGTGTGGCCTGAAGAATTTCTAAAGGCAAAGCGTATGTAGATCTAATCACAGGCTACCAAAAGCTATCAACAGGAGTCAAGTTATGATCCCTTCTGAAAGGTAGTTGTGAAATCTACCCTTTTACAAGGGAATTCAGCGTGGGATCAGAGGAAGAGTTAGACCAGGAGGCTGTGTCATACCACAGCTGCTGTACAGCACCTGACTTGTAACACTATGTCCTGCCTTCCATGCCATTTATCACTGAGCAGCTAAACCATTTATCAAATTTATACAACATAGAGGAGCACAAAAATGGTCAATAGCAAATCCATTCAGACCAGGGCCTCTTATGGTGACTGGATGCTAAGGGAAAGGGGCTGAAAACAGGGTGGTACTGTACTTCCTGGTACTGCCAGAGATCCTTCTAGCTACCTCAGGAGGTATTTTTATCTTCCTATACATTTTAAAGCCATTAAAAACATTCAAAATCCATTTATAACTTCTCCCCTGCATGAGAACCTGAGCTCTAAACTTAATCATGTGAAAAAAATTAAGGTTTTTGTCTGTTTTGAACCTGATGCATCCAAATGCCAACAAGAATAGCTGTCCTTTGTTATTCAGCTTGGCTCCTCTAGGATAAGCCTTCACATGCCACAAAATCCCATGAAGCCCACCAAATTCATTGTGCATTCTGCTGAGTACCACAGGGGAGACGTTCTGCCTGTTCACCCATTTGTGATCCCATACTGACCAGGGTAAGCTTTCTCACATATCCCAGGTCTTGTTGGTTTTATTGTGGTTGGTTTTGTTTGGGTGGGTTTTAATTTGTTGTGGATATTTTGGTTTTTTTGTCATTGGTTGGTTGGGTTGTTTGGGGTTTTGTTTGTTTGTTTGTTTGTTTGTTTGTTTGTTTGTTTGTTTGTTTGTGGGATTTTTTGTTTGTTTGGTTTGGGTTTTGGTTTTGTTTTTTTGCTTTGTGGTTTTGGGGGGGTTTGGTTTATTTTTTTTTTAGGTTTTGTTTTGGTTGGGGTTTTTTGGTGCTTTGTTTAGGGATATTTTGGCAGTGATGGAGGGCCAGGGGGTGTTGAACAAACCTACAAATATTCGAAACTTTTGTCCCTGGTATAGAGGAAAAACTGGAATTTCATTCCAGATGTACAGTAGGCATTGCTGTAAACATGTCTTGGTGGAGTTATAATGTGAACTGGATTTGTTATCATTTCATATATTTCTCTTTGTTACTGCACATTTCTGTCCAGAAAAGAAATACTGAGGTCAAGAGAGTCTTGGATCCCCTCAACATTCTTTCCATGTCTGTCTTGTGGCCACAAGAATGTGCTTTCCCTTTCTATCTGGTTTAACTAAGTGATATATTAAGATCTAGTTTTAGTATTTACAGTGTATGTATAAATACTTATTAAACAGTTCTAAAAAAAATTTTGTTTATAAACCAGCTATAAGAATTCTTTGCGGCAGAGAAATTCTTCAGAAATGCTTGATCTTGCACTGCTAACAAAATATTAATAACATATGCACTAAGCACTAAAACACATTTTAGCTTACTAAATTTCTGTAAGTTTTTCCTGTCTGTGCTCTCAAACATGGATAAGTTTGCACACATTCTTAGATGGTCCTATTTGCATACAATGTTTCTGGAGAAGGGTTAATTGCTGATCATTATTGATCAGAATGGAATATCCTTACTGTTATATTGAATGTCAAAAGTAATTTAAGAAAGTGTACTGGGAAGAATAATTTGTGTTCTGGATGAAATATATAACTCTATTTATAAACAAAAACATGAAAAATATGAGTTAAATTCTAAACACAATATTCCCAGAATCAGCCAACCTCCTTCACAGTTTAACCAACAAAAAGAAATCACAAAAACACCTATATTCATATGCAACATTTAAAAGACTGAGAATAGTGTATGCTTTATAGTAAAGCTAATGAGTATATCTCTGAATTGGTTCACTTGGTTTCTGCATTTAAAAAAAATGAAAAAATAAATCATGTTTGTGTGCAGAAATTAGACTTGTACAAAACAATCAGATTCTTAGCTAGTCCTATGCCTGTTGGCATTCATTTATTTGAATACATGCATTTTGTTATTTGGTGCAGATATGCTCACAATCTACCACTCCCAGTGATACTGAAAAGCAATATTCTCAGCTCCCTATAAGCAATGGGGGAAACAGTCTTCTGCTTTAACTCATTATTTCATGAATTGTATTTTTGTACTATTGTAATATGACTTATTTCACAAATACTAACTTATGAATTATTAAGGAATTATAATACTATTTTTGTTTTGAAACATCTCAGCTGCACAGGTATGAGTCAAGAAATCTACAATGTTTTCCAGAGTATTAGAAGTTCTTTCCTAATCTCTTTATAAAACTTTTCTTGTGTTTTATATCACCTTTTCTGAAAATATTGTGGTATCAAATCTTCCCAGTAAAGCTTCTTCTCAGAGTGACTTTTGCCCAAACAGATAGAATTAAAAGATAATGGAAAGAAAATTAAACAATAAACAATAGAGATAGAGCATTTGGTCATATGAAGAGACTGAGCCAATAAATAGAAATTCACTACATTATGTTATCAATAAATATGCAGGCATTACTTTTTGCTGGACAATGCTAAATAGGTAAGTTTCAGAATATTGACCAACAGAAAAAGATTTAACTTGAAAACAGAGTTTGTAGGCAATAAACAAGAAGAACCAGATTTTTTTTTTAATGACATAACATATTAACAATCAAAATCTAACTACGAATGTGAGATATTAATCTTAGTGTGCAAGGCTGCACATTGTCTATGGCTCTTTGAATCTACTACCTTATCTGTATCTGAGAAAGTGAATTTCCCCAGGGAAAATATTTTTTACCAGTTAGGAAGATTTTAACAAATGGGGGTTGCAATGCAAATATGGGAAGTTTGTACTTAAACTACTGGGATCATGTTTGTGGCCCATCCTGAAAGGGATGCAGCATCCAGGAGACCCCTGCAGAGGGGAGGCAGTGGAGTGCACATCTGCTCCAGAGGTTGTGGCAGCTCTGGAGGTCACAGAGTAGCAGACACAGGTCAGTAGCAGGCTGTTCTCTAAGCACATTGCCACAGGCCATTTAAACCATCATTTTCCTTTCTACCTGTTTGTATCTATGCACAGGCCAAATATATCTTATGAGTCATGAAGTGCACATATTTTTAGGCACGTACCTTGGGGTGTAAAGGAGAGCTGAGGGAATAGCAATAACAGTAAAACCTGCAGCAACAAGTATGTGTTAGTCTGACACTAATGGGTACAGTATGGATTTTGTGTCATTTTGCCAGAATGGAGCAGGAGTGTCAAGGCAATTTCAATTTGCTGCTACACTCTTGCAAGAATATCTGCAAAACAAAAAGGTCAAGTGGCCCAAAAGAATATCTTTTAAGGTATTAGAGCCAAATGGCTGTGCACAGTCTACCTAAAAAAACTCACTATATCCCATCCAGCCTACTCCTGTATTAAATAAAATGGACTACATTCTGCTGCTCTGATCTTTTCAGTTACTCTTTTTTTTTTTTTTTAATTAGAAAATTAGAAGTAAAAATGGATCTAGAAGAGATGATTTGTGACAGCCATGGCAGATTGTACATCTGACAAGTGTAAGCTCTAAGAATAAAAGAGCTTTTGATAATTTTATTCTAAGTGACATTCGATGGGATTTAGGCTTCTACATTACTCAGACACTTTTGAATTTTTTCCCCATAAAAGGAAAAAAAACAGAATCCATTCATCAGATGAGAATATTTCAATCTTAGCTCCAAGCTGCAACAGTTGTCTCAGGGAGGCAGCTTCAAGATGTAACGGTGGTTCATACCAGAAATGACACAGCAAAAAAGCCTGCCAAGCCAAGGCAAAACTTTCCCTACTTCTGCCACTCAGATAAAGACACTAATCAAGACTATGAGATGTTCGGGGTCTTTAGTTTTGATGGCTGATTCATCCTCCTGCTGAGCATTGAGGAAGCATGGATCAGAACCGTACTGTTTCCTTTATAGACCTGAAAGTTGGAATTAAACAAATAAATGTGAAGGAAGAAACAATAAAATCACAAAGACATGAAAATTACTGCAAAAAAATATTAATGTGCTGGCATTACTGCATAAGTGAGTGTTATGTTGTCGTGTGGTTGATTTGTTTTAAAAATACCTAAATAAATTACAGTCCACTTTGACCTTTATTCCAGTATTAAAAACATGTCAGAAAAACCTGAGATGTTTATTTCCTGCTGGCAACTTCCAGAATAAAAGTGCTGTAGAGAAAAGTCAAGCTGTGCAATCACATATAGATAAGATGCATAAGCAACAATATCATTTATGCTACCCATAAAAATCTTAATCTGTTCAGGTCCCTTTGGACCTGTTTTTTGTTGCTCTTTGCCCTACAGAACTACTTACACGAGTACAGAGAGGTTGTAAGGTTAGGGCAAAGACGGATTAAGTCTCTTTAACCAGAGAGGAAAGCCTGTGCAGGTGGAAAAGTGGTTGATATTTTCAAACCAAGGTGTTTAGCCACACAGTTCCCATTGAAATTAATTAGAAGTGAGCAGATTATTCTCCCTTGCTTAATGCAGCCTCAAGCACATAGTATTAATGAGTAAAAGGACGGGAGTAGAAGAAGAAAGCGAAAGCCCCATGAACTTTTTAAAGAAAAATAGTCTAAGCTGAATGTGTGTTTCAGTTGTAAGTGCCGAAAGAGTTGGATGTTTTGTGTAATTTAATGAATACCAATACACAAAGCTTATTTAGAGTACTCAAGCCTCTTGGGTTACTTTATAAGCATGAACTATTTCATAAATGCACCCTGTAGCGCAAGGTGTATGCAGGCACGCAAGGGAAAAAAAATAAAGGAAGGCAATAAACAGCAAAAAAACTTCAAATTGAAATTTAGGGCTGTAACATTCCCTGATTTTTCTCTCAGAGACTGGTATAAAGCCAAGTATTAAATATCAGCTTTATTACTTGCACTATAAATTAGATACAGATATACAATGGTACTCCCTTTCCTTGGAAATTTAATGCCAGTCATATTGAATATATTTGCAGTTGAAAGCTATGAAGATCAGGTTCCTGAAAAATGCTTTACCCATTAGTTGGCCAGTCAAAAGGCTACCTGTTGGTAATTTTCCATTTCCATTGGGATATATTGGTATATCTTTATATTTAACAGATTTAGCTATAAATCAAAGGATCATCAACCTCATCTTTAAAAATAACCTATTTCCCAAAAAGAGTATTATTGTCACTGAATTAGCTCTGGAAGCATCACCTTAGACATGGCGTTCTATTGAGAGTGATGACCTCTTTCCAACAGCCACCTCAGGTAAGGAGGAAACTGATGGATGTCGCACACTGTGGTGGTTTGAAGAGACTCAGTTGATGGACAGGGTTTTGGACCAATCGCTTCTCGCAATTTTGCATATAAAAGGCACTGGCGCGGGGAAGTCAGCTCTCTTCTGGGTTCCGGTTCCTCACCGGGAGGGGTGGCGGGGCCGGAGCCTGCCGGGCCCCGCTGGGCTGGGCCAGGCCGAGCCCCTGGCCTCTCCCCATCCCTCTTCGGGGATGAGGCACAGCACCCCCCGGAGTGCTGCAAGAGGACCCCTCGGAGCCCGTGAGCAGCTGAGAAACAACTATAGCTGTGGCAGAGCCGAGACCATCTGGGGCTGACGGGCTCCCCCTCCCCCATTCCACGTGGCGTGGCGCAGCGCGGACCCAGCGGGAGCCAGAACAGTTTTCTACCACCAAGACAGCCGACATCGGACAGCTCGCAGCATAAAGGGAAAGAGCTTTTCTTTCCACCGCAAAGCCCGAAAAGAAATCAGCCCTTCGACATGGAGGCTGCAAGGTCAGAGAGAAAGAGAAAGCAAGTCACGTGTTGATGGAGACTGAAAAGAGGGCGGCGGCGTGTCTTTCGCGCACAGCTTAAAAAGGCTTCTGGCACCCTGTGGTGAGAGACTGTGATGTCACAAACTGTTTTATTTCTCGGTCA
>VWZT01001638.1:25469-68090 GCA_013397055.1 Pachycephala philippinensis
AAGTTTGCTTTAATTTTTATCATTATCATTCTTTTATTACCTTTAATTCTGTTCATAATAAACTTCCTTATATTCTTTAAAGTTTTGAGCCTCCTTTGCCCTTCTTCTAATTCTTATCTCACAAAAAGTAAAAGATGCAAACTAAACCACCACACACACATTTTCCCTGTTATTTTGAAACCCATGCAGAAACTTCTAAGTCCCAAGCCTTTCAATTACCCCAGTTTGCTTTGAAATACATAATGTTGAATGGCCAATCAGAAGTCAGGTAAGACTTTTATTTCTGTTTTGTGGAAAGAAAAAGCAACAACTTGTAGTACTAACATATTTTTTAATAAACGTATCTTTTTTAGCTAGTTGTTAACAGCAGTGAAAATGAATGTTTTTACTCCTCTTAAAATTTATAAATGCATCTAACTAAAAGAGGGGAGACCTCATCTAGCTGTACAGAGTGTAACAGTCTATTCATTTAAGATATGATTTTTTTTCTTTTAAAAAAAGGACTCTTCCAAAATCAGGCACGTTGGCCTCAAATTTTCTTCTTCCCTTCTTGTTTCCTTTCTTTCCTGGAATTTTGGCATTATTTTCTGAAATTCAGTGCCAACAAAAAATTATTGAAATAAGTCTTATGGCTTTCTATGTCAAGTTCTATGATGATGTGTTTTATTTTCTTTGGTAGAAGCAGGAGGCACTTCAGAGCCTCCTTCAGAACCATGATACTGTCTTGATCTATGTGTCCATGCTATTGTTTTTATTCACCTTTCACCTTCCACTGTATCTGTGTTAGATAATCAGAGCATCACTAAGGATGACTATCTAACCAAAAGATAAGTTTACGTTAGGGAGGCTGATGTTCTATCTACCGTGGTGGGTTCTGACTACGCAAATACAGAATGGCTTCCTCCAGGCTAAGTTAACACTAAGTTGACTCCTTATCACCATCAGTCCATGGGGCCACACTTTCACAGATCAAACCTATATTCTTGGTTATGTTTTGTGCATCACCATAGCTGGCTATCCTAATGAATTCCAAAGTAATGTACAAGAAAACTGAGCAGAAAGAAAAATAAGCTAGTCCTTTCCAATTTGTTGTTCTAAATGCTCCAATCTCTTGGCCCATGGCAACAGCCTGTCCCAACCAGCATATGTAGAGAGAGGAAAAGTTCAAATATACCCAGCACAAGATTCAGACACAAATGAGGCCAAATGTTGGTAACCAAAACGTTAATTCATTTTCATTTACTATTAAGAAAGAGAGAAAGGAGGAAAGATAAGAAAGTAGAGAAAATCAAAGGATTACAGAAAGCAAATGACAGTCACCACCACGAGTCAGAGTCATCCCACGGACCCTTTCTGCCTGGTCTGTTGGTGGGGAGAGCTCTGTCAGACTTGCTGTGCACTCGATTAAACACCAGCTAAGCAGAGCTTTACGGCAGCAACGATCATGGCCCGTTATCTTCAGCTGCAGATCTTACTGATGGCTGAGCAATGCTGAAACAAATCACTCTTTAACACTTCTCTACACAGCCTTCTTCAGAATAAGGGATGGATCAACTGGTGAAAAGTAATTTTCACTTTGTAGCATTTCACTGTATTTTTGCTGTAAACAAAATTTGTTACATGTGTTCTGTATTGTGACAAAAATCTACTAAGGTCTATCTACTATAAAAAGATTTCTGAAAAGTCCAAAACCAATGGCAATTGTTACAACACAAACACATTTATAAATAAGTCTAAAGGTAAGGAAAGCAAACTTAACAGATGGGATTTTACTGCCAGTTCAAAACTGGGAGCTTGACATTATTCATGATTCTTTTCAAAGTTTATTTAAAAGAAAAAAGAAATTGTACATGTTTAAATGTGGTTATTTACATGCTGTGCTAGTTGCATTAAAGCACAAATAAAAGACACCCTCTCCGCCAGAAAGAATTTGTGATCCAATTTTATGTCTCCCTGATGAAAAGAGTAAGGTGGACCAGGGCAAGAAGAAAAGACTTTACAACACCAAATTTATGCAATGTATCGCAACCATTCATGTTTCCTCTCATTTCACTTACATATTATTTGGTTGTCTTGCCTGGATACTTTTCTCATTTACTGTTTGATGCAGTCACGTGGCAAAGAAAAATTGACTGATAGAACTTGGATTGGAAGGGATTTGTGTCTTTTGAAAAAAGCAGGCTTTGTCTTACAGAACTGTGGAATACTTTGGTGGGGGGCGGGGAAGGGGAGAGGCACAAAACACCCAAAGAAACTTCAAAGGAAGCAAAGAATAACTGGAAAAATTAAGGGAACCTAGAAATCAAAGTTAACCAAGGACATCTAATAGGTAGGTCCATGCAAAAAACTTTGCAGAGACTTTTAAAATATACACTTAATAGCCAGAAGAATAAGTAGAAGATGTCATGATATGGAAAGGTCAGTAAAAGGATAGACTTGATGAAGTAGAAGAAAGTGTGGAGAACATAAATGAGGGGGGTGAGTATCCTGTGGAGAAAATTACAGTACCCAAATAATGTTTTGATCACAATGGCAGTGGTAGGTGGATTTACAAATGGACTCATCAAGGGAAAATCAGAAACACTTCAACTCCAAGACTGACAAAAATCCATAGTGAATTGTCATTGATGTCATCCTTAGGAATAAAAAGGCATTGGTAATTTAATCTATGTAGATACTAATTTTTAGCACACTAAATTTGATATTGAGCCTGTTTGTGAATACAAGAAAGAATGAGAAGAATGAAAACAGGAAATAGCAGAACTCTCTAGGTAGCTGTTACACAGAAATGCTGTATGAATTTGCCACTTTCTGGAATGTTTATATATTCTGAACATGCAGAGCAGACTGCTCTGGTTTCCACACTTAATGAGCTTGCTTTTCGACCTCCGTATGACCTTGCTTAAGTACTTTTTTCTTAAAGAAAGAAGTCTGGATGCTTACTTCTAGTAAGTTTAGTGGAAAAGAATAATGTAATTTCTTGGCTTATAAGAATTCAGAGCTATATGGTTATTTGCAACTCTTTGTCATAGGCTTACTGTTTTACCTTTGGGCAACACAGAGTTTCCCTTTGTCTCTGAAGCCCTGTTTTTAAAAGGGAACAGATCTTCTAGTGAAGTTGTTGGTGAAACAAAAACCACTAGATACCTTGAAATACCAGCATTTAAAATGCGTCAAAAGTGCTTAACTGTGGTACAAATATAAATTTTACTTGACAACAAAGGGATAAGAGCAGGATGGGTAGAGGAGTAGAGATTAAAAGAATGTGCTCACCTAAAGACAAAAAGAAAAATTTGCTAATTCATGTATACATTTTACAATTTGCACTGACAGTTATATTTTCTCAACCTCTCATGTATTAAAATCTCTTGCTTGTCCTATAATCAAAGCATTCCTTTGTCTCTATAAGTTTTCTTGGCCTTTCTTCTGCTTCCCACATGCCTATCAACTGCTAGCAAAAACATCACAGGCTCTAGAAGACTTTCAGACTCTTTTCCCATCTCACAGTATGGTTTGCTGAAAAATAACATAAAATAGTTTAAAAACAACAGAAACAACATAAACTGCAAAAGAAGGGTAATGAAAGTACATAGAGAAAGCAGGGGTACACTGGTGGCTGGACAAGAGTGCTGGGTCCAATCCTGGGGTTCCCAGTATAGGAAAGAAATGTTCATTCTGAACAGAGTCCAACAAATGTCCACTGTGATGAGTAAGGAAATAGAGCATTTCTCCTGTGAGGAAAGGCTGAGAAAACTGTGACTGTTAGACGGTTCAGGGGAATTTTAACCATGGGTACTGATACCTGAAGGGAGGGTGTGACACAGATACAGCCAGGCTCTGTTCAGTGGTGCCCAGTGACAAGCCCAGAGGCCATGGGCATACACTGAAATGCATAAGGCTCCAGATGGTTATCAAGATACACTTTCTCACCGTGAGAAAAACTCTGTGACCACACACTGTCACAGGTTTCTTGGAGAGCTTGTGAATCGTGGAAAGATTCAAAAGCCACCTGAACATGGTCCTGAGCAATAACCTCTAGATGGCTTCCTTGAGCAGGGGACTTTGACCAGATGACCTCAAGTGGTCCCTTCCAACTTCGGCCACTCTGGGATTCTGTGATTGACGAAATAAAGAGGAAATTTGGATGTCAAATGAAACTAAAAATGTGCTAGGAGAGCCCCTGCACAGAAGGTGTACAATTTGTGAAGTTCATAGATTTTGTGTACAGAGACACAGCAAATGTTTGGACTAAGGTTAGGACACCTCAAAAGGATCGGATATTGAAATCTTATATGACTCAATCAGCGCTTCAACAACAACAACAACAACAAAAATAATTAAAAGAAATACAAAGAAGATATAAGGTGTAGCCATCAGACTAGCAAATAGTGTCATGCAATTAAAATTAGTAGGGTATCAAATGAAGTGGAAAATGACTGTAGCTAAGTGTTATTACTGCTCATAGCAAATAGGATTTAAAATTAATAAACATGAATATATTACTCTGCTCTACATTGTGCAATAATGAGGAATGCTGATGTTACACATGCGTCAAATGTCAGATCATGGTGTGACAGAACAATTTTTATCAATGCAGAGCAATGTGTAGAAGCCCAGAAGACCTCCACTGAAGTCTCCCGATGTGAAATCACCCTAACGATCCCATCCAAACTGTTTTATTCTAAAAGGTATTGTGAAATCTGAACTTGTAGACAGAAAAAAGATCAAAAGATTACCTACACAATAGAACTTATTCTTCCTCACCTCCTCCTCTTATAGGAAGAGAAGAAATGCTTTGTGACTCTCAGAGAACTGCTTCCCTATGTTTTAAGACGGCCAAATCTTGTCCATTCACTACTATTCCAGGGTGGTAAAGGAGCTTCTTAGAGTGGGGCACATCCACAATATCAGGAAGAGAAATACTGTCTATTTTCAACATGTGAAGTAAAACCTCCAGTACCACATAACATGTAAACTCTTCATCTATTTTCCTTATCTGGTGCCATCATTTGGCCCCAATCCTGCAAGCAGTAGGAAGCTTGATGGTCTTTATTAGACCTTAGCACAATATTAGCCTCAATTTTTGTGTATCTAAAAACAGGAGAGGCACCCACTTTGGAGCTTTGAACTTGTTCATATAATTTAGTCCGTTCCAAAATTTCATTTTCGAAAAGTGCAAAAAATTAACACTTAAAATAGCATGCAGGGATGTCTCAGTTTTTAATCCATCTAGAGCAGTCCAATCTAGTATCCAAGGTCACTAGACTGAAGCTTCTATGTGACATGTGCTATAACTAAATATATGAACTAGTTTGCATCTATTTGTGTTGCAAGCAAATTGAATTTGGAAATTATTTGCGTCTGCGTACTTACATAATTTGACAACTTTGCCCATTCTCAACTAGCTTATTTTTAACTTGCCGTAGCGACTCAGAAATGGTAAATAATTACTACTGACACTGCATCAGTGTGCAGGGTCTACTGCATTCAACTTTGCAAATAAGACTGAGCCACCATTGGACACTCCATACTGTGAGTTCTTTGGTCCAAAAAAGTTTAAACATGAAAGGATGAACAGAAATGAGACAGCAGCACTAAGCAGTGACTTGCCTCATTTATCATATTCATGTCCTCTCTGTTAGGCTCATAATGCCTCTCAAGGGGTGAACATTTTTTTCTCCTTAACTTTTGCATTTAACTTTCCTCAGCTCATTTTGTGCAATTTCTTCTTAACTTTTCAAAAGATCATTTGACAAATTTTGAGGATCTAAACGTTTTTCCAACAGACATGTTTGTTAAATTAATTTCTAATTCAAAATGTCATGCTTTTGCACTTCATGCATTCAAAATGTCATATACAAGTGCCGTGGCAGCAGACTATGGAAATCTTGGCTTGTGGAGGGAAGATGGGAAGGAATATAGTAACAGATGCTCACACATATTTATAGACTATTGTACATAGAGACAGACACACAGCAGGTAAGGCTAGGACAGAAAGGGATGCCGTTCTTCTCTGGAGCCCCTGCATGATCATTTAGAACTGCTGAAATACTGTTGGTTACAGTATGACTTTAAGCTTATTTGTCAGCATGGCTGGAAATTTCCAGTTCTAGTCAGACAACTAATTTTCTGTAACTTTCTAATGTCATGTCTGCTGTCTCCTAATGGCACAGCTAACCCTGCTGCAAAGTGTGGCCTACAATGCTGTGCTATTAACAGCAGATCTGCTGATCTGCAGCAAGTTGAGCAGAGGAGGCCAGGGAAGCAGCATGAAACAGCATCTACTACTTACGGAGCTCAAGGTCATTTATTTGTCTTGTTCCAGCTTCTCCACATAGCTCAATGGACCAAAACAGCCGTAAAAATGATCTAATACTTATGCACTTGGCAATCCTGGCAGTATTCTCAGTATCCTTCTCTTCCTCCACCCCATGCTCTTCCTCACTTCTCCAGACTGGAAAGGCCAAACTTCTCAATAACAACAGGAGGAGCCTTTGGCTGTTGCTGGCAGGTGGCAAAGACCATGATGCAGCTCTAAGACTGATCTGCAGTCTGCCAGCCTTTACCTGAAGCTGCTTCAGTTGCCAGCTTCTTCAGGTGTACCTCTAGAGTCTTCAGAAAGTGTTTAAACACTTTCCTAATGCTGCTTTTTAAGTTAACCAGTCACAGGTGCCAGCAAGAAACTGCATTAAGTTTTTATCGCTGGGATTGTGCAAAGCGAATATATTCAGGTAGTGCAAAGACGACCATGACCCATGGCAAAAGTGCAAGGAGTAGATTTATTCCGTTGTCTCACTAGTTGGAGGATTCCAAAAAGCCAAGCAGAGGCACAGGCACTGCTAAGCTCGTTTTAGTAGGGGCAAAAAGGATGAGGCCATAGCCTTGCGTTACATATCCAAGAGCCTGGAGCATGCACAAATCTTCACCAGGCTGTGTTCTGCAATCTTGGAACACTCTTGTCTCCCTTCCCCACCTACAACGAGGTCCCAGTCTGTGGGAAAGGCTTTTAAGTCTTTAACAACATCCTGTTATCTACTCTGAGGAAATTCCATTTCTTTTTCATCGGATGGAAAACAACTCAAACAAACACGAGTAGTGAATTTTCTCACACTGAGCATTTTCTAACATCTCCCAGGTGCAGGGTTGGTCTTTAAAAGAAAACAATTCTAAAAACAACTTATTTTTCTCTCTTCTCGCCAATCATCGGTTTTTCAACCCTTTCCTCCCCACAGGGATCATTTTTAACAAAAAATGGTGTACGTATTAAAATGCCTAGGAAACTATTGTCTAAGTGGCTTCAATAACCTTCATTAAGATGTTTCCTTTTAAATATTCTCTGTCTGAAAGAGAATCATAAAATGTTTAATTCTCACAATCCAACTGAGGACTTCAGAAGACTTATTCTAGAGGCAATAGTACCTGTAAATTTTTATTTTTGCATATTGGCAGAACAGTGTTGCAAATTTTCTCTTTAGAAATTGGGGTTTTTAAACCAAAAACAAAGAGTCTACAATCCAGAAACTGAGGGAGTTTCTCAGACCATTTCATCACTGCCTTAAGTGAAAATAGAATTTAGCACTCTTCCCCTTAAATACAACCTCATGGTGGCAGAGAACAATAATGCAGACAGACAAAAAGTGACAACCTTTCTCACCTTGGGGCACTGCAAGACTGTATTTCACAAGATACAAAAAGATGAGAGAAAAGGTCATTTTTTGCTGCCCTTTCTTTTTTTTTTTTTTTTTTAATGTTTCTAGTCCTGAAATTCATCTGCAAAGCAAGAGGCTCACAAAAGAAAGAGGTCAAACACATGAAGAAGGAAAAGGAAAACCTGCTTTTTTTACATGCTACTTCTGTAAGTCTTATTATATTAGAGTTTAGATGCTAACAAAAAATCCCCAAATTTATAGTTAATCACTCAATGCTAATGCTATAGTGGCCACTAGTAAATAGTAGGGCCATGATAGCTGTGATTTCTCCATGACTGCTTATAGCAATTCAAGGTATAGCTGGTGATAAGAGTTTACAGAACAAGATCAACACCAACAACAAGCAGGAAAAACAAGCCACAATTATCACATTTATTTCTGAAACCTTTAAAATAGATGTCTAGTATCTATCTTTTTATTATACATGTGTGCACTATAATTCCAAATTTCTGTAACACCACAAGTCAAAACTATATTATGACAGCACATAAAAATAAATTGGTGTAACTTTCCTGGACTCCGGACCTTGTCTGGCTCTCATATACTCCCTATCAGCTGTATGCCAGAACCTGGCCCAGCCACAAAATAAGGTACCTGTCTAAATTAAAACTGAAGAACTGTATTGAAAGAAAAGCTCAAGAATAATATCTAAAAGCAAATGGTTGTTTAAGTCCATCTGTAATTAGGATGGTTTATTATAAATATACGCTTTGTATACATGTACCTACACATATATGCAT
This sequence comes from Pachycephala philippinensis, assembly GCA_013397055.1. Taxonomy (NCBI): domain Eukaryota; kingdom Metazoa; phylum Chordata; class Aves; order Passeriformes; genus Pachycephala; species Pachycephala philippinensis. The sequence goes on from VWZT01001638.1 coordinate 33,919, forward strand.
GCACTCTTGCACAAATGCACACACACACCTCATTTTTGTATGTGCTCATCTACATGCATTTAGCTGAAAATCAGGCTATCCAATAGAAAGTAAAGAATAATCTAAGCTAAAATTCAAGAGGAAGAACCAGACCTCTTGGGGCATTTAAGTGTTAAGGCTGAATAAAACTCTTAGGACAAACTGATATTCCAGCTATATCTATGTGAGGCTACAGACGAGACCTTATTCCTGTCAGTTCACAAATAGTATAAACCTGAAAATCCTTAGGATACTACAAAGGTTCTCTAAGTCTTGGCCTGGACTGTCATGTTGTGGATTATAGATTATAGAACTGATTGGGACTATTGATTATAGAAGCCAAATAGAGATGTGAGATGCCAGCCTAAATGCAGAATACAAATCACTGCTTCCATCACAGATACAGAAAAAAAAGGGCACGTTTGCGATTTGAACGTGGCCCAGTCTCTAATGCAAAGGAATTGAGAATTCTGTGAGGCATCTGCCTTTACCATCAGATTTGCTACCACTTATTTAAATTAATTTGCAAATCTCCAGGTGTTTCAACATAAATAAGCATCTATACATGGGAAGGAAAACAAAGGATGAGAGAATAATCTCTTGTCTTTTCATACCAAATGCTTCAAGAGCAAAGGTACAGGAATAAATGTTCAAGGAAGAAAAGGGAGAGGGAGAAAACATGAAATGAAAAAGGAAGCATACCTTTGCAGTGAGATGTTTCTGAAGCTTATAGCTAAATCTGCTTCTTGTGGTTTACTGAACTCTGATCATTTTTCTTGAAGGATTAGTGGCAATTATCATTAAGGCTCAAGCATGTAACTGTGACTGCTGCAATAAATCTTATTAAAATAACTGAAACATACTTTTTTTGCATGTGGCAACCTGTCTCTGAATCACAACCATCTGTACAGAGTTATTGCCTGGTGCACACAGATGGCAGTAAAACAGCTATAAAGCTATACCATTCTTTAATCATAACTTCTAACACAACTAAACAAAGCGAAATTTGAGTCAGACCATTAGCATTTGAAAGTCTATATGATGACTGTAATTAACAAGTACACTTTAGAATCCCTTTATAAAATGTTTTATTGGTTTCTGATTGAAAAAATAGTAACAACATTTGCACTGGGCAAGTGTTTCCGTCTTTGACAGCTCACTTAAAGAAATCATATGTTAACAATAGAATTTCAGTCTTAAAGTTTTTATAGTGCACAGCTCACTTACAGATTTAAAATGACAGTGAAAGGTAGTAGAATAATTTATTCCTTCTTGCTTAAGGCACAGAATCATGAATGCTTCAGGTCAGTTACTGCAGGGCTACACTAAACCCCTGTCACTCCAAATCAGTTACAAAGTGAGCATCTGTATTCTCTGCATAGCCCTCAAGGGGGGAAAAAAAACCACGAAAAAGCAACAACCAAAAAAACCCCAAAAAACCAAAAAACCAAAAAACCNTGAAAACCCCTGCACAATACACACAAATGCTGGGCCTCTGAACATGAACAGCTCCTAAATGAAGCCAACAGACAGCATCACAAATGTCACTCTTCTGAATAATACTATAATAGCTGCTATATCCAGTACCATCTATTAGATAGAAGGCCGCTGAATATTTCTCCTTGAGATCCCTGAACTCATACTGTAAGTTTGGTTGGAGGAGATACGGGAATTTATACTAGTAGCTGTTAACCTATTCAAGATGTTAAACTGGACAGGTTTCGAGACCTGTAAGACTATTACCAAAATATGCTCGCCCAGAGAGACATATTAATATTTCTGCCATGATATGCCTTTGCTTTACCTAATAAAGCTTACTTTTTAAAATTCTTCACCCTTCATCTCCTTTTCACTTCCAAAGAATCTATGGGCACCCAGCTTCTTTCAATTTTATTACCCCACTTTTACCTGAAATAACATGGAGAAGAACAGGAAATCACAAACAAATGTGTTTCATTGGCTTAAAAATCTAGCATTTTCATCTGACCTGCATCAACTAATAATGGGATGCTTTTACTCATTGCAGAAGCAAAAGCAAAGGCAAATCTTGTTGTATTTGAAATGAGCTAGAAGCCTGCACATGGTCAGTTGTGTAGCTCATGTGAGGAAAGGGAGCTTGTCAAGCCATGGTGACTTGCTGCAAAACCATTAATATTTCAGAAAGCATTTTACAGCATCCTCTTGTTGGTTCATTGTGAACAGAGCTCTCAGGGAAATCAAAAAGGAACTGATGAAGGCAGCATGTCCCCAGATAAAGGCTTCTTGTACTATGTTGTGAGACTGTCAAAGCACCAGATGAAAATGAACAAATTTAGATTTAAAGTACTTGAATAGGCTGTGTTGGTATTTAAATAGATAACTTGGCCTCTCAAAGTACAGATCAGCTACAGAAACATTTCACAGAACATACAAAGAAGTTTCATTAGGCAATTATACACCAAAATGTCTACAATGTTTGTCTCTTACAAACACCTTGTTCTTGTACTGTGTTAAACAGGCACATGTTTATCTCAGTCCTTTGTCAGTTCTGAGTACAAATAATAGGAGACAGATGTGGTGAATGTATATGTATCTTGTGAAGCATAATACCAATCCCTTGATGGGCTTTGGGTAAGCATTTGCCCTCCCTGGGGCATATTTGAACTGTTTGCGATTCTCTGCTGCCAGCTACACAGCTTGCTACCTGTCAGGAACTGAAATTGGCAGAAAACAGCTGGTAGAAATCAATGGATGTGCCAGTTCTGGTTCATCCAGCAGAGATGCTATGGAACAGTGCCGCAATTCTGATTGGAATTAGGCAGCACAAACAGGTTTTATTTGTTCATAGCTTCAGTGCCTTCTCAGTCAGGGAATATTCAGGTTTAAATGATGTTAAGATATTAATACACTTTAAAACCTGAAATTCACATAACAAGTAATAGAAGAAATCAGTTGTAAACTGGGAAAAAGCCAGTTGCTCTATAACTTACACCACAAATCCCACTGTGAATCTGTGACAAGAAATGTCAGTTCTGCTATTGGATGTGTCGGTCCTGGGAACATGAAAGAAGAGCTCAGGGAAACTGTAGACCTTTAAGGACAGAAGCCTTCAAATACAAGAACAATCCAACATGATACTCTGTAAAAAGGTAGGAGAATGAGGAGACCAGTCTGCCTCGGCAGCTAACTCATGATAGAGCTCCAGAGCAAGGGTGGGAGGATGATACAGGGACTGGCTCCAACAAAATTTGGAAGCATTGTCTGGGTATGGTATTAGGATGCTGTAGGGAAAAGCCCAGCTTAACTGCTCACGCACGAGGAACTTCAGAAGCAAAATGAAGAGCTTCTGCTTTGCATCAACCATAAAAAGTTGAACAATGAACATTGTTGAAGAATGTGGGTGATTTCCAAGAGCAGACACAGATGAGGATGATTTACTCCATACCTTGTTTGCCAGAGTTATCCCTATCAACTTCTCCCAGGCCTTCATGCTGAGGGGCAAGATTCATGGAGAAAGACTAATACCAGGGGATGAGCATCAAGATAGAGATTACTAGAGACAACTTTATGCGTAAAAATCTACAGGTCTAGATGAAAAGTATTCAAGAAAAAGCGGAAAGTGACTGATGTTCTTGCAAGGCTACCGTCTACCATCTTTGAAAGATGATGGCAAACAGGGAAGATCCCTGACAACGTGAAATGGAGAAACATCACAGCCATCCTCAAAAAAGGCCGAAGGGGGCCTTTTTTGAACCTGAGGTTGGACTAACAACATCTTAAGATCCTTTCCAACCTGAGTGATCCCATAAACCTTTAATAGAATAAGTAACTCATGACAATGAATGTAAAAAAAAAAGGACTAAAACACCGTTATAATATATCTAAATAGATATATTAGATGGATTAGAAAAACAGATAGATAGATAGATAGATGGATAGATAAATACCTATCTGTTTAGATACAAAATGCGTGTACATATAACCATGTCTGTCAGATTTTATACCTACAATGTGCTTAGCATCACAGAGTTAGCTTTAGAAAGAGAGGGAAGAATACCTGGGGATAGAGGGGAAATCAATTTTAAAATACTTCAGTTACATCATCCCCTATCAAATGTAAATACACTGCATAAGCCCTCTACTTATGTACTCTCGAGCTGAAAATGTCATTTTCACACAGGATACGATAAGAAAAACAACATCTGCACGTTGGAGGAGGAAAACAAAAAAACTAGGTGAAAAACAATAGAAACAGAAGATTGGATCAGATTGGAATTAAATGTATTTTAATCTTTTTATCACAGAAGTTATAGGTTTAACCAAACTTGGCCAGGTGAAGCAAAAACTAGAAAGGAGAAATTAGGTACAAAAAGAGGACCTAGAGACTTTACAACTCAATTTGGAATCTAAGCAGAACACCATGTTAATAATTTCTAAGTGTGAAATGAAGTAGCTGCCTTTCAAATCTAAACAGGGAGAGCTGACCTGATGCTAGTGTCGTGAGCTGACCCTGACCGGACTCCAAGTCCTCCATTATTCCTCTTCTCAACAGGAGAGGAGAGAGTAAGTGTAACAAAAGGCTCAAAGGTCAGGATAAAGACAAAGAAGAATCACTCACCAGTTACCATCATGGGCAAAACAGACTCGACTTTGGAAAATTAATTTAATGTATTAGTAATAAAATAGAGCAGAATAATGAGAAACAAACACAAATCTTAAAACACTTTCCCCCCACCCGTCCCTTGTTCCTGGGTTCAGCTTCACTCCTCAGTCTCTCCCTCCTCATCACTGAGTGGTGCAGTGGAATGGAGAATGGCTGTTGTCAATCCATCACAAGTTTTCTCTGCTGTTCCCTCCTCCTCAGGGGGATGACTCCTCACTCTCTTCCACTGCTCTAGCATGGAATCATTCCCATGGGAGAGCAGGGTACACTCCTGCACAAACTGTTCCAACATGAATCCCTCCCACGCAGTAGAGTCCTGAAGGAACAGAACTCTTCCATGGGGTGCAGTCTGTCCGGAACTGGTTTCTCCATCATGGGTCCCCCACAGAGCCATGAATCCTGCCAGCAGGCCTGCTCCAGTTGTTGTTGCATATTTTTTTCCTCCTTCTTTAATGCATTATCGCAGAGATGATGCCACCGTTGCTGAGAGGTTTGGGCCGGGCGTTGGCCAGAGGTGGATCTATCTTGGAGCTGGCTGGCATTGCCTCTGTTAGATATGAGAGAAATTTCTCTCAGAACATCTTCTCACAGAAGCCATCCTGGTAGCCCCACAAACCCAATACAGCTAACTTTGGTTGAATGACACCAGTTTTTCATGGATGCACTTGCACACAAACACATGTACATGCAGACGGAAAATAAAGTTATGAAGGATATAAGCTTTTGTAAATGCAACATAGAAATGTGAAAGCAGCAACTTAATGCTCTTACAGAACCTCCTTGTCTTCATTGTCAGCACTGTGGTTCTAAGGAGTCAGCTGTGACAGATTCCTCTGTTGTCCAGGCTAAACCTACAGGACCTATGCATTTTATCTCATCTATGAAGAATGCAGGTCAGATGCACTCTAACTCACCCTCACACAAATTCACCTTAAGTATCAAAAACACCCACAGAGAACTCAGAATCTGCCTAGGTAAGACTACTGTTTTTGTAGTGACCTATACTTTAGCAATAGTCAGTAGACATCTGGGAACTAGAGCATCTGCTCACTTAAAATGGAGCCCTAAGCTTGACTGATTTGGCAGTCATTAATAATTTAATAATTATACTTATTTATAATATATTGTTTATAAATTTCTATAATTTTATTACATAAATTTGTACTTAATAATCAATTACATTATTGAAATAAATAGTTTGTTGCAGAGAACATATCACAAGTATTGTCTCCCAACCATATGTTCAGTAACTTTGTAAAGACCATTGAGAACTGATACCAGGTGAAAGAGAGATGCAGTCAATATGCCAATATGTATTTTATGGCTCACAGATGGAAAAAACAACTCTCTATTCTTTCATGTTCTTGAAAAAAACCAAAGCTTTCAAAACCAACAGAGCTGTACAGAGCTATTTTCAAAATACAGTTAAAAAACAGCACAGTATATAAGCCTTGTATAGGCAGAGGCAAGTTTTTTTACATAACTGTTCCCTGGTGAGAGACTTGAGATGAAATAAAGGTGGTACCATGGCCCAATTATCCCAGGTCTAAGGAGAAGGATGTGGGAGAGACTGGAATGCTGATGGCTTAAACAATCAGGGGGCAAGATGCCCACATGCACAGTAACCACCCAGGTGCAGAGGGCGAGCACAGGTGCCAGCCTGGGCTACAAACTGGGTGTTGAGTAAGATAAGAAAAGAGGCAAACCCTGAGAGGCAGGGTACTGTTTCTTTGTCCTTACTCAGGCGAACTCAGCTGTGATAACTCCCCTATTATGGGCCCATAATAGGCTATAATTGACTCAACTGCACTGATGTAGTAGTCAGCTGTAATGTATTAGAAGGTGTCAAAGACTCCTGANCATAATGTAAACCCAATGGACTTTGTGTTTCATGGACTTCTTCTGTCACCCCCAACAAATCAAGAACATCGCTTCAGCCAACGGACATCAAAATTGCAACAATGAAGTCTTGTTGTGAGATCTACGGGTGGTGATACGTTTTTCCTCCTTCCTTTGTTTTTTTGTTCCTTCCTTCCTGCAATAATTCCATACTGCTATGTTACTATAGATAATGGTAACCAAAATGACTACAAACCTGCTTCCCACTGCAACCATATTGTTCTAAAATAAACCCTATATAAATATATTTACAAACACCTATCAGTTTTGTTTCACTCAAAACCCTGCCAAGGGATCTGTTAACAAGAACCTAAGTTATCCTCGCCTTCTGGGGCAGGTTGTAACACCTGGTCATCAGAGATCTCGGAAATATCCCATCATCCCAGTTGGATGATGAGCCACAGCATCTTCTAACTCGGCACAATAGTACTACAAAATCACAAACATGATGATTTAAAGGAAAACAGGAATCTCCTTTTTAAAAAATTGTAAGGGACACCAGTACGAATAACCTGACGAAAAACAATGTTCTGTGATATACAAGATGTAACAGAACTTACTACAAGCCTCAAAATCTATGAGGATATAAAAAACTTATATTTAGTTGAAACAAAATATTGATTCAGTACAGCAGAAGACCAAGGTTTTCATTTAGGTTTTGGTAATGTGAATCATTGAAAATCCAGCAGTGTTTGTGATCAGGCTGCTTTTCCATGTTTCCATCTGAAATGTACTATATTTAATACTAAATTTCCTCCCAGTCTCCATGCCAACACTTCTCTGCTTTTGCATCCTTTGATACTTGTTATTCTACCATGACCTCCACACACACAGTCCAGCTTAATTATGCTTCTGTCCTTCTATGCCTTCTTTTACCAAGATACTTATCTCCTTCTGAAACTACGCATCACATCTTTTTCCTTCCTCCATTAACACAACATTTGTCTGCAAATAATAGCTCCAATTGAAGTGAAAAGCTCATACTACTCAAAAAAAACAACAACAAAAAAGTGTTTTCAGATGTGTTTGACAGCTTCTAAGTAACCATGCTAACTTAGAGGCCTTTCCTTTGTCTTCTCATCAACACATTACCCTTTTCAGCTACTATTTTATTTCAGGATGGTAGAACGGATTTGCAACAAAACCAGTTTCTTTTTGTTTCGCGGACTACTAGTCGTGTAATTTGAAATCATGTGAAATCACAAGAGCTATGCTTTTCTATTCTAACTGATGGTCTGGCCCTAATATGCAGCATAGGTGTCTTTGCTTTTTCAGACAGACATGTATGACAAATCAAATCATATACTCCAGTATTTACTTCACCCAATGCAATGAAGAATATCTTTGCAGAGATCATAGTTTCTAATGTAAGGAATTCTTCATTCACTGAAGAATTGGAAAGAAAAATACACACCAGGACCTTGCATTTTATGAGTTTGGGAATGAATTGATGGCAAGAACTAGAACACAAAGCTCAGTAATCATGCAAGCTGAAGTTACTAGACTTTGGTTGGGGAAAAAAATAAATTATGTGAGGCACTTAAGCTTGTAGAAAATATCCTTTGACTGGTTTATATATGGGGATTGTGTGCGTCATTGTCTAGTAAATCTAACCCCTGCAGGCTAGGTATGCAGAAAAAGGGTTTTTTTCTATTAGCTCATGAAGTCAACAATGTGTGTCTGTAAAGTGAACTGCTAGGCAACCCATCTGTGAACTCTCTACTAATAAATATATAATATAAGCTTTTCATGAACATTCTTATCTTGGAAACAGAAAGCAGGTTTTTACCATTTTAAGCTTTATGCTTTTCTGCAGAAATCTTTCTAATATTAAAAAAGAACTTCAGATACTTTGTCTGATGCTGAAATGACATAATTAAAATATTCCAGGAATCGTGTAATCTATGCTCTGCAAGAAACAAGTTCCTCTATAAAATAATTTTTTTTCTTTCACATACCCTCTGCCCAGTCAGACTGTTGTCAAAATAGTTTGAATGATAGAAATCTGAAGTTCTTGAAAAGTTTTCCCTCTTCCACATTTTTTTTATTCCTACTAAGCTCCCTTCCAACTCAGCATATTCTGTGAATTTACATGAACTTCTTATTTCTGAATCTGACCCTTTCTAGGCTGGCATAGAGAGAGATTTAAAGGCTTGCAGCCTTTGCATAACTAATGATGTCTCAACACTGAAGATATTCACATTTACTCTTGCCATGAGAAAAATAATCATGGCTAAAATGACAGCTCTAGTATTCTTTACTGTCCAAGTGAACAGTTCTTGTGTTGTTTTCTGCCAAGATGAAAAATTTTTATAAGAGCTACTGAATATTAGCAGCAGCAACCTAAGCAAGCTCCCTAGTCACTTCAAGTACAGCCAGTCAGTCCTCAAATATGAAACTCCTTCACCAGAAGGTCAGACTAACTTCAAATACCTTTGGCAATATCTTCTTTACATTGTTATTTCTTCAAAGAGAGTAAAACAAAACCATTATTTTCAGAAAACACTCAGAGGAAAATAAATTTGAGGTGGCTATCCTCTATATTTTTTAGCTCCTAATCCCTCTAAGGTGTTATTACAAGCAGAAGGGGTTCTGTTGCACGTCTACCCATTCCTGGGTTTTCTTATATTTTTTTGTCAAGGTACCACAATGGATGCCAAGAGCGTCTGGTTTAGTGTGTAGCCATCTGACCACACAGCACACACCTCTGTGGTTTATCATCTATTGTATCACACATTCAAAGCCATTAACCTGAAATGTGCAGAATTTACCCTATTTAAACTTTGAAATTATTAACCTATTCTGTACTACCTTTACATTATGATAATTGCAAGGAGCAATAGAAGCATTCCCTTCCCCCTTCTTCCATCAACACTGTCACATGACTTGGAGGCTAAATGAGTTTAATGAAATTACTAAGCTTTAAAGGCATTCAAATTTTTATTTGAATGCTGTGAAACATAACAATGTTGCTTGACTAAAGGTTGATGAAGGATTAGCTGAATTTCTCAGTGAGAAACAGACTACAGCTTCCAACTTTCAGGACTCTTGGGGCAGATGCTCAGCTCAAAGCCAGCCAGTTTTGAAGACACGCTCCAAGCAGACTAGGTACCCTCACAAGGCTGTGCTTCTCCCACTGTCAGTGGACTGGGAACAGCTGCTTCAGTTCCTGGTCAGAAAGTCACCCCCTGTGCAAGAATGGCAGAAGTAATTATATATCTGAATAACAGACACTTTCTCCTTCAAACCTCTCCTAGTCACCAGCTGTAATTTCCCTTGTAGCTCTAAATAGCTTTAGCATATATCATAGAGCAAATGTGCTCCATCAGAATTACCCAACAGGTCTCTGTAGCTCAAGGAAGCTGAAAAGGAGCTGAGGGTTCTTTGCATCCAATTCACTGAAGTCAGCAGTGCTATCAAAGCAGCCTGCACACAGGTCCTTGAGCTACCTAAGGAAACTCCCCACCGTTTCCCTGGAAAGCACAAGGGAATGCACGAATGCAGTTCCAGAAGTCAATTCTCATACTGAAAACTGTTTTGTTTTATTGTTTCACCTTATTCTATTTGAATAGCCATCACAAAGCTGTGATGAGGCACCATTTCTGTGTGATCACCTTGCTTCAGAGATACCTTAAACTAGTCAATGATTTCCCTCTGAAAAAGGAAATGGGTTTTTTTCTCATTTGTTTTCTTGACTTATTTTTTATTCTGGAAAAGCCATGCATTTTTAGGTGGGGTAGCAGAAAACAAAATCGCTATATTGCATCTCCAGAAGCACTCCTACATTTCTCTCAAGTAGAAAGTAACGTACAAATACATGCAAAATCATTTTGGCTTGTGGTAATAAGCTGAGTTCTCCTGGAATTCTCTGGGTAAGTGTTATTAATTTCATTGTAAGAACGTAAAAGACAAGTACAAATAATTATTTTGACATAATTGGAGGTGATGGAGGTTGGTATCTCCCTCATTTTCCGCTCTTAATGTTTTTGTTAATTCTTACTTTTACTCCATGATTTATTTTCAGTTCTTGTTATTAAATTAATTTAAACAAGGATGATTGTTTACTGTAAGAAAGCAAAATTGTTTATGACATAACTTTTTGCAATTCCTTAAAATTCTGTGCCACTTTGATTCATAATCTCCTGAAGTTTATTCTTGGAAAGCAGCAAAGTCTCAATCTGCAAAATTACTGCAGACCTCCATTAAGCAACATATCCCTAGAAACAAAAGAAATACCTAAATGAGATAATTTTGGTCGTTTTGTAAACATTGGCCAGTAGAGATTATGAGATTCCAAACAAGGGTAATTAAACTAAACTATTGACTATATTGTCCTCATCAGTAAACCTAATTTTATATAGTATGTGTTGCATATGTTAACAAAGAATTTTGAAACTGTTAAGTAAGACAATGAAAAATAGACAGTATTAGACTGTATATTATTTAGCAAAATAATTCAGAAGACATCTATTAGTGTTAATTTCACCCCCACAAATTGTGCAAGTTGGAGAATGGAAGTAAGTATTCATTTTATTCACAAAGATATCTGGTCCTCCAGGTGGAACTTAACTGTTGTACAATAGTTTAAATCAGGTACACTGAAATCAGTTTCATGGTCTACCAAAGGCCTGAACCAAGAACAACATTTATTTCCATACATTTAACCTTCACTCATGGGCTAAAATGTAACTTGAAAATTTTCTTGAAAATGTTAGGCAAATTTCTGCATTAGGAAGAATAGAATCAAGTACCCTTGGTGTCAAATATGTCCTATATATCCATAGTTCCTTACCTGGCAGGAAGGAAGGGTAAGAACATGACACAAAATAGGTAGGCATGAAGTTCCTTGATACTGCTGATGAGGGCAGAACATGGATATTCTGCTAGTCTTCTCCACTGCAACTTACAAAAAGGCAGGAGAAGGCTACAAAAAAGGAAAGGCAGAATACCTCTGCCTTGTATCACAACTGAATCTTACTGTAAATCAGTATCATGGATTTGACATCAGGGTACTGGAGAGGATGGGAACACCCTCCCAAACTGGAGCATGGAATTCTCACATTGATTCTGAGATGTTGCTTGTATAGGTCCAGTATAAATAGATGATGTTTGCAGTACTTGTACCCTTATAACTTCCATTTCGTGTTTTCCAGCATTCTGAGTAAAAGTACAGCTCACTGGAAGAGCTTGATTTATTGTCTAACAACCTGCATGGGAAAAAGGTTTAGTTGCTCTAGCCGGGGAAAGATTTCTGTGATCAAAGGGTATGACTGGATTTCCATTGACAACTCTGTGTCCCATTCATATAATGCATTAATCATAGTTTACATAAAATTATTCCATTCCATCAGAAGATCTTATTCCTACCCAGATGGCAGAACTAATTCAGACTGCACAGTTTCAGGAAAGCAGATGGGAAGAGAGGCTCTTAAACCTCTGGAATTATCCCAAATATATCATCACACGTGGCAAAAAAATAAAAAAAACAAAAACAAAAAAACAACCCCCCAGAAAGTCAACCAATCAACCAACCAATCAACCAAAACCCCTAAAAGGTTATCTGGCAATAACCACAGAGGGCCGAAGAGAAATGAATTTAGCCACAGAATGTAAAACCATCCCAAAGTTTAAAAAAAAAAAATAAAAAAATAAAGCCCATACTTCCCTGTTTTGAACAAGTAATCATGTTTTAATAAGTTAAAAATGTTCAGGAAATGAGAGAGAATAAGGTACTTAAGCTGGTTTAGAAGATTGTTTACTCACAGAGTACAAAGCACCTTACAAACATAAGCAGTTAGTTCTAGGTTTTTTCCTGATTTTCCAGACAATTTACTAGAATGTTGGGTGAGAATATTTTGGTTCTTTTCAAATCTTAATAAAAGTCAGAATGCACTCTTCCACCCTGTTCATCTGGCACTCTGCCACCCTGTTCATCTGGTCTAGTGGCCACCCGTTAGGCAGTCTGCTGCAGAGACCATGCCTCCAAGCTGTTTGCCCCCCAGCACTCCAGGAACATTGCACTAAAAAGGACCCCCAAATCCTTGAGTTTCTACCTGGCAGGTGATTAGAGATGACCCAAGAAGCCCCAGAAACACTCACAGTACTTCACAATGAAATGTCACTCTGACCTTCTCTAAGCAAAATGTCAGAATTTTCATTACATGGAAAATTTCAAAATGTCATTTTTGTTGCAGTCCTGAATGGTACTATTTTTAATTTCCACAGGACAGGAATTATGGTGTCTCTTTAACTCTTGTCGGTATACATTCGCCTTTCTACAGGAATCTAGGCTCGATAAGTTTTTGTCTAATATTTTAGAGATTTTTTTAAATGAGAAAGAGAGTCAATCAGAAATCAAGTATGCAATTCTCAGTTTTATGCTTAAAAAGTTGTTCCACAGCTCACTCTTTATTTGTGTTCAGAATAATTTTTCAAAATTTTCATAACCCTGCCTGAGACCACAATAACTTTGTTAGCACAACTGTATGAGTTCCTGAGGAAGAAAATTCTAGTAGCATTTCAAAATTTTTCCAATCCAAAAATTTCAGGATACCAAAAAAAGTAGAACAGCACCCATTTCCTCTACTCATGATTAGAAAATGCGTTGCATCCATGACATCATTCCAGCGTTTAACAAAAACTCTGTGCTCAAACTGTGTTAAAATTTGCCTGTTTAACTGAGTAAATTAACATAAAAATGGTCATTTCTGAGACGCAAAGTTATTTAATTGGCAGATTCAAGGGGTGAAAGCAAGCTGATGAGAAGGCATAGAAAGTGATTATTTGACCGCTCTGGCCACATACATGCTATCTGTTTGATACAATCTTGTCTTGGGAGATATAGCATCTTAGACACCAGACCTGATTTAAAAGACAAGGACAGCTTAGTGCCTGAAGAATATTAATTCTTGAAAAGACTGCCACATTATCATTTGTTGGCATATCTCCAGCAGAACTCAGCTATTTTAGCATTCACAGCTCCTCCAGTTAATATTCTTTGACATCCATCCTGAACAGATGTTATTACCGAGGTTATCTGTAGTTCTGTCTTCTCTGTTGATGGAATGGGATGGTTTGGAAGCATGAGCCTTTTTAGGCAGGAGGAACTCTTGTTTTTGTTTATTCAGGCCTTAATCAGTTTTATTCCTCATCATATTCTTTCCGCATTACCTTTCTAGCTGCTGCTGGCTTACATTTTTAGTTAAAAATATAAAAGGATTGTTATGAACATCACTTTGCCCATTTTTTTTCCATCTAAATATCCGGTCTTAAGAAATGCTGTGGTGCGTTGCTGTTTTTTTTCTATCCTTCTCTGTTTAAGCTACTCCGACTCATCCCATCCAGTATCATCACTTGTACAGAGATAATAGGCAAGGGAGGGACCACATACGGCTCAAAATAGCTCTGGATGAGGTCACGTTCATGCAATAGAAGCAATAGAAGAAGAGGAATTGACAAGGAAAGGATGTGGAAGATTGCTGGGGATAGATAAAAACCCACTAGAGTGAACCTAAGAGTCCAAGGAAGTATTTTGTCACTGCTCTGATATATACCTTCTAAAGCAGAATAAGAGAAAAACCTGTATTTTTGAACTGTAACTAACAATAACATCAATCAATAACTTCTAAACCACAGAAGAGGGAGAGACAGAAGACAGTTTTGCAAAAATGTAATTGTACAGTGATGAGCCAAGTTTGCACCCATCAATCACACAAAGGCAGGAGTAAATAGCCAAATAGCTAAAAAGGCTTCTGAGTGAAAATCGTTTGCACATTCACCTGCAGCAGGTATTTGATCCACTGCAAATGTAATGCAAGCCTTTTTTACAGATTTTTTTTTATGCTTTCCTTTAAAATAAAGATGTACAAAATGTCTACATTTACAGAAAACTAGGTTCAGCAGCAAATCTATAGCTTGAATGGACTTTCAAAGAATTAAAGCATCATTTTTTACTGTAATCTGTCAAATATGTACTACTGAGGTATTTATATTTCCCTTCCTTTCTTTCTGTGCTAACAATTCAATCAACAATGAGAAAAACTAGCAGGCTTTCTCTGCCTAATCTGCTCTTTTCTATCTCCAGAGTCTCATAGGAAGCACCAGAATTTACTGTCATTTCTAGCCTTTTGGTATCACAAAAATAATGACTTTTCCCCTGTTAATTTTTGATGAGATTTTTAAGACTTGAAAATCCTCAGTAACCTTGTTTTGGCATGTATGCTTTGCAGATTTCCAGTAACTGAACACTTCTGACTGGGATTTCCCAGTACAGAGGATGCTCATGCTGTTCAGCAAATTTCCTTATTTTGTTTGTCCACTCCTAGAAGAAAAATATATTTTGATTATATAGCATTTGAGCCAGTGTCTGCTGGGTTCAGAGGGCACTGCCAGCCTTATGTCTCAGAATTTGCCTTTTCCTCACAGGGTCTATGTCAGCATTGTACATTTACTACCGAATTTAACTTATATCTTGTGTATTTTGCAGAAAGGGAAGGATTACATTAGGTTCATATTCAAGGAAATTAATTACACCTTTAATTTCTCATGAACAGATCATATGTATAGCGGGGATACTTAAGTGATAAATTAAAGCAGCTTCAACAAATGAACATGAAGTTAGAAAGACAAAAGATAAATATAAATTTGTAAAATGTGTGACTGTATCTGAGCTATATTCCCATTTCCATTTCTGAAAGAGAAATACTGATATATATGACAATCTAAAACACACCCAGTAGAAGATTTTCAGGGATCCTTTTGCTTAATTTTGAGTATTCATTTCATTCCTAGCTGTCAGGATATGTGTGTATACACCAAACACGATACAAATGTTACACTGGCTCTCATGCATTCCAGATTAATAAATAACTAATGAGAAGTAATTTTCATTAATTATGTATTATAAAACAAACACATCTTTAAAAATGTAGACAGAGCCAGTAAATAAAGCCAGTATTACAAAACCATAAATATGCTTGGCCTGTGATCAACCTTGTAACCAATCGAGTGCAAAAATTGGCCACTCAACCTGCACCTTAAAACTAACCAGAAAAGGAAAGAAAGAAAAATTCTGTGTTTTGGGTAACCCTTTTTTTTCCTCTCTGTGCTAGAAATACTACAAATAAAAAGTGGATTTTTCCTTTTGTATTTGATCTCTAAAATGGATTTTACTTTTCTTTCTCTCTTTCCCATTGTTTATGTAATACATGTTTTTTCAAACAAATTCTCTGAGAAAATATACAATATTTTCTTAAACTGAGAAATGACATTGCAACCCTGCCTTTTCAAATCCAGAAGCTGGCTTACATGTAATACTCTCTGCTTTGCTAGAAGCCCAGCAGACTCAGACACCACTGCCAGAAGTTCAGTTATACTAACATTTCATATTTGTAATCACCTGCTCCTATTTTCAGCTTTACTTTATGAGCTGCAGAATTGTTTTTGCTGCTTGCCCACATTGCACAGACAACAGCATTCAACAGCTCTTTAACACCTGCAGCTTTACCAAACTGAATTGAGAGATACCGGGCAATGTCTGTGATGTGATGTCTAGTCCATTAATATACATGCTTCTATAAGCCCTAATTACTTTTGATCAGAAACATATTATTTTTTATTGCCCGCACTGTCAGCAGTACAACACTGTGGGAGGGGGTGCCTGCAGCAACTCAGCTCCCCGCGGTGTGAGAGGGGGGAAGCTGTACCTGTCCCTGGCTTTACCCTGCATATCAAGGGCTCACAGTAAAGTAGTCCTGACACTGACCTCTCAGAGACCCAGCAGCTGAAACAGCCTTAACAAGGTATTAACACAGTAACACGCCACGTAAACTATTACCAGCTGCAGCCTGGGGTGGGAAGCTAGAGGAAGAGTGAGAGAGGAAGGGAGAAGGAGAAAGAGAGAAAGGAAAAGAGGAGAAAAAATTGGAAAAGGGGATGATTTTCAGCTAGTATTGGCATATCCTTTTAACCTCTTTTCTGAATTTACCTTGTACTTGCACAACAACGTGTCCTGAGCTAAGGGTCAGTTTATGTCTTGCCATGCCTGAACTGGTTTCTCTGTTGAGTCCTACCAAACCACACTGTGCTGCTTTAGCAACAACAAACATGCTCAAAACAACTCCAGGAAAAGTAGAGTTTATTTGTCTTAATTACGGGTGGCTAGCAGCCTGCTGAGCAAAGCCAGAGAGCAGCAAGTAGAAATATGCACAGTCCCATTGCATTTTATGATCTAGTACATTGAATACTATGCTTCCAGTGCAATCCAAAACTACAGGTGGTCTACCTGCAATATATTCATTAAGATAGATTTACTTCACTGGTGATTCTGCCTTTGGGGCTCTTTGGGCTACAACACTGCACTGATCAGAAACAGTTTAAAATATGGAACCTCAATGTTATTTTTCATTCAGCTGAGCACATGTATTATTTGCCATGCAGCAGTGCTTAACATGGGGTTGTTGCTACAGTGCCCAAAAACATAGTTCAATGGTAGACTGCCTGTCACAGCTGTACCACTGAACTTCAAGAACAACCCATCCAGAAGCTCTAGCTGCTTGAATAGTGACACAAGATGTTACCAGGATTCAAAAAGTTAATATTTCAATGGTTTATAAAAGTTGACATTTAAATGGTTTATAAAAGTATCAAGAGCAACTGTAATAAACATCAAGGGACAGAGTCCTGGATAGACAAAAAGCCTTGGGTTTCAGGACCGAAGCTCAACACTGTTTAGGCCTGAGGGGGCATTTTATTCCCCACTGTAGCTTGTACCCTGATACAGCTGATTCTAGTTTCTGGTTGGTCCAGTATCTCCACCCTAACAAAGGCTCTTCTGACCCACTCTGGCAATGCCAAAAACACTCCTCCTTTGAGATAAAAACATTTACATGAATAACAAGTAGCTGAATAGCTGCAATGCTTTTTATCAAGAGGTATGGCACCCATTAAGTCTTCAAACAGGACGGGAATGGAGCTCTATCATTATGTGTTGCAACTCATTCATTCACCCTAAGAGCACAGCTGAATTATCTGTATGCATTATCTTTCATTGTCTGATCGGTTGTCTGGGGGTGGGCAAAACCCATGCCTTGTGCTAGAGGCTAATCAGCAATCCCAATTAATAAAGAAAAAATAGCTAACATTAAAATTTCATTAGAGCCCATAGCCATAAAATATGAACAAAATTTAATATCGATAAATATATATTATTATGTGAAAATATTATGTGAAGTTATAAATAAGCAAATATTTGTGGTATTGGAGCAATGATGGTCTAAATAGAAGACAGTATAGGTTTTAGGGGAATTTGGCCAAATTATTTGGTGCAGTTAGAAACAATGTGCAATTTTTAAGGCTTGAACTGTCTCTATCAGACATTATAAGAAACAGTAAAATCCATGCTGGGTAGATGTTAGAAATAATTTTTATTAATTTAGACTAGTGTTTATAACATTGGTTACTCAGCTTGAAAGAAATCTAGTTAGCCCTCCCTGCATAAAAAGATGTTAGCAAGGGAGAAGTTCATTGTATATGTAAGCATCCGTAAAGTCAAGCTTTTTATTTACTCACATAGTTAATTTCCATTTGAGTTTGACATTTCATGCTTCGAAGTTTAGGTCTTTTGAAGATACTTCGCATGTCTTAAACGAGGGTCAGAACTGAGCAATCAGTTCTGGATGAGTAGTATGAAACATTTTGAAGAAGTTTTTTCACTTATAACTGGGTATCTCTGCCCCTATCACATGTGTTTCATATGTTCACTCTAATGCCTACTAATTTTTCAGTTTCAACCACTTAAAGTGAATGAAACATTTGTGCATACATGATGTATGTTCCTGTATAGACTCCATGGTTATCAATTAAGAATGATTAAGTTTTTGAGAGAAAAATGGAAATGAGCAAGCTAATGAGTGAGGGAGACCGAATTCACAGTTTGGGTTGTAAGACATTATTTTACTAGAAACCACAATTCTGCAGACAAAATCAAATCTGACTGCAGTGGCAGAAATGTTGGCCAGGAAGTGGACTGTCATGGTTCGTCCTTTACCCGTCCCTTTTCCCTGAACTGATGAGAAAAATTAAAGAGTCAAAAAGTGCACTTTTTTCATGGATGGAGAGAATTCAGCTGATCGAGACAGAAGAAAGGAACAAAATTGATTAGGAAAAATAATGAGAAAAGATGACATTCAAAGTGAACACATAACAGGAACATCATAGGAAAGGAAAAGTGAAGTGGGAGGAAGAGAAAGGGTGATAGTAGTTGGATGAACCATGCAAAAAAGGTGGGCAGAGTAAAATGTTTAACATAATGGAGTGAAGAGGAACATGATAGAAAAGACAATATGACTGAAAAAACAAAGTGTAAAGGTCGTATGTAGAAACAAAACATGGAGGAAAAAATAAATAGTTAGGAAGAAAACTAGAAAAGAGTGAAGAGTTTTTTTACAAAAACACTTAGAATGTGCATAAACAGTGAATGAAAGTGAGTTTCAATAATGGTAAGTATATAGAGGAGAGGTATGTGAAGGCATGGGAAGTGAAAGGCAGAGAATATATATAAAAATATGAATTAAATAAATAGGCTGACATCAGCTTGTTTTACTTTCGGGAAAAAAATGTAGATTAAATTTAAAAATTAGCAAAGCCCCAAGTCTTCTATTTGACTGTATTAAACAAAACAGCAAATAATCACACGAGTATCCCATAATCTGTAGTTTTGACTTTACCTAAGCAAGCTCTGTAAAAGGCTTCAAGACCTAAAAACCCAGTATCTTACAATTGTAATCGCAAAGGTTCTTTCTACAGTAAGGCTGTTTTTGTTTCGTTTTCCATGTCCTGGAATTCATCAATTCCAAGAGAGAAAGATACACCGCACCTCCACGTTACTTGCAGGCAGCGCCGGCATCTCAGACCCCGTTCGGGCTGCGCGTCGCTCTGGAGGCGGGGGACCCTCGGGACGATGTTCCCTGCTTGCTCCGCTCCGCCACGTCCCCGGTCCTGTAGTGACATCCAGCGTCCAGGCTCGGCAGAGCCGCATCGCGAGCAGCCCCTGCTCCTCCTCCCTGCCATCCTCACCGAACTCCATAGTCGGATACAGCCAAGCGTCATTTTCCTCCTTGGAATAAGGTACAACAGGATGCCAGGGACGTTCGGGATAAAGCTTTATATAAAACTGGCATAGGTGGTGCACCAGAGGTAAAAAGCAATTTATAAAATAGCATCAGAAGAACAAAGAGAAATTCCTTTGAGTAACTAATCAGAAAAAGGGCAAAATTTATGGACTGTAAATTCATAGGCAAAAGACCTAACTTCTTCCCTTTTTTGAGTTTTCTTTTAAACCTTTGGAATATAAGCGGCACTGATTTTAGTGAAAATTGCAGAATTTCTTTCTATCTTTCTTTCTCTTTCTTTCTTTCTTTCTTTCTTTCTTTCTTTCTTTCTTTCTTTCTTTCTTTCTTTCTTTCTTTCTTTCCTTCTTTCTTTCTTTCTTTCTTTCTTTGTTTCTTTCTTTCTTTCTTTCTTTCTTTCCTTCTTTCTTTCTTTCTTTCTTTCTTTCTTTCCTTCTTTCTTTCTTTCTTTCTTTCCTTCTTTCCTTCTTTCCTTCTTTCCTTCTTTCTTTCTTTCTTTCTTTCTTTCTTTCTTTCTTTCTTTCTTTCTTTCTTTCTTTCTTTCCTTCTTTCTTTCTTTCTTTCTTTCTTTCTTTCTTTCTTTTTCTTTTGTGATTCTACATAAAATCATAGAATCATAGACTCATACATTTGTGTTGGAAGGGACCTTAAAGAGCATCACACCATGGGCAGGGAATAAAATCATACAATCATCAGGAAAAGGAGAATTGAAGAAATAGCCTCATGAGAGTCCATTACAAAAAGATACACTTTTTTTTCATCTTCTTTTTCTTTATTTTTTTTTAACATCAGAAATTTCTTTTTTAAGTGGTAAGTGGTCATGTGGTGAATGTGCTGTATAAATCCAAAATGCTCTGGTTGGAATAGACAAAGTATAGGCAAATCACCAGATTGCTCAAAACCCCTTTATTCTTGCTACAGGATCACAAATACCTCTATTATAGCCTTCCAAAAATAGGCCTATAACAACCTAGAAGAAAGTTTATGACAAACAAGCTTTTAGAACAATCACATTGTATAGGAGGAAAAGAAAACTTCTACGAAACAAGACAGCTTTCCAGCCTCCTACTCTTCTTACAGGAAATGCTAGCCCTCTAAAGCTACTTGCAAAAATAAAAATTTCTGGAGGTGTGGTTGTCATTTTAAAATTTTATGGCTCCTATGAGAAATTTGAATATTACTCTGGTACTCTGTACCACATAGCCCAGTACATTTGATTATAAGGTGCTCTTATTTTTTTGCCTTTTTATGCAGTGTGTATCTGTGCGCATCTACTGGATACTGAGGAATGAAAGAAGCCTGCAAGAGAGAAGCTAACTTTCAGCTAGAGTTTCCATGGATTTAGGCTGATGAGGTACCTTAAAGAAGGCCTAAATAATCTGCCACAATTCACAAACTCTTAGTTTTTCAAGATGACGGCTACCCAGCTCTTCTGTGATTAGCAGACGCCATTTGCAAGGGCTCTATTCATTCAAAACAATCTGCAACCTTTGATGTCAAAGAAGCTGTGGAGTGCCTGACTGCAAGCTACAGAGGGTCACAGATCTCTGCTCTGCACACAGCCTTATCTATTCATCAGAAAATCATCCAGGCCATGGAAACTTCTTCATTTTCACTGCACAGGCCTCAGAAAGCCAAATGGCATGGGAAATTTAATGTAAGTCAATCTCACATTCCCTGACCATGAATGTGAAAAAAATGAATCCTCTGCAGCTAAATACTTTTGTAGTCATTTGGTATAAAAGGCAATGGTCTGTCACTTATATCCTATGCTAAACCAGTAATGAAATCTTGAAAGAGGAGGCGGGGGGGTAGAGGGGGCAGGAGTTTCACTGTCACAGTGAAGCCAAAATTAGGCCATTGCTTTACTACTCCAAAGCAATTTGGGAGTCAGCATAATTGAATGCACAGCGTTATTCCCAGTAGCACAGGACGCAAGCAGACCTTGAGAAGTCAGGTGTAATGGCAGATGTTTTCAGTGACATCTGCAGAGCTTTTGCCCTTGCTTCTTTTTATGCATTTCCACCACTGACTGGAGTTCTGCAGCAATATTTAATATTTGGTAATCTGGTCTCACTCCCCAAACTTTGTCATAATAACATTAAAAGAAAGTGAAGCCTCCCGGGTCTCCATCAGACATACACAACCAACACTTGTTTAAGAAGCCTCTTCTTGCTTTACAAGCTCCTTGGGGCAGAGAGTTCAGGAAATGGGAGAACTAAAGAACCACAGAAGGTTTTGGGTTGGAAGGGACCTTAAAGATCATCTTGTTCCAACCTGCCTGCCAAGAGCAGAGACATCTTTCACTAGACCAGGTTGCCCCATCCAACCTGGCCTTGAACACTTTCAGGGATGGGGCATCCACTGCTTCTCTGGCCAACTGGTGCCAGTGCCACCCTCACAGTGAAGAATTTCTTCCCAGTATCTGACATAAACTTGCTGTCAGTCAGTTTGAAACAATCACCCTTGTCCTATCACTACATGCCCTTTCCAAAATTCCCATTCCAGCTCTCTTGTAGCATCTTTAGGTACTGGAAGGGTCTCTAAGATCTCCTTGAAGCCTTCTTTTCTCCAGGCTTAACAACTCTCTCAGGCTGACTCTGTAGCATGACTCCAGCCTTCTAAGCATCCTCATGGCCTCCTCTGAACTCCCTCTGGAGAAATGAGACAGGTGACAAATGCGAGTGTTACAGAGGTCTTCCAGTCACAAATATCGATAGTAAATACAATAACAATATAAGAAAAATAATCTATCAGCAGTAGGAAATAGAGCACATGAACTGTGATGAGATTCTGTGACTGCTGCTTCATAAAGCACACAAGTTATGACTGTCCTTAGCGTTCATGACACAAATTATCTCTATAAATGATCATCAACATCAGAAGGAAATGTGATCTTGTAAATACTATGTACTTTATAATCTAAGGAATAAATATACTGAGAATGTACTCTATGAAAAATAATGTAATTTCATCCTTTTAATTTAAAAAAGAGCAAAGGTTTGTTGCTGTTATGAAATATGGGAGGTTAACTTCTGACAAAAAATCTAAATATTTTTAAAAATTCACAAAGATCAGAAACATTTATCAGAAGAGTTCACGTTTCTGATAAATATTTAAGTGTGCAAGGCAGAACCACTGAGAACAGTAAATACTTTATAGCTGGCACTTTGTCAAAACTATAAGTGGTTCTGCCTTTGAATTTTACATCATCACTAAATTTACAGTCATTTTATAAGTGGTGCAAGACAAGAATTACTTCTTTCTAAATCTAAACCAAGTAATAAATCTAACATCAGGATTCCTCTTATTGTCCGTTATCATCCGATGACAATGCCTTTTACCTTCATTGTCTTGACAGAAATATGATATGTAAAATCATAATGTCACATCACTCATCATGATTTAACACTAGCCAGCCCATACCATTTTAATCAATCAACATTGTCGCTTTTTAGTGTAATGATTTTCTGGTGGATTCCTTGTGTTTAATATGATATATACGTCTTATCAGCAGTTGATTTACTATTTCATTTCAGAGTCTAACAGCTCAGAAGGCCATTCTTGCCTTCTTCAGACACCACTGGAATTAGAAAACAAGCATTGTTTCAGGTACTACTTAAGAACTAATTGTGGAAATCAACTGGAAGGTATGAAATTACTTTTACCACAAGCTAAATATGCTTGGGGAAAAGACAGACAGGTAAATGCTGTGAAACAAAAGAACTAAAGAGTACAGCACAAGCAGGAGCAGTTTTTTTGTCTTCAGTGTACCGAAATGGACACAAGCGTCCCTAATTGGACAATGTGATTGCTGAGCTCTACGGTTTTCTTTTAAAACACTCTGAACTGTGCAGAATGTTTCTCTGAGGAAAGGAGCTCTTTCCATTATGTTTTTATGCATATTTTATAGTCTTTTTATTTATTATTCACAGAAGACTACTGCATTTATTTCTTAGACAATTTCAAGAAAAACATTTTTTTCTTGTAAAGCTCACTCAAACACTACCCAATATATGACTGGAATAACCCACCTACATTTGAACACATCTTTACATTAGGCTGTAGCAAAGCACAGATGTTTAGAGCTGTCAAAGAATACTAAAGCAAGTTTAACAGGAAAATTTTGCTTTTACATTCTATTGCAGAATACTGGGAAGACTATACACTCATGTATGGAAAAATATACCTGTTCAGGTAACAAAGGAATGGGTGGAAATTGTTATATTTCAGGGTAACAAGTTCCTTTTAAGAGTCCTCAGTAAGTTAATGTTTGACAATGTATAAGATGTAAAATTTCAAGTGGCAAAATCACTCTAAACTCAATAAATATAGCACTTTTCATTCTTCAGGACCAATTAGCCCTCTCTTAGTGACACATAAAGAAACAAAGGTAAGAGAAATGGTGAGACAAATAGTGTTCACGAGGGAAAGTGACATTTAAGTTGCATCACAGATCATGCAGCTAACTGAGAAGACATGAAGGCTCTTTCATCAGTTTATAAATGGGTAAATTCTCAATATTCTACTGAAGATCAGAGAAATTGAAACATCATTTATTTTCCTGTGAAAGAGCAAAAATATTTAGGAAATATTTTTTACCATAAAGCTCATTTTCTTCACAATAAGAAAGCAAGTAAAATGCCCTTTTCAGTGTACATTTACCTGTTTCATAAATTCTTCTTTCTTCTAAACATATAATGTAAGTTACTCAGTTTAGGACATTGCACCTTTTTAGAACAGTAACTAAAAAAAAATAGTGAGATCTGCCAGTAAAGTCCCAGCTATGTCTTTCTGGGCAATGTTGAAATCTGGTTTACTTTTACAGTAAATCTCTACTTTTACAGTGTCCAGAGACAACTGAATTCCTTCATAATCCCTACTTTTTTTGTTTTTAATTATTCTCTTTATAAGGAATCAAAACCAATGGGAAAAAAACAAGTTACAAATTACCAAGATCATTTTCCCAAGTACAGGAAAAATGTACTGAGAACTTTTAAGGTCTTAGTCCAGCTTTCTTTTGGGAAAACATGTCTTGTCTTCCGACATGAAGAGACATTCATCATGCATTAAATACCATCATGTTTTGCCTTTTTTATTTTACTATGCTTAAAATACTCCATATCAATGGTATGTTTTCCATCTGTCTAAGTTCTTTCTCTGGCCCCCAGGAATAACCATCTAGTCCTTTTTCCTTCAGTCTCCAAGTTCCCTGCAAATCTAGTAGTGGAAAGAAACTCATCTGTGGTGTCAAAGTGGCCTTCTCATATCACAGACTTGGTTCTTACATGCTGGACATAAGCAACACAGAAAAAGAACTGCAAGAATCTTGATTAAACTCTCATAAATACAAATTCCCCTTGTCCTTATGTATTTTACACCTCTTCCAACAAAGTCTCAAGAAGGGAGAGGGAAGGCATATTCAGCTGCAAAATGGCTTAGCTGTTGGAACTTTGGGAGATGTGGGAGTAAAAGGAATGATAAGTCAAATAGGAAGACAACAATAGGAAATACTCAGAAAATAATGGGAAATTAAGTAAATTTAACTGCAAATCTTGATTTTTTTCCTTCTGGTCAAGCATTCAGTCAAGCCATAATTAATAGCTGCTGCATGCAAGTACAATTCGTACCCAGATGCCCCTGAGTGTAGGGTATTCCTGTGAAGAACACCCTGACCTCCAGCACAGTGTGACCCTTCACGGTCACTAGATATTGCTATTTGATGCTGATATACCTTGTCCAATCACCTACGGAAAAGCAGATTTGGAAAATATTACGAGCTATAACATAAGCAAGCCTGTGAAGTAACTCCTTCACGAATTCTTGGTTTTTCTTGTCCTTTTCGAATGACAATATTTCACAGTAGTATTTCACACTTTACTGCATACACAGATTATACTTTTAGCTACCCATCACACAGAAAGAGAAAAAACAGAGTCAGCTTAAGAGGGATATTTTTATATGATCAGGTTATTCTCTAATCTTCTGTAGTAGAGTTCCTTATCTTCTCCAAAGTCTTTAGCCCACCTGTAGTCTCAGTCATGACAGAAGTCTGATCTGGTACAGGAATTCCTACCATAAAGAGCACGTTGCCATACCTCAGACATAATTACTAGACCTGACTTGGGAATGCAGAAGCCAGTCACTTCTCCCTTGACCCTAAGGATAAATCTACTGTCGTAACACTCACCATTTTCTCCAGAAAGAGGTCTACTGCAAATTTTTAATTAAAATATTTCAGAACTAAAGAAGGTTCTGGAAACACCTACCCCACAGCTCAATACATTGCAATTAGTCTGTAGGACTCAGATCTAAATACACCCACGATGCAATTCAGTACAATACTATCAGTCTGTAGAGGACACACTCCCACATCACAATTTCCAAAATACCTTCTGTTTAAAGAGGAGAAGACACTATATGTCATATCCAAGCTTTCACTAATTTTATGCAAGGCATGGTTTCAACTCTGTAGTTTGTTGCGATAATTTAACACTGTTCTTCTTTGTTATTACCACATTGTTATGCTCTTCATTTTTTAAGTTATTACTCTTCATTGTACGTTCCTCTGGAAATACCTGCTTTGGAAAGCAGTAAATTAGTTTGGCCTAATTTGTACACACCTTGCAGAGCCTTGTGCAGGCATAACCCCTTGGAACAAAAAATATACATTAGGAAAAATATAGCAGATTATTTTCTCAGCAAGTGGATTTTATTACAATTTTTAAAAAAAGGCAGTAGATTTGAATTTCATTTTAATAAACCTTTGGCTCTTTGTCCTTATGAAGAGCTCAAATGAGATTAGTCTCTCTACCTTTTTTCTCTAATTGTTTGATCCAAGGGTTTTTCTTACACGGTACATAACAAAAGCACTTAAAAATCACTAATATAATTAAAAGTGTTAGGGTTAGATACAGCTGACAATCCATTCACAAGCTCTCATACTCATATTGGTGGAAAAATAGGATTTTTAAATAACTTGTTAGATCCATTTCTTTCACTCATAAAAAACCCAGATTGCATTCTGTTTTATCTCTGGCAAGCACAGAGATTCCCTCTTGCTGTCTGAATTCCATTATACCATCTTAAGTATTAAAAGACAAAACTATAGTAACTAAATTTAAAATTCTGTCACTGTTTTTAAAATAAAATTAGAGCAGTCATGTAACTCTCTTTCCAGAGTATCAGTTTAGAGGTGAAGGAGCACTGTCCCTTGGAAGATTGATCTTGTTGTCCATTGTTTTTGAAAATATTTTGCTAAATAGTGTTTTGACTTTCTGGCTTTGTTCAGATCCTCCAAATCAAGACCAGGTTTAGATTCCTGCAAATAAAAAATGAAGGTCATTTAACAGTCCAGTGATAGGAAAAAAAAACCTGAGACTCTTTTTCCCTAAACCCATTGTTCCAGCTGTCATACAACATCTGCAGACCAGGTGATAGCTTCAGGATTAACCTGGAAAAATTTAGATGAGTATGCAACACTACTTTATATAATAACATTCTACAGGGCAGATCACTCATTGAATATCCAGGGCTCAGCAAATCCGCAAGTAAAAATTACTACTAACAGAAAACAGTTTTCCATGCAAAGCACTTCAGCTCACACAAATCAAGTGACACCAAGAGGGTTTCATCTGCTTAGCCAAGATCGGGTTGATAACCATGACAGGCTGATATTGGTTTTCAATGCATTCTTCCCTGATAAAATTGAACTGCTAGAAACAGTTTGCCTTATACTAGATTACATCCAGTACAGTTGCTAAGGTCATTATTTCTTTCTACCAGTTTCCTTTATAGCCACCAGAAAGTCACCTTTTATGAACAAATAAAGTTGAATCTCTTTCTTTCTTTCTAGAGAAAGGGTTTCAGGCCTGAATGGAAAGATCAAGTTTGGGTCTGGCCGATTAGACTTGGCTTGACAGTTATAACCATACTTAGACTGAATTNAGTATCAGGCCAGTGTCCTTTGGCCCTAAATATTCGGGAATTCCATCTGCAAAGCACACATCACAGTTTCAGGTTTGGGACTTGTTTGTGATAAACAGACAGTTAAAGCAACAGACAAAATAACCAGATTATTCTAATTCAGAAGCAGTTTTAATGGGATGAATTTTGATAGGAATAAAAACACCTTTATTCATACCCATAAAGAACACAGAATGTGATCCTTAGAAGAATACCCTTTCAGAAACAAAAAAGATGAAAAAGTTCAAATTTATAGCTCAGCTTTAAAGCACACAGAATATGCAAGTTCATGACCCATATCCCAGCAAATGCAACTCCCGTTTCTTTAGACAACATAACAATAATATTTCTTCAAGAGTCCACAGGCTAGAAGACATTTCCAAAAAGGGAATAAAGCCACAGCCTCACATGTTACATGACTTAGCCATCCATGTCTCTAAAAAGACATGAATCCCACAAAATTAAATCATAAGTAATCTTATCAGTGCAGAAACAAAACGTTCTCATATGCCTTTCATTCTTAAAAAAGTGAAAACAAACTTGGAATTGACAGCTAATAAAGCATCACATAAACTCTGCAAATACCTAAAATAATATAAGGCTGGCGGATATATTGCAGGCAACTATAGTTGTCCCTCAGGCTGTCTTTCTGCAAATACAGTACAGTATCTTACAACATCTTACACTAAAAATACCTTGATTTTCTTTGCTTACACTAAACAAAATTAAGTAGTGGACACTGACTGGTTTGTACATATGCCACAGTACTGTTTCCATGGTATGATATCCATCAGGCACTTCTAAGTGTATTGCCTTTAGCAAATTAGGAGTTTCTTATTGAATTATGGTGCAACTGCTCTTCTCCCTGTGCTCAGCTCAAAACAGCACAGAAGCATGAATGAAACACTGAACTCACCAACAGACATCACTCCAGCAGAAAGCACCTCCTTAAGCATAAAATCAAGCTATTACTAACTTATTATTACTTGACTGGTTTTTTTAAACATTTGTAACTCATTCAGAATGTATTTTGAAGAAAAGTGGCATGACAGATACAGTATACAAGTATGCAAAGCACAAACCTTTATGAAATATTTTATTTCCTTGCTACAAACCACTTCAGAAAACATTGGTCAGGGATACAGAAGTAAATACAAAACATTTCAAAAAGCTTTAAAAAGCTTTAAAAAGCTGGGCACCTAACAGATAGTACTTTGCTTTCAGGTTTTATTAAGGTATCAATAGAAAGTAGAGAGGAAAAAGAGAAGCTTCACTTGTCTGGGGAACACCATGAATACACAGAATTAATTTCCTCCAAGCATAATTAACTTATGCTTGACATAGATGTTGAAAAACTGAGACATCCTCCCGTAAATTTTATCCTGTAAATAATGGAACTAGGTCCTCTCAAAAAAACAAAACAAAACAAAACAAAACAAAACAAAACAAAACAAACAAACAAACAAAAAAAAAAAAAAAAAAAAAAAAAAAAAAAAAAAAAAAAAAAAAAAAAAAAAAAAAAAAAAAAAAAAAAAAAAAAAAAAAAAAAAAAAAAACCAAAACAGCTCCATTAACTCCACTGTCAAAAATTCACAGGAAGATTTCACAGAATTACATTGATATTTTCCATTATACATTTGCCTGTGATTACATTAAACAAATCTTACATATTTGCTCAAATTTGTTAAAAATGGGTACGGAAATACTCATAGCAAGAGATAAAGAATTAATTCTGGTGCAAGCCATTAGAGGTATCAAAGGATAACTTTAGTGTGGCTATCTTCTTCTGATGGTAAGCTATGACATTCAAGCAGGAATTGTGAATTCAAGTATTTTCACATAACTTATGAATTCAACATAGTCAGCATTTATTACCTTCCCTGAGTTACTCATGTTTGGCAGAAGGCACCACCAACATTAATATGAGAAGTTGGGAATCTGAAAGATTGATGTTTATCCAAAACAAAGTCACAAGTACTTTAATTAGGTAGGGGACAATAAAGTCACATTAATTTCCATATTGGATAATGGAAAATGGCATGTTTAAAGTCATCCTGTGCTAAGGTATCGTGATCAGGAACTGAGAAACATGGCGGAAAAACATGGACATAAGGAAGGTGACCTCAATCTATACACTGTCACCACTATAATACTACTTCATGTTTGAAACCAATAAAAGAAAGAGATTCTTTAGCCTAATACCCATGCTATGTTGCGAAAGTTTAAGGAAATTATCATATTCCCTTGATTCTTCTTGAAAAAGTATAAAGCTGCTGCTACAGGAATCAGTTTCTATTGCCACCTCTTTTTCTGTAACCAACCCTGCCTTTCCCAGCTATCTAATGCACCTCATGGGTCCTGTATCTCCAAGAAGATCCCCAGACAATGGCATGAAATGTGACAGATATATTGCATTCAGGGCAATCAGTGGGTCCTACAAGAGCTCAGTACAGCTCCCAAAGTTATACACTGTGCTGACACAATAAGGAAAGGAAAGTTTAAAAATAATTCTCTTTCTTAACTTCTTGTCAAAACCGTCCTTTTCGATTATATTGGAGGGTTTGAAAAACCATGTTTCTGTTAAAAGCATAGTTGAATCTTTCTATTGAAAACAAAGCCACAGTATTTTCCATATTGCCTGAGTATCTGACAAAATCAAAGGTACAGCCTATCTGTTGCCACAGACTGTAGTCAGTCCCTTTCTCCTTTCCAAATGAGCTAGTGATGTGACACTTGATAGAAATACACCATCAAGGAGTGCATTTGAGGATTCTTTTCTGAAATGCTAGCTATAAGATGCTTTTTTTTTTTTTGCTTTTCTGACAATGTACATGAAACATCTTGTAATATGATAAACTCTTACCACTGACAAACCAATGAAAAGCAACAAATACTCAAAGTAATTCTTCATACTCATCCTTTTTTTGTGTGTGTGTAAAACATCTATTAGTTTAATATAAAAAGGACTGGACTCTGTTTTTTCATAGTCAAAATGTTCACACAACTAAAAATTTGGCAACATGAAAACAGAAAATAATCTAAGCTTGTGTGCTGCAATCTTCCAAGCTGTGACCAATGTAATTCTGTCAGCCTGGATTAATGGTGAACTGTGGAAAAATCAGTGGCCAGAGCAGCTGAAGAGGCAATGGCAATTTCTGTCAGCAGTCTTTAGCAATACTCATTGCTGACTAGACACAGTTTCTTCTAAAGTCCATGGAAGTTTTACTAAAGATATTAGCAAACGGGTATTTGGATAACTATTGAATACTCTGGGAAATACCAGCCGAAAATGACACCATGTTGTGAAGGTCAGCAGTATGGGAAGTGTAAGCTGAGAAAGCTGAAGGTTCTGTAACAAAAATAGTGTGCCAAACGATTGTTCTAATCACATATGTTACAATCTTGACCTAACAATAATTTAAAATTGATGTTTAGAGTACAATACACTTATGCAACCAAATTTAAACCTACTGTTTTCATAGAAAGAAGAAAGCTGTATGAAAAGGTCACAGTCTAATTTCATGACCATATATTTACTCTTTATTCCCATAGAGAAAATGTCTAATTTGAAAGAGCAAGTCAATACTTACTTATAAAAGTATTTTAGTCAATACCTAATTTAGTAATATTGATTACCATTTAGACATTTACAACGTACTTTACAGCAACAACTATATGCTTGTCATACTATTCTTACCTATGCTTGTAAGCATTTGACATCAACTAAAAGCAGTAGTTCGAAATACATTTTGTTTAGCCATCCAAAAAATAGAATTTAATTAGCAAGCAATTAGAATTTAATTAGCAAGCAATTTAAACACTCAACAGTTACATATGTTTAAAGAATGCAGATTACCGTTACAAAATACATTGAACTCTAGGCTTGATTAGATATTACGAATTCTGATTTCTCATTCAGGGCTATATTACAGGAGGGGGAAATGGCCAGGGTTGGTTTTGGTGGGTTTTGGAGGGTTTTTTTTATTTTTTGGGGTTTAGTGGTTTTGTTGTTTTTTGGGTTTTTTCCCCTTCAGTGGCAAGGGACATTTGTCTCTTTAATGCCAAACTTTAAAAAAATTACAAAGATTCATTCAATTAAAAGGGCCCTTTAGTGTCTCATTTTAAATTACTGGCATCATGCCATATGAAACTCACCTGTAATTCATTATGTTCTGTGGTGGGTATTCAGAAATCTAAGATCATAAACTCAGCTTAGTCAATGAAGGTGAACGTTCATGCAAGTATGACACCTTCAGGTTGCATTTTTTCTCTGAATTTGTGTCTCTATTGTGTCAATATTGGGTTGTATACTGTTCATGAACCCTTGACAAACCAATCTAATGAAGAAATAAAGATACCTATGAGAATAGCTTTTTAATTATTAATTTTGAATACTGACCTTAAAGAGTAGGTCTTGAAACAGTAGCTTGAAATACTATCATACTAGAAGTCTACATAGTCATGTATCTGTCCTCTTCCTTTTAATTATTCAGCCTCTTTTGAGCTCTATTGAGCCTATCTTAAGTATTCAAGTTGGGTCTTCCCAGTAGGCGGAAAACACACATATATTTTTCTTTAAAAAAATAGGGACCTCTGCTCCCATAAAATTGCAGAATTACAAATAAGCCCAAAGACAAGGTTTGGGAGAATATGGTGTGCATAGAGGAAGGAAGAGAGAAGGGAACATCTGATTAAAAAGCTGAAGGCAGTCTTTCAATTTACTTTACCTCAGATCTTTAACTGATGGTTTTCCTAATTCTTCCTGAGTTAGAGATCTAAAAATGTGCCTTTTGTGAGTGGAACAGTCTTCATCAGACAGACCGCCAGACAGAATATGGGGAAAACAGTTTTTCCATGAAGAATGGGTTAGACAGTTAAACAAAAGCAGAAGAAAGCCATTCAAGCCTGTCATTGACTGTACTATTCTCAAAAAGAGTAAAAATTGGGGCCTGCTTGTCTGCCACTAGGCAGGAAAAAGCTCTACAGGTCAGCCTTATTCATCATTCACTTCCTCTCTAGCAAAGGAAATAAAGAATTTTCATTAGGCCCCATGGGGAGCAAAAGAATGTAATAAAAACATTGACATTAACTGCAAAGGTTAATTGAACATTTCTGCAACAGCAAAAGAGTTCAAACAAAATGCTTCTCTAGTTTTCACCAGCTATACACAAATATGTTTTATGCTATAAAATCCTCCAGAGTCACAGGCAGTCAGAGAAAATTCCACATAAATGTAGCAGGTATTTCTATTACTAGTGAACAAGTATGATTATTGAGTTTTGTGAGATACCCAAACCTTATCATGAGTTCATGAAAGGACTCTGAAATGACAAAGAGAACTGATCAAATTATTATTAAAAGTAAATAGTAAAACTGTCTGGTTTTCATCTGACAGTTAGCTCCTCTGAGCTAATCATTCTTGACTAAATGTGTGATACATATATCATACAGACAGTAGGACTAGAAGATCATTTTAAGTCCCTTCCAGCTGAATTGAACTGTTCTCTTCTGAATTGGATCACCCAGTTAAAGATCACCCAGTTCCAACCTCCTTGCCATGGGCAGGGACGCCTTTTACTAGACCAGGTGGCTGAGACCAGGCCTTGACAGTTTCACGGATGGGGCATCCACAACTTCTCTGCACAACCTGTTCCAGTGCCTCAGCACCCTCACAGTAAAGAACTTCTTCCTAATATCCAGTCTAAACCTGTCCTCTTTCAGTTTTAAGCTATTATCCCTTCTCTATCAGTTCATAAAAATTCCCTTTCCAAAATTCCCTCTCCAGCTCTCTTGGAGCCCTTTTCGGTATTGGAAGGGGCTCTAAGGTCCCCCAGAGCTTCCCCTTATCCAAGCTGAACAGCTCCAGGCCTCTCAGCTTGTCTCCATAGCAGTGCTCTAGCCCTGTGATCATCTTTGTGGCTCTCCTCTGAAGCTACACCAACTGGCTTCTCCTCTGAAGCCAGTCCTTCTTATGTTGGAGGCCCCAGAGCTCCAAGATATCCAAGTGGGATCTCCCTAGAGCAGAGCAGTGGGGCAGAACCTCCTCCCTCAGCCTACTGGCCATGCTGGTTTTGATGCAGCTTGGGACACAGAAGGCTTTCTGAGCGCACACTGCCACCTCATGTCAACATTCTCATTCACCAAAACACCCAAATCCTTCTCCTCAGAGCTGCTCTCAATCCATTGTCTGCCCAGCCCAGTGGATTGCCCTGACAGAGGACCTTGCACTTGGCCTTTTTGAACTCCATGAGGCTTTCACAGATCCACCTCTCAAGCATGTCCATGTCCCTCCGGACAGCATCCCTTCCCTCCAGCATGTGACTGCACCACAGAATGGTTTTGTCAGTAAACTTGCTGAGTGTGCACTCAATCCCACTGTCCAGGTCACCAACAAAGATGTTAAACAGGGCTGGTCCCCATACCAAGCCCTGACAACAAATGTTGGAGTGAGAGTGCCTCTGGACCCAGGCCCAGAGGAAAGCCAGAGCACAGGGATTGAATTAGAAACTTTGACTAAGCTG
>VWZT01001638.1:69080-80778 GCA_013397055.1 Pachycephala philippinensis
CTGCCCCAGCCCAGAGCAGAGCAGGACAATCCCCTCACTGCCCAGCTGGCGATGCCGTGCCTGATGCCCCCCAGGACACGCGTGGCCCTCCTGGCTGCCAGGGCACTGTTGGCTCATGTTCAACTTGCTGTGACCAGGACCTCCAGGTCCCTTTTCACGGCACTGCTTTCCAGCCTCTCATTCTATACACAGTCTATACACACAACCAGGGTTGTCTTTGTCCCAGTTTAGTGTCATTGGCAAACTTAGTATTCCTTTGTGTCCCCTGTCCAAATTGTTAAAGATGCTGAAGAGCACAGGGGTGAGGATGCAGCCCTTTTGGAGCCCCAGTAGTGACAAGTCTCCAGTCTGATGCCACCCCATTCACTATAATCCTTTGCACCCAACCTGTGAGCCAGTTGCTCACCCAATCACTTAACACTATTATTGAGCTGATATTTTATCCAGAAGGAGACTATGAGAGCAGTATCAACCCTGAGATTAGCACAGTTGGTTAGAGTATAGTACTAAAATTGCCAAGGTTATGGGTTAGATCCACAGGCCATTCACTGTAGGACTCAATGAGTCCCTTCCAGCTCAGAAGATCCTGTGATGGCAAAGACTGTGATAGATAATTCTTCTGCTCTTGTTTCAGCAAGTCAAATGCCTGTACACAGGGTACAAGAATGTCATCATGTAAGTACTGGGCCTCCAAAGGCCACAGTCATAAAAAAACAAGCTTTTTTATGAAATACATTTTTTAAAAAATACACTTCATAGAAAATATATCTATATCTTGTGAGAAGAAATTTAATGCACAGGCAGCAAATGTGAACTTTACTTGATACATTATAATGATAACAACTCAAATAATTCTAAATGCTTATTCCTGTGTATCAAGCTGGAAAGTCATATTACCAGACTCATTTTAATTATCTAAATATATCTTTATGTTTTGACATTCTACCTCATTGTCTTTCTCAGATACTTTTTTACATAGGTCCATTTGATTGCATTATATGCAGAACACAAGGAAGATTCACAAGTATTCAAACAGTTGTTTCACATAAAATACCACACACAGTTAGAAAGGAATTTATATTCTTTCAGCCATAGGTTTTTTCCCAATTATTGCTCTTATGAATTTATGTGTCTCATTATGAAGTCATTCTGATGGAATTTGGAGATTTTGGACTGTAGCCATTAGTTATTTCTTCAGAGGAGAACAACTGTGACCCAAAATTCAACTTGTAAATAATAATTTCGTTTTCAATATATATTCATTGTTTTATTTACAAGCAATGCTATTGCTTATCTATTAGCTGGTCTCCTTGAATCTGACCATTTCCAAAATAATCCTGATTGTCTAAGTTCGAATAAATCATGACAGATCCTGGAAACTTGGCAAATACATCAATGATTTCATATCTGGTATCCCACACCAACTACATATTGAGGGAACAAAAAAATTTCCATTTCTTTACCTTGCCTCGTTAGTCATCATGTGGTGATGCATGCACTACCACGTGCATGCAGTCTGCACCTCCCATGACAGCTAGAAATCCAACATTCTCATAAGATTCATTAATTACTTGTTGCAGTGATGATTATCTTGTGCAAAAGCTAATAAGATTATTATCTCTGCTGAAAAGTGTATTTATAAATCACTGTCAGTGAGAATATTAACTTACATTCTGTCAGCAGAATCTGTTGAAGCAACAGTTAATGTAGGGGGTAACCTTCAATTGTTAGAAGCACTCTGCCAACCCTAAATAAAAGGCAGCAACAGTCATTTTACCAGTTCTGTGTCCACAGGTGTTTTTCAATTAGCTGTCAGAAAAAGCTGCATACTCAAAAGTAATCTGGTAAATT
Organism: Pachycephala philippinensis; assembly: GCA_013397055.1. Taxonomy (NCBI): domain Eukaryota; kingdom Metazoa; phylum Chordata; class Aves; order Passeriformes; genus Pachycephala; species Pachycephala philippinensis. The sequence goes on from VWZT01001638.1 coordinate 70,932, forward strand.
GAGTTAGATGGATTTGATGTTTCCTTTAAAGTCATAGAACAAGTGTTTTTAGTTTAATTAGTGACCTAGAGTCTAAAGTTACTATAAAGTCAAAGGTCGCTTTTCAAGTTGCAAGTCAAAGGGGTTATAATGGATTATTATTCTCAAACTCTAAAATTTCCAACCTGTACAGCTAATTTTTACATACACTGTGTGAGTCAGGATCTGTAAGCACAATGTTCACTAAAATCAGTCAGTATCTTTGCATGCCTTCCCACAGGTTGAGTCATAGAACGTTAAGGGGTTGGAATGGACCTTAAAGAACATCTAGTTCCAATCCTGGCTGCCGTTAACAGGGACATCTCCCACTAGACCAAGTTTTTCAGAGCCCAAACCAACCTGGCTTTGAGCAACACCAGGGATGGGGCATCCGCAACCTCTCTGGGCAACCTGTTCCAGTGTCTTGTCTCCCCCACAGTAAAAGATTTCTTCCTAAAATCTAACTAAATTTTCCCTCTTTCAATTTGTACCCATTACTCCTTGTCCTATCACTACAGTTCCTGATAAAGAGTCCCTCTCCAGCTTTCCAGTAGGCCCCCTTCAGTTACTGACAGGCTGCTAGGAGGTCTCTACACAACCTTCTCTTCTCCAGGCTGAACAGCCCCAGCCTTCTTAACCTGTCTTCTTAGCGAAGATGCTCCAGTCCTCTTATCAACTTCTTGGCCCTCCTCTGGCCTTGCTCCAACAGTTCTATGTCCTCCTTCTGTTGGGACACCAGAACTGTACACCGCACTCCAGATGGGGCCCCACAAGAGCAGAGCAGGGGGGCCTCCTTCGCCCTGCTGGCCACGCTCCTTTGGGTGCAGCCCAGAACACGTTTGGCTCGCTGGGCTGCGAGCGCACGCTGTCGGCTCATGCTGAGTTTTTCATCAACCATCATCACCAAGTCTTTCTCCTCAGGGCTGCTCTCAGTCACTCTCTGCCCAGCCTGTGGGTGTGTTTGGGATTGCCCTGAGCCAGGCGTAGGACCTTGCACTTTGCTTTGTTGAACTCCATGAAATTTGCATGGGCCCACATCTCAAGCGTGTCAAGGTCCCTCTGGATGGCATCGCTTCTCTCCAGCATGTCGACTGCAACACACAGCTTGCTGTCACCAGGAAACTTGCTGAGGGTACACTCAGTATCACTGTCCCTGTCACCAACAAAGATGATGAACAGTATCAGTTGGTACCCTGCTACCAACCCCTGAGAGCCACTGCTTGTCACTGGTCTCCACATGAACAATGAGACATTGATCACAGCTCTTTGCATGCAACATTAAATCATGTGCAGATATTACATCCCTTCCAGTGAGAAGTAAATTTTACCAATTTCAAAAGTTAAAGAATTTAATCAATTCATGAAGAAGAAGAAGAAGAAGAAGAAGAAGAAGAAGAAGAAGAAGAAGAAGAAGAAGAAGAAGAAGAAGAAGAAGAAGAAAAATGAAGAAGAAGAAGAATGGTTGCAGTATCAACAAAATCCCCTCAGTTATGTTCATTATTTATATTTCTTCTTTTTAATTATTTGTTCTGTAGATTCATCTCATATCAATATGTATCAAGCTTTGCAAGCATTTCTGTTGAACTTCAACTGGTTATGGAGTTGCTTCTGCTTTTCCCTGCATAAACAAGCCCTTTCCCAATGAGTCGTGTGCAAGAGTGAGCTTAAAATGCAGTTTCTGTAACTATTCATGCATGTGACTGATACTTGCTCTTCTGAGTCTCTTTTCAGCAAGTCTCACAGCATCTGCTGAGAAAGTATAAAGATGAGTAGAGCATGTTTTAATATCTACATATTTGTTTGGAATATGAGGGGGCAGGTTTTGGTCAGAGTTTTGGGGTTTCTGTTATTTTGTGGGGTCGTGAGTGTTTTTTTACTTTTTTGCATTAATCACTGAAGTCCAGTTAAAAAGCAAGCACACAGACAGAAGGCCAGATTCTAAGAATGGTCCTAGCATGATGAACCTCCATGACACTGCTAATTTTCATCTGCTAGAGTCACAGTCCAATGTGTTTCAGCTCATAATTCATGAGTAAGACGTATGAAAGGGCTGTCAACTGGCAGTGGGTGGGGAAGGAGGGGATGCTTTCCTGGACTCCTGGAAAATTCAGCTCATGCTGAAATTCTGCAATATCAAAGTTTGAGACTATTTCTTTTCTCTTTTGTTGTTTAACTCATGTGGTTTCTTCTCAACTCTGTCATAAATTGCCTACCACTGAAGCTAGTAAAATACTGCAAAAGTCTCATATTTTAAGCTTCAACAAAATAAACTGCAATGAAAAGACTGTCAAATGAAATCTTTTTGCTCCTTTCCTGTCTGAACAACTGGACAATTCCCAAAATATTCTATCCACAGTCACCACTTAAAAGTAACCTGCCAAACACGACATTAGGTGCTTATATATACTCACTTTAAAATGCAGGTTCAAAATTCATATATCTATTATGAATACAATTAGGCTGCCTTAACTCAAACAATGGAAAACTTTAAATAAAAAGTTTTTTAACAACATGAGTGTTGGGAAGAAGACATTAAAAATGGAAGATTGATGAGGAGAAAGGAAATAAGTTTTTTAGAATTGCTTTTGCTCAAAGACCAACCTTGAACCTCAGAGATGCTAAAAATACTCAGTGTGGAAATTTCATGTATTTGTGTATTCTTTGGGTTGTTTTCTGTCTTCTGAAAAAAATGGAATTCTGTCAAAGAAGATAACAGGAAGTTGTTAAAAACATTTTTCCCATAGGCTTGGGCCTCCTTCTAGGGGTGGAAGAGAGATAAGAAGCTTGGAGATTGTAAAACATAGCCATATGAAGGATTGTGCCTGCACCAGGCCTTTTTGATATGTGAGGACAGGAACTGCCTGGGTGCTTTTTGCCCCTGCTAAGATGGAATAAGCTTAGCAGTGTATGTGTCCCTGTTCCGCCAGCATGGTGATGGAATAAATCTACTCTTCATCCTTCAGCTGTGGATTTTGGCCATCTTGGTTACCTGCATACGTTTCAATTCACACAAAAACATATTTGAATCTCTACGTTATTGCGGAGTTACTGCTTTTTCTCCTTAAAATGAAATAATATATGCTCATAAATATATGTATAATCTTTTATCGAGTATACTTAACATTTTTTACCATTAACACTCATTTAATTCCTACATAACATTAAAAGGAAAAGACAAAAAGTAAGCTTTCCTCATGATTCCCACAACAATTTACTAAAATACCCTCTCCACCAATTTTGAGAGAGAATATTTTTGTTTGAAAATTAAGGAATAGGTTACTTAATTCCTTTTTTATTCCATCTGATAGTAGTATGGGTGGTTTACATGGCTTTTCATAAGATAACTGATTTTTATTAACACAATATCATATCAAAATCTATCTGTGCATTTAGTGACAATTTCAGGTTAAAGAAAGAAATACTCAGTATGATAAGTGGCAATAACCACCATCAAAAATAAAAGAGTGATTTATAGACCCTACATTTAATATTCTTGTGGCACTTAATTCAGTCATCAGTATTCAAATCCATTGACATCTGTGGGAGCTCAGAGTGCTCAGCAACTTGCATAAGTACCCAATAAATTGCTAGATTGAGATTTAATCCTACAGACAGTGCTATGGGTGAGAGGAAAATCTAATTACAGTGAGATGTTTTTTCATGTTTATTTACCATATGAGTTCAAAGCAAGATTGCACCATTGATCTCAAACTATAATACAATCAAATTCAAGAAGGAACTACAAGTTGCCTTGTAGGTCTGATCTTCTGAAAGCCTTTTATGAATTATGAGTCAAGAAGAGATAATGAACACTTACACACCCCTAAGCGATTAAAAAGACATTTTGCAAAATAAACTTGCATAACTGTGATTAGTGAGATCATTGTTGCAGCCACTAGTTGAATGAAGGAATGGAACTGGCTGCTGATGGCTGAATTTCCACGACTCACAGGTCTGACACTGTGTCCATGCCTGGTTATACTCTGTAATACAAATTCAACCCAGGAGCTTCATGGTGCTTTAGCAGCAAGTTTTCCATATGGTTTCACAGGCTGGGTCCCACCAAACTGAGTCAGGAGTTGTGTAAGGCTCATCTCACCTGGAAGTTGTCTTTTGCAACAGTAAAAATAAGAGCACTTTATTGTTGAGTAAAACAGACGTATAATGATGGTCCCAGTTGTGTGTGCAGAAATTAAGCCTGCTCTTAAGACTTTTAGCCACTTCACTGAAAGGAAGCTTCCAGCGGAATGTGAAGCAACTTGTCTTGGCACAGCCTGATTTTCAAAGAATACAAACATCTGGTAGTTTGCCTGAGATAACAGAAGTTCACATTTACTGTAATAAATGAACTAGACACAAATATAGACGTTAAAGTACTACTAGAAGGAGCAGACTTATACATGAAATTTTTTTATTCAGTATGCAAACAGTAACAGACTGAGAGCCTGATTCAGTTGCATTCCTAACCATGTGAATACTCCTGTATTAGAAAAACTTGAAAAAAAACATAGAGATAAATATGAAGAAAGTTTTTCTTTTTACTCTACTTACTTAGTAGCAGTGCAAAATTCTCTTACTGAAACTACTACCAGAAGCTTGACTTTGAACCTTGAAAGAATAACACTTTTTGAGGAAAAAGCAGTCCAAATGGACAACAGCTTTTAAAAATAGATTTTATTTTTTAAGTTCTTGCTAGCGAGTCCAAATCCTTACGTGAGGTTGAGAGTTGTTTGTTGGTTGGGGTTTTTTTAAAATTTTCTACACATGGCTACATTTTGATTTCTTGTATAGTATTCCTAATTTTAATGGCATAAATTAAAGATGAACTATCTATGAGTAAAAATCTCCTTAGACTATAACATAGTTTTTCTTCTCAGTCTTTGAAGTATTATGTTCATAGATTCATAGCATGGTTTGGGTCAAAAGGGACCTTAGAGATCATTTAGTTAGTTCCAACCTTCCCTGCCATGGGCAGGGACACTTTCCACTAGACCAGGTTGCTCAAAGCCCCAGCCAAACTGGCCTTGAACACTTCCAGGGATGGAGCAGCCACATCTTCTCTGGGCAACCTCTGCCAGTTGATTAAGAACACAAATATTTAAAAACATTCATGTAAACCTGAGAAATAAAATTTAAATGCAAATAGAAAACAACTAGCCGAATTCCATCACTATTCAGTATAAGTCAGAGAAGAAAAACTTCTCTTTTAGGTCACAGTTTGGAAAACATCACTTTTCCTCTAAACAAGTACTATGGGATTTAACAAATTGATCTAGTTGGCTTTTAAGTTTCTTATTTTCTATGGAACAAAAAAGGTGCACTATATGCACACTAACTAGGCTGAAGTGTGTTGCACGGTGATAATCAAAATGAAGCTCCAGAAGTGATGGCCAAGGTATCAATGCTCAGTGACATCCTTCCCACACGTGGCTATGAAAAAGCACCTGAAAAAATTGGAAACCCAAGATCCCAGGTCACTGGAAGCAGCTTATATTTTTTGCAGACAGGTTTTGTCTACACTATTGGTGAGGGTTTCAGGAATCAAAATATGAATTAAACATGAAAATATGTACTCTCAACCAGCAGGGATGGCCACCAGAGATTTTGCAACCTGTTTCTCAATCCATTTCTCCTGCTTCTAAAAAGCATGAGAGTTATTGCAATGAAAGAGGCAGCAATATTTCAAAACAAATCCCTTTACAGACTTTAATCTGAGGAGAAGAGATTCAAACTCTGTCACCAGTGGTAGGAGATAATCTGGTAGGGTTGCAACGAAAAATTGCCTGAGCTGTAGATAAAAGACAAACTCCTGCTGAGGAACATTATACAAATGCTGAAGATGCTGAAAAGACGCCTGAGCTCTCTGGTAATGCAGGCTGGAGATGTGAGGTAGACACCACTGTCCTGCCGAGCAGCAAAGGAAAACAATTGCAGGATTCGATCAAGCACAGCTACAGTAAGTGCCAGTGGGGACCTTTCATCTTCAGAACTGTCAGAAAGCATGGCCGTTTGTGGAGAGTCTTCACTACAGTGATCCCTCCTTTGTTTATCAAGAGTGAGGATGACTTCAATGGGAAAGAAATACAGGGAAGAGAAGTAACAAGACGATAACTTGGTTTTTTATAAATCATCCCCTTAAAGAGTGAACTTAGCCCATGCAAATAATTCTGCAGCCAAAGCTCACAGGCTATGTCACCATCCTCTTAGTTCAGAGACATTTACCATAAGTGATAGAAAAATGAAGAGGTGTAAAACATGATGCATTTAGAGAGTTATGCTGAAAGAAGAAGCAATTTACACCTGTCTAATACAGGTAAAAGACAACTATGTATAATAAATACTCAGATAAGTAAACTCATAGGTAATATGAATTGATTAGAAAATGGAAGCAAGTGGCAAGAAATTGTATTATTAACAGTTTGATGTTCTGCCCTTTCAACCTCATGCTAGTCCATGTGCCAGAAAGACAAAAAAAATGGAAGAAAAATGTGGAAGATGTACTAACCTCTAGAAATGTCAGCAGATTCATAGCATTAAGATTTTGTGCTCCAAATAAACCCAAATAACTGTGAGTTTATTAAAAAAAAAAAAAAAAAAAAGTACTGTTGAGATAAGTTAAGGCTCAGATTTGGGGAGGGGTGAGGTTGGTAGTTAACATGTATGCTGGTGAATATGGGGAGATGTTCATTACATTTATCTTCCTAGAAGACAAATGTGTGCTGATATGTTTCATATATGGATGAAATAAAACCTTAAAAAAAAAACCAAAAGCCCGATCAAACCCCACAATTACAATGCCTGCCTACACATACTCTCATTCAACATCATAGTGCTTAGGAACGTCGTGCACTAAAATCAGTATGTATCTTCATCTTTTTTATTACTATGCCAGTAGTAATCAACAGTACCTACAGCTCCAGCAAGTGTTTCAGCTCTGTCAGAAATAGCATACAGAAGAAAAAGATATGATACTAAAATATGCATGAAATATGCATGAACATGATATAGAAAAGCTTTTATATGAATTTTTAAATCACATTCATGTACAATACTGTAAAATCCATTTAGGCTCAAACAGCTCATTGTTTCAAGTCATAGTGGGGTTGCTGTTGAAACATATTAACTCCACTTGAGCACAAACAGCCATTCTCTGGGCAGTTCATTAAAACCTACCCTTTCTTAGGCTCAAAGGGATGTCTGACTCTTTAGTTCCCATGGGAAATATTAAAAAAAACAAACAAAAAAAAATCTACAGAGGAAAATCATAGCATGTCACAACACTTAATAATAGCTACAAATGCAGTAATTTTAAATAGTTTGCATTAGCTTGATGGGATAAATATTCTGAGGTACTCAAGACCCTTAGGGAGAAGTGTCACAGTGATAAGTCCTAGTATGAAATTGCTATTTGAGTGCTGAATACCAATTATTTTTGATTTACTGTAATTTACTGTTAAACCCAGGAGTTTACCCAAAGCAATCAGTGTATGTTTTAAATGACACATCAAGGACTTGAGATGTGAAATATCCAGGAACAGCAAGAGAAAGAGAACCACCCTCAGACAATGTTCTAGTTAATTCCATCTACCATATGTAAAAAAATTATGGGGGAAATGTGAGGAAAGAAGCACTGAGAGTGACATGTACCCAGACAATTCTGCATCCAGAAAACTGCGGTTCTGCAAACTAATACAACTATATAAACTATTTTTGAGTGAGTTTACTCTTGCAAAGAGCTGAAGTGCAGGTGGAATGAGAGCCCGCACAGTCATGCTCACTACATGGTTGTTGCATACAGTCAAGGACACAAATTTTGTCTCGCTAAATGGAGTTGATCGGAAAACAGAGAATCTGGTCTGGGGAAAAATCTTCTGCTCGGACCTCTTAATGTTATTGCATCTTGGCCTTTTAACACCTTTCTCATGCTTGTGGGCCAACCTCTCCCCCTCCCCCAATCAACTTCCTAATCAAGGAACTTCAGTATAGCTGTCTTGCCCAGTCTTTTGGATAGCAGACATTATCTTGGAGTGGGACTAGATGCACCCATCTTCAGTCACCTGAACATTAATTATGCAGCCAAAGTTGGCTGCTATCGGTACCCAACATCATCAGTGACGAGAGAGGGGTACTAGCAGGAAGCGATGCACTGCAGCTCCTCAGTATAAGCTAGAAGGAAAATATGCCTTTCTCCATAAATCATGAAGGTGAGTCAAGAGTTTTGGCTATTAATCACCTGATATGTAGTTGTTTCACTGATTTGAAATTAATCTAAAGCACAATCACGTGCTTCTATGGTGGAGGCAAACCAACTTGACTTTCAGAAAGCAGGGTATTATTTATTTACAATACACATACCCATTATATAACAGGCTGTATTTGCAAAATTTCTGCTTGAACACGTGAGTAGTTTAAGGCTAAATTCACACTGTACTCCAAATGGAAATTTCTACCCATGACAAGTCCAAATCTGTTCTGCTCCCATGCTGCAAGACAACAAGCCCTTGATCAGGCGCAGGATTAAAGAGCATTAAGGAAATAAGTAATAAGAAATTTTCAGAGCTCTGCTGTCCAAAGCCCAGTAAAGGGATATTATTTTGACTGTCACTTCCTGTCTTTTCAGTCATTGAACCTTCAAGGAGCATCTAGCTGACGCTCTTAGTCATGTCATTTAGTTTTAGGTAGTCCTGCGAAGAGCAGGGAGTTGGACTCAATCCTTATGTGTCCTTCCAACTTGACATAATACGAGATTCTGTGAATCTTACACCTGGCCCTTCACAGGATGTAGTAACATCCTTTGCAGGTGCAGATCAAAAGCAATAATGTTATTCATTCCCACCCTACAAGCTCTTGTTCTGGTTGTGGCCCCAAATTGTTTAAGTCCAGTAAAATTCTCTCCTGCACAACTCTGTATATTTTTTGCAACCAGTGAGATGATACTCAGTATTTTTTCAGATATTGCTTGTCTGCATTGAAAAAGTAAATACTTGCAGAAGTTACCCAACACAGATTTTGTGTTATGAAAAAAGCATCTTTTACCTGATCCATACTGTCAAAAATACAAACAACCAGCAAAGCTATCTATAATACCTGCAAAACTTATACAGAAGACCCTGAAAGTCTCACAAACATTGCTTCCATACCTCATTACTACATGTCTGTGTCTTCTTTTATTTTACAATGCCACTCTATGACAAGTCATGTAAAAATAAATGTGCTCTGAGCTGATTTTAAATACCCAGTGCTGGAAACTAGACTGATTGTGATTGAAGATCTTCACTTTAACAAGTTCAAGGAGCTCATTCTACATTTTTTAAGTAATGGAAATTTTGAACTGCTAGCCATGAAGCAAAATTATTTAAGAAGAACTTGATGACTGAGTGAACAAGATGAACCAAACCATCAATCTCCTGTTGTTGCAAACAAGACCATACGTAACAGGGGTTGTCAGTCACTGGAGCAGGCTGGCCAGAGCAGTGGTGGAGTCACTGTCTCTGGAGGGATTTAGGAGATGTCAATGTGGCACTTGGGAATATAATTTAGTGGTGGGCTTGGCAGTGTTAGCTGAACTCAATGACCTCGTAAGTATTTTCCAACCTACAAACCTTAATGATTCTACGTGTTACTGAGGTTGAGGGAGGGATAGATTTTATCCACTCCTATCCATTCTGATTTTGCACTTCCAAGTACAAGACAGAGACCCACATTCTGGAGAATTCTGGAGGAGGGGGTCCACTAAGACAGGGGACTGGAGTAGAGTGACCATGAGTAAAGGCTAAAGGAGATGGAATAGTTTATGTGAATGTCCAGGTTACAGGAGTAGGGTGCCAGT
>VWZT01001640.1:3745-13927 GCA_013397055.1 Pachycephala philippinensis
GAGCTGGAACTACAAGGAGAATCCTGTCAGAGAGTATTGCACATGAACTTATTTCATGAGTTACACTGCTTTGAATGAAGGATTATGGGAAAACCTTCCTTTTTACTTGAAATTCTCTTTATTAAGAGAGGATTTTATGGTACCTTTAGGAGCTTGTTCTGGAGCTGTGTCAGCATTGCTGAACACATGCTGAATCAGCAAAAAAAGGAAGTAGTTTCCTTTTATTTTTCTATGCAGTGCCAAACTGATACACAGAACACTTTCTGAGTCTTTTTAATTAGCTTTTCTGAAGTATGATTTGCAACTCTTTTCACCCTGTCCTCCAAAAATGTGTCAAAGAAAAATAACAGTTCCACGGACATAGGCTACAATAATATTTAAAGCACAATCCACAATTTTGGATCTAAAATACATTGCATGAGATGAACCATGCAAAAAGTTCTCAGAATCCTGGAAAATCAGACTTTAACAGACATACTAGTATGGGCACCAATATCCAACAAGTTGCAATCTACCAGTGAAGTGCTCAATCCACTTGTCAACTCCTACAGCTAAAAGTGAATGGGAGTAATATGATCAAAACATCTGTTTAAAGGTGGATATTTTAAATACTTTTGATTTTGTATGTTACAACACAAACAGCAGTGTCTTCATATGCTGGATCAAATGCCAGTATTTATGTCATGCACAGTTTTAAAGTTACTTTACTTATTGTTCATAACTGAATTACAGTAATTGTAGAGAGTTATAAGTAAAGATTGGACTGCATTGTACAGTCACATAGAATTATGCAGAAGATAAAAGTAGAATCAAGTAGAAGGGAGGGAAATAAATCAAGGAGGGAGGGAAATAAATTGAAAACAATCAATCAAAACCTCACACACACAAAAAACCCCAACCAACCAAAAACCTGAAAAAAAACGTACTCAAATATCCTTTGTCTATATTACTGTGTCTTCACAACACACTTCCTTAGTTATGAAAGAATTTTATTACTACATACTTCAAAATGTTAGTAAACTAGCTTTTTTTTATTATGCAGGTTATCACTAAAGATACCAAGAAAAAATGCTGAATTACAAGTACAAGATGCTAGTAAATTGCAGCTCCAAGCTTGATGGCTGGATAGTTCAGTTGATCTAGAAAAATAAATCAAAAGTGATACTATGTGTTTCAGGTATTGATATTGCTTCTTTCTATGCTGTCCTGGCTTCAGACAAGGACAGGGTTAATTTTTCACAGTAGTAACGAGGGTTTGGAACTCGGAGCTGTGTGGGCTTGTTTGGGTTGTTATGCTATACCACCTCAGATCACTGCTGGGGGGGTGGAAGTCAGGGGCCCTCACTTCTGAGAAGAAGGGGAATGGCTTTGAGTGGGAATAAAGCCTGGGTGAAATGGGTCTGCCTGCCCATTTTGTTCATTGTCTCAGGGTTATGCCATGTCAGGTTAGGTCAGTGAGCATTTTGCATATAAAACACCCTTTTTGTACACTGTTGTTATCAGCGTTGTTGCCATTACTATTTGTTTTCTTATCTCATTGCTGTTTCCAGTAAATTGTTTTTACCTCAGCCCATTATCTCTGCCTTTTGTCTCTCTCACCAGAGTGGGTGGGAGGAGGGGAGCAGGAGTTCCATTCTCAAACTACAACAAAAATTGTGACAACTTGGAGCCATGACCTACCTGAACCATTTTAATTATATTGCCATCTCTATTTCAGTGTGTATACATGGACATAAGATAAACGAAAGCTGGTTTTAAAATATATTCTCAAATCACAGTGTTTTGACATGGAAAAAATATCCTTATTAAGGTTTTAATGAGCAATTGAACCAGGTATTTTACTCTATTACTTTAGCTTACTTCGGATATTTATATTGATAGCTGGCCAAAACTCAAACAGAACATCAAAGATGGTCACTATTTTCCTCCAAGTTATTTTTCACCATCTTTAGGAAATAGCTTCCATAAAAAGACTCCTTGTTTAGGTTGCTGTTACTTAGAACAATGTCTTCCAAACATTTGAGAACAAAAATAATCCCCCAGTCTTGGAGATCATCACATGTATTTCTTCATTTTTAAAAAAATTATTTAATGGTTTTATGGTTTTTATTTTATGATTCTATAAACAACTATGGACCATTCTACTATGCCCACAACTTTAATACTACTGCTCAGAATAATACCACTTACCGAACTCAAAAAAGTTCATTCAGTTTTCAGAGCAGAACAGTTTTCTTTCCACACAGCAGAAAATCGACTGCAATAGCAGGTGGCCTAGTACTTTTTGCAATCTCTCTTTTAATCAAAAAAATAGCAGAGTAGGATATACACAATACAGTCATTATCTTCAGCATCCATGCAAGCTCACGTAGAAAAAAAAGAACACTCATAATTTGACTTCAACAATAACAACATAACAGTGTTACTCCATCATGTATTCAACTTCCTGTTGATGCTCAAATGACATCTGTTACTATGAGACAAATTTTAAGGAAAGTTAACTCTACATGCAACACAGCTGGTTAATTTTCAACTCAGAACCTCCCCCAAGAAGTTCCTCATCCCCTACCCTCAAAAAGAACAAACCACCACCATCCCCCAAAAAATAACCACCAACTACTTGTTCAGACCAGAAGAGACAAGTGCTTTGAAAAAAATAGGTATGGCGATAGTCTTCAACATACCTACATGCTGTGATTCTTGGGGTGTTCTGCAGAGGGCCAGGACTTGGATTTAATGATCCTGATGGGCCATTTCTAACTCAGCACATTCTATGATTCTACGATTCTACATTTTTAAAAGCATACTTTCTCCCAAAATCTTCAAAATCTTCAGATACATGGTATAAAAGCCTTCAGATTTATAATGAACTGTAACTCTCAGCTGTCACTGGGGAGTAAACTGTTCTCCTTTCTCCTGTCTCTGAGACCCTTCTAGCTCTTGTTCCTTTACAAAGAAATTTGCTGTGATACTCACAGCTACTAATTAAAGATTAAAACAATCCAGAGAACCTAGACAGTACAAAACAGGGCAGAGTTTACACTGCCATTTCTACTACAGGATGTACCCCTTTAGTATTGTCACGTTAACCTTTTGTCTGTTAACTATAGCCTTGTTTGAAGATACATAGGGAAAACTTTTAAACTATTAATGATCTCTCTCAGTCTACATATTAATTAATATTTTATTCCAGCTTTCACAAAACAGGAATGGTTCTCTGCAGTAACTCAAAGTGCAAAACCATCATCTTAATCTGTAAAGCAGAAAATATGAAAGCCCAAAGGATATGAGAGTTACCAGAAGCACTCAATAGCACCTAAATTAAACATCTCTTTCATTCAGTGTTTGGGGGTTACAGTCTCACAGACCTAAAATGCTAACAGGGGTTGAAGCACTCGTAGGAACAACAGGTGCTGACACCATCCTCAGAGCAGAGAGCAGCAGAGCAGAACTATTTCAAGAGAATGCCTAGGTGAGGGGTCCACAACCTCACTGGGGTTATAGAGACATGGTAGAACAACCCTAATGGATGGAGTGCTGCTACAAAGACATCCAGAGTCTTTAGGAAAGACAGGGTGGGCAGGCATGGAAAAGACTGGACTTGACAGACACTGAAGATCCTTTCCCTCTTGAATTTTGAACATGTCTTTCTTCAGTCCGTACTATTTACAATTTTGTTTTGTTTTGTTTTCTAAAAATCTAGTTTAAATGCTATAGTAAGTGAAAATTTTAAGTTGGTATTAACAGGGAAAGAACGGGAATGCCTGTTTGTGGAAGCATGAAGAACAGATGAAGGAATCTAAGCAGAGGATGTGCCAAATGCAACTGGTTCAGGAGATCATGAAGATCACAGCATATCTGCATGTAGTTTCTAAAGTTGTGGGGGTTTTGATAGTGGGAACACAAAGTACAGGCTAAAATAAGAATCAAGCTATACCCAGACTAAAACATAGTTACGACTGGCTAAAACCAGAATCCATTAAGAAATCAAGTGACAAAAGACAAAGAACAGATTTGGAGCTATAACACACCCAGGTGGAAGACGAAAGACTTCAAGTAATTAAAAAAAAAAATGAAACTGTATTACAATAAAACCCATTTACATCCTTGTGGCAACAAAGGGGTTAAGATTCAGTACACACTTTTTCTATGCACGCCTGCATACAAGTTGCCATTAATTGTCTAGCAGAATATATGCATGAGAGTACAGGTAGGGCATTAGTAATTGATAAACAAGTTTTAACTCAGAAGTCAAATTGTTTTGGAGTGAGAGTATTTTTGAGGATTAGAATTGTAACCTGTCCTAAGGGGGATGATGACACAGACAAAACAAAAATATAAGGATTAATGTCTATGGTAATATAGCAGGAGGGCTAAATGAATGGGTAAATAATAACTGAGAACAGTATGGGGGACTATAAACAAAGTGGAATTTGTGCTAAGTTTGGATTTCAATGCCACACTCACAACTAGAGAAGACTCTAGTATTTTGTATTGTCTCCAAAAGCAAAAGTTCTGTACAGAGAGATATTCCTGAAAGGCTGACAGTAGTCAAGTTTTATTTTAGGTCTGTATTTGGAACAATATGGAAAGATAAGTTTAAATTGTTAATTATTTGAAATCGCTCTCATATAGTAGTATTTTCAGTATTTTCTCAGATTGTGAACCAGACTCAAAACATAATTGTTATGTTTTGCCCATAGTTCTAGCCTGGTTTAGCATGAGTTTCGTGACTTACTATTCAGAGTTTACGAAACATAATTCAGTGATGAGAACAATATAATTGAGACACATTTAAGACTAAAGATTTCTACCAGTTTATAATATTGCAAAGCTGTAGGGCAAATATCTCTACACACTAAAAATCTCCTTTTCACTTTTTCATTCAACAAACTAGCTGCACTACAGTTGTGCTAGAATTGTGTAACAAGAAACACAACAGCAACACGGGACCTGTGTACTGTTCAACGTGGGCATCTGAAGACAATCAGTAACATGAGATTGAGATTCATAAAAAAGACACAGTATGAGAAAATAAAGCATTGGAAAAATTCCTTGAGGGGAAGCCATTTAAAGTTGTCATAATTAATAAACACACCTGATAATACCCAAGAAAAAGGAGAATGAACTGTTATGGTTTCCTTTTTTCCCACCATTCCCTTATTAACCCATTTGATTTAAGATTAAATATTTCTATCACATCATTTCCTTCAAATTTGCTCTTTGCCACTCATTCATAAGCTAACTCTATCTTATTTTCAGTGGTGACTGTTTTGTTTACTACTGGTTTTGGCTTCTTCCCATTTTTTGAGTTCTAATTGAAATAGTTTTCCAACATTTTTCATAATGCACCAGAACCACTAACATAAGGCACTTGTATAAGGACATGGAACAAAAGTACAAGAGTGTCCTTCACAACTAAGTGAAGAGAATTTTGACATTATCCTGACAATATTTTAGGTGTTGCACTCTTAATACTTAGGGCATATTTTTACCCTTGATCATGGAAAAACTGACACACAGCAGGACTGAGTTCTTATCATTCTGTTTTGAGTATATTTAAGACACAACATTGCTTATTATCTGCGACATCTTGCCTTCACATTTCTAATGTAATTTCCACTGACTTAAACCTGAGTTTTGAACATTCTGGAACTCCTGTGCTACTTCTAAAAAAAATCACAGGAAATAAGGTTATAAAAAATATTATTATTTCTCTTGGGTTTGTAACATTTTTCATGCATTTTAATAAACACTCAACTGAGATATTCTGGAAGAAAATAATTTATAATATGAATGTCTACAATAGTTCTACATTCAGTATCAAAATTCAAATAAGAACAAACAAAAATGCATTTCAGAGGTAACAGCATGGGGGATTTTTTACAAGTACTAGAAAATTGTTATTAAAAAGCATGGATGGCATACACACACTTTCTATCTTTAATAATGGGATAAACATGAAATTGTACCTTGTGAATTATTCATGAAGCTAAATTTCACAGGATTAAGTTTTCTTACCATCAAGCTATTGTACTAATTTTATTCTGAGCAGGAATGGTGCTTTTAGTAAATTACTAATTCCACAAGGAGAAAATGTGGCTTATAACATACTTTTAAACCTGCAGGATCTATTGATTTAGAAAAGCATGACCTATGCTGCAAAGAACCTCAAGAAACCTCAGAGATTATTTCTTCTTTCATGGAAAAGGATCCACAATTTCACAGAGAAAATGGAGGAAGAGTTTAAAAAAACCCTAGAATTTGATTCTTGAGGAAGCTGAGGAGAAACCAGACACAATCACTGTTTTTAAGCCATATTTAATGAAAAGAGAAAGAGATTGCAATGGACTTGGATTCCATCCAGATTTACTGGCACACAACAGTTGATGCAATTAAACATAATTTTCAAACAGAAATGTTTATTAAAAGGCAAATTTAAGAGTATTTTCTGGAAAAATGATCTCCTATCTTACTTCCATATACAATGCTCAAAAGGAAAAAAAAGGTCATCTGTCCCTTGGAACAACTGAAACAGACCTTTTTGTCACATTTTTGTAATGTGAAAAGCATTTTGGGGTATCAGGTGGGCTTTTCAAGAGTAGATTTGTTGGAATATCTAAGAAAATTGGAATGCCTTTCCTTTTCTTCTCACTTTAAGACATAATTAGTCACTTTTTAATATAGTAACTGACAGTGTTTAAAAATAAACTTAGTTTTAAATAAATTCAACTCTAAATTCTGTAGTAAATAGGGGCAACATTTTTATCAGCAGAAGATGAGGAATGCTAGACAAAATCCTTTTAGCCACTAGAGTTCTACTGAAATTCTTCGAGCAACATAACTTTTAATTGTATAACTTGCAAGGCACATTCAGCAGAATAGATAAAAAGATCTGTGAAAATAGAACTCCTCTTCTAGAAGTCTTTCAAAAAATAGGCACTATTTACAAAAGTGGATGAAGAAGTCAAAATATAAAAGAGGGTAGGAGGAACCTAACACAAAACATATTAAATATACTCACTTTGGCAATGCTTTAAATTCCAGGGTAAATCCTGTAAGCATAAAATACATTTTAAAAGATATTAAACAAGAAATGTCCTCTCTTTAAAATGCTGGTTTTACTCAAGTGTCAAGAGAAAGTTAGAATAGCCTTTCGCCAATAATAGAGTGTAAGAGAACAAAATTATCCTAGAAAAATGTCCTATTAAAGCAATCTACAAATACCTGAGATTTTGAAACTGCAAAAGACTGATTAGACATGTCCAGGAGAAAATTCGTCTCTGTATGGAGGAACCACACCATGTGACTAGAACAGTGCAAAAATGGTTCCCTGCATTCTGTCACAGCTCTGGAGCAGTGACTGAGGTCATTATCAGCATAATGGGCAAAAGCCAGACATCCACAGCTGTCAGCATAGCAAGGGAATATGTAAAAAGAGGCCAACCAGCTCTGAGGAACACCATGCATGTGAGCGAACTCAAAAGTTCATACTCTGCAGTTTTGATATGCAGGATGTTGCTGTCTGGCTCTGAATAAATAACTAAATTCCTGCGGTCCTCTTTTTCACACATCTGCTTCTAGGATACTTGAAACCATCAAGCAGCTACTAGCCTTTCCAGGAGGCAGAATGTAATCATTACCATATGCCACAAAGCACATTTTTCTAGGTGTTCTAAAAAATTTAAAATACACTGTTGAACTGTAAGTGTTCTGTTGGTGCTCACAGACGTCAAGATATGTACTTTTCAAAGTACCTTTAAAAGCTTAGTGCAGCAGTCTCAAAAGTCAAGTCCTTGTCAAGTTCAACTTTGCAGACAATTTTTTTCCCCAGCTCAGATTTATTATTTAAATTGGTTTACGTATATATGACCACATCAGCTTTTAAAAGATCATCAGAAAGACTTGTCGGAACATTTTGTAAGACAAAACAGGGAGGGGAATAGCCTATCACCTGCCATATGGACAGAGTTCTGTATGAAGGTATAAGATTTGGATATAGATTTCCCACACTTGATCCCAACAGGTTGAGCACAGCTGCCTAAGGCCAGGTCCATGTCAATGTACCTGCTTCTCCTCTGAATGTATAACACTATGGAGTGCAGGCATCTGATCTGCACAGCATTGTATAACTTCTTCACATTTTTCGTCAAGCTTTCGATTGTCTTATTTAGCACATTGGAGTGGTTTCATACTAAATTCTTTATGATTATTAGTACTCATCTAATGATTTTTTCTCTAATATGGTTTTCTTAGACTCTCAAGGATTTCATTGGGTCCTGAACCCTGAATTAAACCCGTTGCAAGCACCAAGATAATTTTGTAGCTATTTGCATTTACTTTAGCCACATCTGTACTTACAGATTTTACTTCATAAAAAGGTCTAGGTTACTATCATATTGACCTGTTGGAAAACGTTTCTTAATAAGTCTAAATCAGTATAATGAATCAGATAAAGTACAAGCACAAGAAAATAAAATCTCTCTTCCAGATAAGGAAAACCTATAGGCTGGGTTTCAGAATTGGGATATAGAATTATTGTTTCTATCTTCCCAAAACATATAATTGCATTTGTAATGTATGTTCCAAGTTTCAAGCTTCAGATGTATTATTACTTGCTTACAGTCCAGAAATTCAGTAAAAAATTCAGGTGTGAAATATGACCAAATTTCCAAGTGATCCATTATCATCTTGAACATACCTAGAGACCTCCCCAAAATACATTTGATTATCTTGACAAAGAAGCAAAATAGCCAATTATGTTGTTCATAATAGAAACCTCTGCTAAGGCTAAAATAGATTTTATTAGAGCCAGAAATTATCTATAAGCATCTTAGCAAAACTTGAATAGAAAAATTTATTGCACTGGGTACATGGATAAAAGCACATTGGTTAAATTATTGTCTTCATTTTATTTCAAACAAGTTTGTATTTTTTTTTTTCCTGGTGAAACTACACTCTTATTTAAAGCCATTCCAATTACCTAATATCATGATTACTCTTCAGTGTTGAATTTTAACATTTTGTTAAACAGTTCAAATTGCTGAATCAAAGAATAATTTAGATTGGGAAGAGGTCTTGCAGGTCATGCTGACCAATACTTCTGCCTAAAAGAGGACTGCTTTCAGTCAGAAGAGATTTCTCCTTCTCAAATTCAGAGAACCTCTCCAGCCTTTATCAGGGCAACCCAACACAGCACTTTTATTGTGAAATTTCCTATTTTTACTTAAGCATAGTATCTAATGAGCAATGTTGTGCCCTTAAACACCTATTAGAAAAAAGTCAAGCCCAAAATTTTGCCATCAGCCCCCTTCTCTTTGGGTTCATATCATTCTAGGATCATACTGAGCATCCTCAGCTTACTCTCATATATAATGTGCTCCAGCCCTCAAATCATTATGATGGCCATATATTACAGTTGCTTTGGTTAGTCAAGGTCTTCCTTCTGCTGGGGAGTCACACTATAATTAAGATGCCCTTCCACAGGTGCTGAATCATACAGAATCATGTGTTCTTGTTGCATTCACTCTAGTGCATGTTTGAGTGTGTGTGTATAATGTATCTGTGTGTAAGTGTATATGTATATAAATATACACACATGCTAAATAATCTATATCCATACATTCACACATACACACATATGCTTCTAAGGACATCAGTGTTCCAAGGCAAATTTCCAGTGAATAATTATTCAGAGGACATCCATATTAAGGTTCAGATTGTATTACTGATGGCATTGTGAACTATCATTGAGAAGTGAAGGAAACAAGGGTAATGGCATTAGAAAGGAGTGATAGATTGCTAAAGGTGTTATCAGGTTCTAGGCGGAGGAATACTCACCATGCAGAATTTTTAGTTAAGCAAAAAACATACAAAGAATTGGACTCTGCACACACCTTTAACAAGATATGTGTGTGCTTAAGGACCAGGAGGAATAGATGAATGTGTTTGAAAACATAAACCATTTCAGGTGATTGGAATTATTCCAAGAGAGTCTGATTCTGTGCTCAAATATTTTCAAGGCCTTCAGTTTAGGAATGGGAATCAAAGAATCATACAATGGTTTGGCTTGCAAGGGACCTTAAAGATCATCTACTTCCAACCCCCAAGCCGTAGGTAGGAAGACCAAGACTGGTCAGGCTAGCAGTAGCATCTAGGGGAATGTGGTGGTTTTGTTTGCAT
>VWZT01001644.1:0-11699 GCA_013397055.1 Pachycephala philippinensis
GCCTGGAGAAAAGAAGACTCAGGAAAGACCTTTTTTGTCCGCAGCCACCCAAGAGGAGGTTGTAGCCCTTCAAGAGATGTTGGTCTCTTTTCCCAGACAGCCAGTGATAGGACAGGAGGACATGGCCTCAAGCCATACTAGAAAAGGCTCAGGTTAGACCTGAATTTCTTACAGAGGAGGTGTCAAGCATTGGAAGAGGCTGCCCAGAGAGGCAGTGGAGTCACCATCCCTTAAAATGTTCAAGAAAGGACTGGATGTGGCACTCAGCACTATGGTTTTTTTGACATGGTGATTTTTGGTGAAAAGTTAGGCTTGACTGTCTTGGAGGTTTTTCCATCCTTAATGAATATATGCTTCTATGATCCTAAGACATTTTGTTTAGGTAAGCACAGTAAGTACATATTTATTACTTCTGTTTATAAATAATAGCTTCAGAAACAAAACTGAAATCATTTAGTGATGTAATTCCAACTACAGAGTAACATTTTGTTGCATAATCCTAGGAGCTCAATAGCAGATCTCAGGTCCCTTGACTCCACAGTAATGACCGCCCACAGCTGCTCTCAGGTGCAGCCATTATCCACAAGTACAGATTGTGAAGTGATGTGTTTTGTCTTTGCTGCACTTATATGGGAGACAGAAAAAGAGGAAACTGATCCACAGAAGGCTTGATTTTCTGGTACTGAAGATTAACAAATTATAACAACAGCAGTAGCTAGCCTTCATTACTCATCAGGGGTTTTTTTAAGAGGGTGATATGTTGAACTTCTACTCCCCTGTGTCACAGTACTGAGTAGCTTCTTGGAAATCTTCTCTGTGTCTGGAGATGAGACATGAGGGCGACAGTTACCCCTGCCCAGGCACATCTCTAAGTCACTCCTTCCTGCCCTGCTTCAGACTTCATCCATGTCCTGGTCCAAGCAGAATCAAACTTTATAGCTGGAAGCAGGAAGATGTATGGGGCTATCCTTCATGGAGAAAGGAAAAGAAAATGTAGCTACCTTTTTTTTGATCTTCAGAAGGATATGAAAAGGACTTAATAGCAAATACAGCCCAGAAACCCAAAACCCTGATTTGCCTGTATATGAGATCAGCTGCATTCAGGCTGGGATCATTGTCATTTTGTTTCAATTTGCTGTAATCTACCTGTCCCTGACCCAGGGCAAGCAGGTGGACAACACACTGGCTATCCTCCTGCCTCTGCAACTGCTGCTGACAGCCAAGGGTCACTATATCTTACACAGCTCCTGCAAGAATTGCCAGAGCTTCTCCAAAGGCATCCCTACAACAATAAATCAGGCCTTTTCAAAATGCTGAGAAAAAAAAAATTATATAGCAGGCAAAGAAGCACTAATGATGAATACCTGCCATGCAGCTGAAATGAGGCCACAGAAAGAATGGCCCAGAAGGTGCTCTAAGAAAATAACAGAAGACAATTAGTGCTGCACGTGTCTTCTCACAGGGTTTTGCAAAGCTGAAGTACCTACAGTGCCTTACTGTGATAGCTGAGCATCAACAGTGTCTTTGTCCTCAATAGCTTCCTTTGAGACAGAGAAAGAAAACTTCTCCAGTTTTAAGACTCAGACAGATTAAGGCCAAGAATGAGCTCTCTAAGTGGCATCTTTGATGAATCCCTTAGGATCACTGCGACATCATGTTCAGGGTCCCCGCACCATGCACAGGTTTCACCATTTTGAAAAACCAACTTTTCCTACCCAAGACAAAATCCTCCTTCCTTAGAAGCAGGCTGCTCCTCCACTGAATTCATAGTTGTGTGTCTGGTCTGGAGCCAAATATATGCACACCAAGTGCCTCCAGCTAAACAGGATGAAACCCCTTACCAAATGCTGGCCCAAAATCACACATCTATTGGGACAGCAGAGTGGAGAGCAGTGATACGGCATGATCCTACCTGCTTATTCATTGTCATTTCTCCTCAGCAAACACCCTGCCAATTCTCCGAAATAAAACCTACAGGAAAGGCATGTAAGGTCTCTCCCCACAGATGGAAGATTAACATTTGTCTAAAAAATATTTAGCTAATTTTCCAGGCACTGATATACTAAATGCCCCTGTGCCTTTTTTAAATGTGCTGAGCCTGACAGTCACCATGCATACTTCATCCACCTGCTTGCAGTCACAAGCACTATTTTCTGCTCTGGCACACAGATTGGGTTTTCCTCTTCAAGTCTGCGGTTTCATCACCTCCATGCAGTTCGAAAAGCACCAGCACCACCACCACTCCTGAATAAGCCCGAGGTTGTTTGGGTGCTGTCTCTTTTACAGATGCCAAGGAGAGAATGCTCACAGCCCCTCCCTGAGTCCACTCACTTCTGCCCTGGCTGCGACTGAACGCTGACGTGTCCCTGCCCCAGTGCTCCTTCACAGCAGAAACAAGGGACAACTGTCCCCTCTTCTGCCTCATCCCTTGACACTTTGTCTGTAGACCTGTTAGGAATTCTGTGGTTTCAAAAGGAACATTTCTAGCATATTTTTTGCTTTTCACACTTAAGATTACTTCTTCCTTTTTCTTTCATGATTTTATCTGCCTTGCACCTGCAGTTTCCAAGCTTGTATTGATAGTTGTGACACATGAGGCACCCCTTCAAGAGTTAATATGCAATCCACCATTACCTTGTGTGGCAGGATTTAGGTTAATACCCCAAAAGGTAACCTCTTCTGCATTTTTCTTAGGGAACGTCAGAAAAAATGTTGCTGTTCTGGTCCATTAGAAGCTCTCTAAGAGTGACCAATTGTTTTCTCTGAGACCTTCTCACCTTCACAGACACAGTGCCTATTATATATACAAGACAGAAAAGTAATTACAACCTATATATATATAACATGCAACAATGTTTTCTTCTCTCATCTCTCACCAAAAGGTTAAACGCAAAAAGTTTCTTGGTCTCCTGCTTAAAACAAAGAGAGCTGACATTCCCTTCTGTGAGCTGTACACGCACTTTCACTGAAACTTAAATCTAGTTGATGTGCTTCTTTCAATCACACCTTTCCTCACCATACATAACCAAATCTGTGGTAGAGGGAACATCAGAAGTTTGTAAAACCATCCTGCCCCAGGCACAAACCCATTTAGCATGAAGAAAAAGCCACAGAGGAGTTGCCTTTCCGCAGCACTACACCAACTCCATCTGTCTGTGGCTGCTTGCCAGTGGCTTACACAAACAGCATTTTTGCACAGGGCGGTGTGCAGTAAGCCAGGTTATAGCCAGATCTGCCTCTTTTCACCTCATGTCTTCTCCTATATCCTGTGTGCTTGCACTTGCTCTCATCCCTTCATGTCACCTGCACAACATTCATCTCCCAGTCCCTGTGATATGGGATGGGATATCTTTATGTATCCCAGTTTACCACTCATCCCAGCCTTACAATTTCACTTACTTGTGAAGCAGTAAGGAGTAACAAATAAATGTCTTTGGTTGGTATCTATACTGCATTTTCTATTTTTCTTTTGACTGTCAGTCTCTCAAAGAGCTTGTGAAAGAGTACTGTAAGGTTAATAAGTGAATAGGAATGGATAAATATTGTTGCAAGAGTAGACTATGCTTCACATTTCAAAGAATAAGTCCACATAACATCTATCTTCTAATCACAAGGAGTTTGCAGTTTAAGACTGTTTATTGTGTCTTACAGCAGAAAGAATGTCGTATGGAGTATTACAGAATCATCTGGACAGAAGGTCCTCATGTCAGCCCTGTCCCCATCAAAATGACTCTTGTCTTGTTGCTACTGCTGTCATTCTTGCATAGTACTAGATATTTATCAGAGGAAATCAGTGAGGGCTGAAGACGTGCAGTTACTGATGCAAATATCAACGTGAGAGAGTATAGGTGCTACGAGTTAATTCAGCCAACAATTTGTTTTGCTCTAGTGAAAGGTTTTGCACACTAGCTGCTGCTCAGGTTCGGGATTCAAATTCCAGTTAAAGGAGTTAAAGTGGGATCTGAACCCAGAAAGTAGAAATCATATTTTTTTGCTTGTTGGGACAAAGACAAAACCTGCTAGAAGATGTAGGACTTCAAAGGACTTTCTGAAATTATGAAAGTATTCACGTTCTCCTCACAAATGTCCTGCATTTCTGTACAAAGCCCTCACTCGCCTGCCTGAAAGGAAGGACAGAAGTGTAAGGAACCTCCTGCCTGGTGTTTTAGACTGCTTTGTTCCTCCTTAAACACAATTAAGCCTTCCAGAAAGATTTTTAATCAAAGGGTCAGCTGTAGTTATTTTCTTGAGTTGGGAGATCAGCCAACAGCCAGCAACAGTCTGAGTAGCTAGCCCAACAAATACAGTATTTTATTTTCCCTTTAAGCTCTAGGGAAACAGGCCTGGACCGTGGTCATAGCAGTGGTTAGAAGTAAAGGGTAACTGAGATTCACACAACCGGATGCCATTCTGCTTTTAAAAAGTGAATTAAAATGCCTAGCTTCCAGGCTCTTTTGAAACAACAAACCAACAAACCAAAACAAAAAATAAAAATAAACAAATAAACAAACAAAAGTACAAAACTTCCTGTTGGTGCCTCCTTCAGAAACAACGCAAACAGGATCAGCTGCACACTGAAAGAAGTCTACTACCCAAGTACTTTACATACACATCAGGAGTGGTGTGTGGTAGTGCATGTGCATGTGAGTATCGTGAGAGTAAAATATGTCTGTGTATGTATATTTGTACAGATTAGTCACCCCTTGCAACAACAAACTACTGTACTGAAGTAGAGTGAGAATAAAGAGAAACTGAGGTGAGATGAGATGAGATGAGATGAGATGAGATGAGATGAGATGAGATGAGATGAGATGAGATGAGATGAGATGAGATGAGATGAGATGAGATGAGATGAGATGAGATGATGTAAACTGCCTCATCAGCTGCTTTTATAAAGAGGGACAGAGAGATTGTTCAGAAAGGTTCACATGTAGGGTAAAGACAATGGAGGCCTCACACTCCCTACAAGTGTCCAAGTCAGTGTCACACAGAGTGGTACCACAGACTCTGTGCCTTCCCTGAGGCAGGAGCTGCAAGGAGCTGGGCTGCCAAGGACTATCAGAGTAGCCTAAGGCTGATGGCAGAGGAGAAGCTCAGCCAGAGCATAGAGAGTTGGAGATGGAGGGATAGAAGTGAGAGGGCAGATCACCAATCCTTGAAAAAGCATCCTGGCAAACAAGTCCAAGACTTGTGTTAATGGCTCAGCTCCAATGTCCATGAAAGCATGTAAATAATTCCTGAATAAGGTAATAATAATAATTCCTGAAGCAGGTAACCATGATGGCAGCCAAGTACTGAACTGAAGTGCAGGCTTTGTTCACAGGCATGGTGGCTATTTAAGCCTCTCTTCCCTTCTGCCCTACAACATCATTACAAATTAGATTCCTTACCCTGAAACTGCAACAATAAAAGCCTCTGCTTTGCAGTATTATCCCAAAGAAGATGCAGAGAAATGGGTCGTGACACCTTCAGCTGCAGAGCTAATCCATCATAATGCGCCGTAGCTCCTACAAATTGCTGCCCCTGGCAGATAATGGCAGGCATTTCCAATTGTTCCCAGATGGCTAATACGTAGCAAAATGGTTTGTAACCTGCCTACACTGGACCACCACAGCTGCTCCACTGAGTACTTTGCCATATTGATGGATGCCCCTTTTGACCCAGAACAATGGACATGTTTAATAGAGGGATATTGCCACCAAAATCATTCCCTTCCCTTCTTTTTCTCCACATCCCCAATCTAAAGGTCAGAAGTAAAATCAAGCTCTATGAAACCTGTCTGTTTTCCTCATTTTGGAAGAGATATTTGTGCTTTCACCTGACAGCCCAGTTGAAATATTCTGTTTTATGCCAATAGAAAGGATGGCTCTGCCTATTAAGAGGAAGTACACAAGTGAAATGACTCACACACCCTTCTCAGGAAGTGTATAGGTTCTCTTTGTGATGGAGTACACATCTGCTGATTTCTCTGTCCCAAACCTAAGATCTAGCTATTCTCTTAAATATGATGACATAGTGTTTATTTTTTTTTAAAGATGCTTCTTAATTTAATCTTTAAGAAAGCCACAACCGCACAGAAAATAGCCAACCATTATTGATACTGTATTAGTCATAGTACTGTCTTTCTCTCATGGGTGAACACAATTTCATTTTCAAGTTCTGCCAAATAACCCTTCAAAATTATTTCTAACAAAACAAACACTCGAATTACTAAAGTATTGTATTGTAATGTATTGGTGTATACACTTATGTTTACATACGAGTTATGGACACTTAAAGAGCCCAATCCATGGACTTTTTAAATCTGCATCAATCTTCCATCTGACTCCAGCAGATGAAGCTGAACCTCTGCTTTGTTGTTCATTCTCCCCTCTTTAGAAGCCATATTGCCTACTGGTACTGAATTTCCCCCATCTGCTATGTTCCTTTTTAGCCTCCCTTCCACATTACTTGCCCTTGGCACTGTCAACAGTATTCTCACTGATCTTTTGCTCACTCAATGATATTAAGGCTGAAGGGACTTTTAAATTGTCTGTTCTGATCTTCCACATTAGCCAATCCAGAAAAACCTCACCCAGGAACTTTTACAAACATTTTACAAACGGCATAAGAGGAGCAAATTAAAGTAAAGTTTGAGCCAGGTAGGCACTCACCCAGCTTCATGAATGGTTGAGCAAGAATAGCTAGACAACTGTTCATTGATTTCCAGTAATTAAGACAACTGAATTTCCAGTTGTTGTAATTGAACATAGCACTGTAACCTCCAGAAAAAAAGGAATTCACCTGCTAGCTCTTAATGGCACAGTTTTGAAGTCTGACCTCCCCTTCCTCCTCAGGCATATTTTTATTTCAAGATGTTCACAAAATACTTTTACAAAGACGTATGAAATACTAGACTTAAACAGAAAACATAATCTGAAAAATATGTGGAGAAAAGAATGTAGCAGCTCTAGAGAAAGGGAGGTCAGTCTTACAACGAATATATTGAGGATGATTTCATGCATTTCTGTAGGTAAACAAGAATTATACAGGCATTCAGAAACACAGCTACATCCAAGATAACCTTTGAATGTACCCTTGTCCTCTGGGAGCCTATGTACAGTGTTGCATCACAAGATTTGAACAGAACCACTTAAAAGAACCCAGAGGAGCAGAGAGATGAATCCAATGAGGAAGAAGAGAATGAACCGAGGGTAATTTCACTGAGGGACTGAGTCTCCAGCAAGGCAAAGTGCTATCACAGAATAAAAAGGAACAGAGTACTCTACACTTCCATAAAATACGACAAAAAGTAACAACCTTAATTTACAGAAGGGAAAATCTAGACATTAGTGTAAATCCTGTTGAGGGTGAAGATGGAAAAGAATTGGCACAGATTACCTGAAGATGACATACATCTCCATCACTGGAGGTTTTAATAGGCCAAAAAAACACCTGCCAGAATAGTGTGGGTGCACTTAATTCTGTCTTGGGCAGAGACATGGACTGGTGACCCCTTTAGTCCTTTCAGATCTGCTCCACACATAACTGGAATCAAAAATCAGCTAAGGAAGAAACACTGGAGTCAACCACACTTACTCTCCCTGGTGAGTTCCAGATCATATTTGCTTGAATACATTTGTATGCTTGTATAGCAAAAACCCTTTTGTACAGAAAACTTACAAAGCATTTCACATGGTGGCAAATTACAGCTGTAAATGCAAATACAAGTAATATGTGGAGAAAGATTATAATATAGCCTGAAGGCATCATCTGGAGTCCTATCTACTTAGTTTATTGACAAAAGTTGAGCTACTCTAAATTGTCACTGAAATGTCTTGTGACCTTAACTGCAAATTAAGCTGTGTTCTTACAGTTTAGAATATTGTTTTCAACCATTAAGATTCAAGAGCTGAAATTTTAATTGGGGGAGGGGGGGGGGGNAAGGAGATGAACTAAAGACAGAACCATGCATAGATTCCATTACTTAGGAAATGCAGAAAGAGTGAGAACAAAGTCATTGAAACTGGCAAAACTTATTTCCTCCCAGATTCAGACTAAAAACAGGTTTAGTCCTACTGCAAAGTGCAGTGTTGACACACAACATGTGAAATTCTGTCCTGCTGGTTTTATGTGGATTCACCTAAGAAATGCGTTTAGCCTGTTGGTGGTAACAACACGTCATTCTACAGTGTCATCTCCCAGACAGCTATACTTAAATATGTTTCGTGGATTTTGCCCTTTTTCAGCAAGGTGAACCAGTGATGGCTGTGTAAGAGAGCAGAGAAAGTCATATAAAAATAGCTGTCAGCATTAGGCAACACATCAGCAGGACTAAGACAAAGCCTCAGGGCCGATTTTATTGCTCTGCACACACTCCCCTGTTGTTCAGTAGTAGCAGTGAGAATACTGCTGTGGTTTGACTGACAAACCATTAATTGGCAGCCTATGGTCGCCCTCCAGTTTCTACTCAAACCTAACCACAGATGCTAGCTAGCATCAGTGCTAACAGTTCTGCAGAGCTGCTTTCGTGTGCTAGTAAACCAGAAATAGGGAGACCACGCCTCCATGTGTTGTCCACACATTGTCCTGAAAACAGTTAAGGTATGAATCTCTCGTATTCTCAGTCCCAAATTATATACCCAGTCTTGGGTCCAAATATGCTGATAGTAGCTCAATGACTTTGTGTTTTGCCTTCACTTGTTACTTGGCACCCATTTGCACGATTTTATGCACGATAACAGGAACGTGTACCATATGTTGGGATACAAATGCTTTATTTAATGTTGAGCATATAGGCTAAAAACAATATAGTTACGATGATGGAAACATACCATCATCACCGAGGAGATGTAAGAAAGAAGCCCCTTCTCCAAAGACAAACATTAGCTGCAAGGGCACTGGCTGTTAAAATTATCTCAGCATGTACTTACAAGAACTATAATTCTATAGTAATTCTATAGTAATTCTATATAGTAATTCTATAACTATAGAATTACTCTCAATGAGTGATTCTTAAAGACACTGAGGCATTTACAACATCTAACTTTGAAATACAAGAGTGGTCACTTAAGTAAATTCTTGTGGAAAGGAAAGCACCACTCCTTTCTGATTTCTGGCAAATGGCTTATAGCAGAAAACTGCAAACGAAGAGATTCAGTTTTTAATAGGGCATTTATTGCTCCCCAGAAAGGCTCATGCACTTAACATAAAATCAAATTAAACCCAGGTACATTACCAAAATAACTCAATTAATATAATTTATTTCATATGTCAGAAAACAAATGGGATCTCAGGTGCTCCTATTCTATGGTAAACAGTTCAATTATACTTGCACATTTTTATATAAATCACCATTGTAAGAATACTCTAAAAGCAAAGATAGATGGCATTTGTATGCTCTGATATTTTGTTGTTTTGTTAAAGTCTCTAAATATCTCAATTTTCACACCTCATTGTTTATTGTCGCTAGAGAAGACCATTTTCATCTTTTCATCTTCACATTAGAGTATGCTCTAAGCAATCTGCTTGGACTTGCCATACGTGAAACAATAGTTCCCTCTTCTGGACTGAGGTAATGCTACATTTAGGGCAGACAAATCTCTGCAGAACGGAATTCCAGTTAATGTTTACTGAAGGTGTGGGTTTTCTTCCCTAATTGAACAACCTTACAATAACACAGAAAGCCTTAAAGTCTATACACAAAGAAGTCGAGCACATAAAGAAAGAGAGGTGTAGAAATCAATGAAATATTGGATTGTGGGGCTTTGCATTCGATTTCAGCTGAAGGCACTGATAGCTGCAACAGATGTAAGTAAGGATCTGTCACCATTTTGATAGTGAAACATAAATTCTCTGGAATGCATTGATTCCCAAACTCTCAGGGTTTTTAAAAGAAGTGGTACAAATCATCGATCTGGAAGGCAAAATTTATTTTAAACAAGTGTTTAATTCAAGGTCTTGTGCTTTTGGACTGGAGCATCGATTACATAACCAAAGATCAGCCACATACTAGATTAAAAAAAGTAACCACCCACCAAAAGAAGAGACAATGGATAGAGGAAGTAAGGCAAAAAAATCTCAAGGCCCCAGATTCACAGAACAAAACATGCCCTCAAAGACAATTGTCATCCTCGCGTGGAACAAAGCATTAGGAAGCAAATCTGTGAAGGGGCACAAGCACCTAAAACAAACTTTTGTTCTCTCACAAGGCTTTTTTTTGTGAAAAGCAGCCCAGTACAGCAAAGTACCACTACGGAAGAGCTGAAACACTCTGGGTTACCTGCAGCTGGAGACAAATGGCAGGTACAGAGTCAATCTTGTGAACAAAGGATACCAAACTCTACTCTGGACCAACACTTTCAAGGAAGTTCACACTACAGGCCTTGCTTCACAGACCTCCATGACTCTTGCCTTGCCTGGCAAGGAGAGTCCGGGAAACCTGAGGGTCTGTGCAGGACAGGGCCTGTATTTGAACCACCACAACCCTTACTCTTGACCAAAATATCCCCGAACAGAAGTTGCTCAAAACACCCTCTCTTTGAAACAAGAGCCCCACTGAAAGGGGTGAGACTCTGCGGAGGTTCACAGGGACGTGGGGAGAGTCAAAGCTCCCAAGTCCAACTCTAGAGGTGTAATACAGATGATCAGTCTGTCTTAAACATCAGAAAGTTTTATTGAACACTCTGTGAACTTTGAGTGGTCCCACTGGATTAGAAAACTTGCCCAGAGCCTGGGCATACTCCAGTAAGACAGGCAGAAAAGACCAATACACTTAATTCCCATTTCTTCAGTGCTTAATTTGTTTAACAACTGACTGCAAAAAGACACAGTGAATTTTACCAGGGAACTGGGTGGTGGCCTTGCTCTTCTGATGTCTAAAAGATACTGTTCCAAGAGCCACATACTCCCAATGCTTTAGTAAGCCAATGCTTGCTGTTATGATAAGTAATAAAAACGCCTCTCCACAGATACAAAGGAGCCTGTGGTTAAAATGGTCCTGTGAGAAGAACATCTTCTATAGCAACATGGTCATCCTTAGGTAGCTGAAAGGGCTTAATATATACTGACCTGCTCCTTTCTGGTATTGAATTCAAATGAATAGCCAAACAAGTCTCCTACATCTGCTTTCCAATGGGGAGAGAAGCACATGTTTTGAGTCAGGTGTTCATCTGTATGTTCTTTTTATGAAAGGATCTCAGACGCCTGATCCATCACTGTAAGATGAACCATATTTTCATGAAACATGAAAACAGTGATTTGCTCCCTTCCAGTGATCAGTTGAACTAAAACTAAGGTTTCTTCTTTCTGTATGACTGACACTTCCACTGACTGCATCTGATTTTCATTATGCCTTTACAATTATGATTTTTTTGTTTGTTTGTTTGTTTCTTTTTTTGTTTTTGTTTTTGTTTTGTTTTTGTGGTTTTTTTGTGGTTGTTTTGTTTTGTTTTGTTTTGTTTTGTTTTGTTTTGTTTTGTTTTCACTTCCAGAGCCTTGCAAAGCTTCCTAAAGAATTGTGACAACCCTCTAGGCATAAGGGTCAGGGACAAAAGCACTGTAAGAACACGAGTATGAACTGCTATGATTCACTTCTGCGGCCCTAAAAACAAGGTCCCCAGATGGGCCATACACATAAGAGCTGGACTCAGAGATCCTTGTGGGTCCCTTTCAACTGAAAACATTCTGTGATACAGCAATTTATGGGAAGAGATGGGATG